>OY728155.1:711212306-711812306 GCA_963277665.1 Viscum album
GAAATCTTCCGGTAAGGGACTTCATCTCAATTTCTCTTTATTAAGAAATATAGTAATTTTATGCACATAATTTATAGTATATGGTATATATAATGCCCCCATTTAAATTAAAATCCACGATTCATAAAAAATTAAGGATATTTTAAGATTAAATATGAATTATTTCACCCAATTAGATTTTACCGAAGATTTAACAAGTGGTAATGAATTTCATAACATAGTTCCTTTTCATTGGGTTATATTAAATCTTCATCGTCTTTAATATTATAATATAATGTTGGAAATGACTTTAATAATATAATGTTGTAATTAAAAAAAATTTGGTATATTTTTTATTCACACAATCAATCTATTGATTAATTATCATATCAATTTTATGATCAATGTAAGGGTTTATTTCATAATCTCATTTTAATCAGGATTGTTTTTTATTAAATTTTAGTTGAAGGAAATTATATGTAAATTTGTAATAAACCAATTTAATTTTCATATCCTATTGTTATTAATGATATTTTAAAATAATTGAACCATTTTCCCTCTATTTGGAAATAATTTAGATTTTTTCAAAATATATGAAATTATTTCTATCTTTGGTCAGAGATTTGTTTTCTTCAAAAACAATATTTTCTATATATGTTTTCAAAAATGTTTTGACACTTGTATAAATGATCTATTACATTAAATTTTACCCATTTTAATTTTTATATTTTTTTAAAGGAAATATCATGTTTTTTTAAAAATAATTATCATTTGGATTTTTTTGAAAACTTTTTAGGAATAATTATTTTAATATGTAAGAAATTATTGTATTTTTCCTCCTTCATGACCAATAAATTGTTTTAAAACACCCTTCAAAACATTAAAATATTTTTTTATCTAGATTTTTTCTAAAATTTTAGTTTTAAAATGTGATTTTCAAAATAGAAATGAAATTATCCTCAAGAATGTTTTGAAATATATTTTTTATGGTATTTAGATTCAACCAGGACAATAACCATTTATTTTATATATTATACACTTGGGATATATTTCATTGATACCATACTTATTATTCTTGTTGATGGTTTGTGATCATTTTGACCAAGGAATGTACTGATATTTACATTATTGACATGTTTTTGTATTCATTAACATTCCATGGATCATTATAAATTAAATTTCACCTAATTATCAATATTATATTTCATGGATATGTTTATTTCTTAAACCCTACATCATTTCAATGTACGGTTTTCTATATATAATGTAATTTTTTTATGTGGATAAATATTTATAAAACCATATTCCATAATAAATTCATATATTATAAGATAATAAAAAATTGATCATGAATTAAATCGTTTATCTAAAATTTGAGGAATAATTTGGACCTACAATGATGGGTGTGTTCTGATAGTATATATCCCATTAATGAATCAGTAGGTCTAACAAAAAAATCAGTAAGATATCATTAAACAAATTTTAACCTATAGTTTTAAACCATCTTGGAAAAGGTCATGACGGTAGAGGTTTCATGTTTCCTAAAAACGTAGCATTAGATAATTAACAATTTCATTAATTAATAATTTAGTTATTATTATCCATGATATAATCACAATGATATTATCCATAGATTTATTTCATTCTAAGTTTATCGATTAAACTGCATGTATTTTCTGTAATTTAGCTTTCTATATTGATTATTCCATACATTTTCCTGATACATAAATTATTTAAATTGAATATGTGTTAATTTACTTACCATGACATACATATTATGTCTTATAAAATCATTTTACTACATTTTTTAAAATGGAATTTGTGATCAATTATTTATCTTTCCATGTTGTTTATTCTTATTGATCAATGATTGATTCCACTTTACATAAACCTTACTGAGCATTTGATCTCACCATTTTTTTATTTAGTTTTCATAAGATTCCACTAAATGTACTATGTTTGATATGAATGGATATACTGGAAGGAATAATTTTATTCCTGAAAAAAAATTGTTTGATTTTGTGTTTTAAAATGTAATAAATGATTCAATTATGAATCAAGTTTACCAATACTACTAAAAAAATTTGTCGTTTGGCATGTGACTACTTGAATATTATGATAATGTAATTAAAAAATATTATATAAATGTGAATAGAGTTGGAGATGAAATAAATCATACGAAACTGATATCATGTAATCTAGTAACCCATGAACACTCTTGATTCAAGAGTTTTGTTACTAGATTGGTTGTACATTAAATATGTTTAGTAAATAATTTAATTTTTATTTTTTAAAAGATAATCCATCAATGGACTTAACTAGAAATCCACCATGACTCGTGCCTAATTCTAATATTCAAAAAACACTACATAGAGCTAGATTGAGAAAAAGATAATTGGATTTAATTATATAATAGTACAAAACTCAATAATAATTCACACATAAAAAATCACAAACATGACATCAAAAATAACAAAACATGTCAGATATACATAATCCAAACATTGAATATGATAAAATCCCCGATAATAGGTAATAAGTTACGATCATGAATATATATATATATATATGAAAACCTCTTTATCTCAAAGTATAGGGTGGGAAAAAATTCCACTACCTAGACCATGTAACTAACACATCCCAAATGATCTAAAAACTACTAATACCAAACCACCTGAAAACAAAAATATAGGGGATTCTTGTCCAGTGAGATGTACATATATGGTGTGAACTTAAAATACTCCACAAAGAACAACCAATGGTGTCTCAACACATTAGTGATATAAAAGGTGTATTTTTAAAAATGATTAAACATTTATATACATGTATAATAAAATATTTTTTAACCTCAAAAACATGGAATATCACTAAACCATCTATGATACAACTCAACAATATATATAGTTTATAACAAGTTATCTCATTTACCTGAAGGGTCGATATATTTCATACCTATTACAAGCCTCATATCAGGATATGAGATGAGAGGGATTATAAAATATAACATTAGTTTTGAAAAAAAAGGAATAATGTGTTTAGGGTGAAACAATCATCTCATACTGAATTAGGTTTCACGGATACTAGAATCAGGTAAATCATACAAATCATACCTTAAAGAATGTGGAATGGGGAATTAAAGAAATAGGGTACTACAAGCTATTTCCATAATCATAACATATCTATTAAAAAAGGTTTATGAGGGAAAATACTCATACATTCATAACACACCCATTTTAAATAAATAATATACTGACTATAATTATTATCATTATTGGTACAACAAATCAATTACATGATTCATGTAGCAAGGAAAAAACATGATCAAAATAATATGGAAAAAACCCCATATAATATTATAATGATATAATTAAAATAATAAATCATTTTCCTTTCTCATAATAATTATAATACTATTTATATCAATTATAATATAAAAGATGAATATATTAAAATATTTATTAACCAAATATAGAAACAACATGATAAATTCTATATAAAACAATAACCATGCCAAATTCTCAACTATCATATCATATATGTATAATTCTACATTAAATGGATTAATTTAAATGCATGGTTAACATATTATAATTCATTATAGATTGATAAATATGTAATACAAGATTCAATTTTTCATCTAGGAGATCTACCCCAGTTTGGAATCCTCGTTACTCAAGATACACTCAAAATAATCCAATTACGTTAATAATTGGGTAATTCCAATGAAACATCCCAAGTGAACATGAAAAAATATTTTACAAAATTATTTCATACTAGGATTAGTACTTTAGTTTAAATGGGGAAGGAATATCCTATAACTAGGGGAATATATTTATTTAACACCAACAATTATAGATATTTAGGATAATGTTTATAAATAATCCTACCCCAAGAGATATAATTTAGTTTGTTGGTCATATATTGTTTTGTTCATATGATCATATTTCAAAATAAAAAAAGTTATGTTCAAAGAAAATCTAATCCCTCTAAATATTCTTTTTATAGAATAAGATATTGAAATAAATGGTGGAATTTAACTAGGATTTTTTTTGGAATAAACTAATTTCCAAGGAATATTTTTCCTTAATACATATCACATGTTAAAACCATTAATAAAATAAGATTTTCCATCTTTCAAGGATAGTTAATTATTAAACCATGATAATATTCACACTAATATGCCATATTCTTATAGAAACACCAAATTCAACATTGCTATAGAAGAACCCTCTTAACAAAAGGTTATGTGTAATTTTATATGTTGTAATATGTTCTTGTTTAATTATAAACAACCAATTTCATAAATAGAATATGTTTTAGAATAAAAGAAATAAATACTTTTTTAATGTTTACTGTCTAGGAATATTTAGGATAGGGAAAAACCCTTCATAAAAAACATCCATATACCAACATGGGTCTAAAATAACCAAAGGGTTTTTATTTCATAACACTTTTAATATTAAGTTAATGGTCCAAGAACATGCTAAAAGGGGGACTAATTCCAAATCCTAAATATGGGTTACCTAAAATATATATTAGGGTAACTATTAGAAAAAGGATGGATACATTTAATTAATCCTTAGATCAAACTATATTTAAATTAATGTTTATAACATAATAAAAATAAAATGAATTTTTAGTATAAAGGGAAAAAATTCCTTAAATTTTTTTAACCCATTCTATAGAAAATACATCATGAAACATTAATTTTTTTTAATAAAATATTTCAAAAATTTATTATTAACGTATGAAAACCCCTTAATAGTCATGTGTAGTTATAACCCAAGGATCACCCAGATATCAGAGACCACCTATCATTATTAATAATGATCATTATGGTTCAAATCCATCATAATGAATCACCTTAAATTAATTTGACGATATTCCGAATACCAATGAAACCAAAAAACATTACTACCATAAATATTAATCAAATAAATTCCATAATAAATATTTGATATACTATATAAATTACCTCCGAAATTATAGATTCCCTGATCACTAAATAACTTCTAGAAAATATTCTCAATCGTCCTCATAAAATATCAAAAACCCTATTGTAAACCATACCTATAGTGACCCTCGCTTTTCAGAAATTGACATTACATATCGTTTATTGAATACACAAAACATTACATGAAGAGACACGTGAAGACCATACTTGTATAATACCTTTGGAAAATGGAAACATAAAAACTATTACATAAATGACATACGTTATCTCCCACTAGGATCTTCTTGACTTGAACCCTTCTTTGACACATCAAACATAATACATAACTTCATAAGAAATGGAAGGAAACCTAAAAAAAGTAAATATGAAATGATTAGTATGGGTAAACAGGGGATACATTTATGCATAATCATTAGCATAAAGGGTATTATAACATGATCATGAAGACATAAGATCATACCCTATATATAAAAGATCATAACATAGATCATGGCATAAGTATTTACTGTTTATAATAAATGAATCATGATGAAATAAAAAACATAAAACATAAAATAAAAACATTGGAATAAAAAATGAAATTTTGGGAAATACATAAGCATATAATATGATTTCCATAGTTACCAAGGCATCACTAAAAATATCGTATTAGAGGAAAAAGTACTTTACTTAACCAGGTAACACCCGTTCCAGCACTGTAATACTAAACTAAGTGAACCCTCATTTGAGATCTATATTACTGAACCATGTATCCCTCTTTTCATCTCTATTTATTTGATGAGATATAAATATTTACTCAATGCATTAGAGGGGGATATTGGTCCCACCCATCACATAATGAAATCACACATACATGAGCCACAACTTCAGAAATAAAAATTTCATAACCGATGAAATTAAATGGGTATCATAAAAAATTCACCATATCATAAAATGTGGAAAGAGACAGGTTTCATAATCATTTCATCATAAAACATAACTCGGGAAATGAAGCAGGTTTCAAAATCATATAACCTATGAAAGGGAGATGAGTTTCATAAAGATAATTGCATCAAAATATAATACATTTAGAGAAATTATATGAATGGAAACATTGAATAATTTCCCTATAAATTAATGAGTAACAGCAATTAATGTTATCATTTATGGAAATAATGTTTAATTATCTTTTAGAATGATTTCCTAAGGAAAATATCATTTCTTTATTGAAAATAAATTTTATTACATAAAACATTTTGAAATCATTTTTCTTTGAAAGTAGATTCATGAAATTAAAAATCACGACTTGAAAAAAAATTCAAAATCCCTTATTATTGATAAGGACCTTCATGGATCTTTTTAAAAAAAATTGAAAATGTTATTGAAAGCATTTTGAAAACTTAGTTTTTTAATAGAATATATTTCTGACCAAAGAGAGAGACTGTAAGATTTTACTAAAAATATTATTGTAAGTACCCAAGAGAGGTAAAATGGTACTAACACATTAAGATATATAGAATAAATATAAGAGAATTAAAATCATGAATATTCTTGATATATGAATTGTAATATTTCATCATTGGATACATATTTAAAAAAAATCGAAAAACAATGAGATTGTCTCAATAAACTCCTATAACTTGGTAAATTTGGATCATAACCTCCATGTAATAAAGGAAATTACATGAAGATTAAAAATACAATTAAAACAATTTTATTCATGATATAACATGGAAACTGGAATTATATAGACATCAAAAATATTATTACGTGCTTAAAAAATAGGAATACTAAAGAAGGATAATTGTGAGAAAATATTTTTACAGATTCGGATCTTTTGATACATAAACCCCTTGAAATAAAAATAAAAATGGGACATTTTAATACCCATACTTTTATTTATATAACACATAGAATACAATAATAATCCGTACATAACCACAAAAAACTAAAGAGTGTCCAACATAACATGTATCTCATGAAAATTTAAAGTGAGATGAAATTCCCATTACCTTATGTCTTGACTCAGTTTGTTCTCATACAAGATTATGGTATAATAAGTATAATTTTTTTACATCTTTTACAGAATAGTATTCTTATAACTAATAATTTTTTATGAAATTATATTACCCATTTGGTAATGATCTTATTTTGAGGTTTCACTTTAGGTAGTATTCACTTTGTTCTTCGCATGTGTCTTAATTTGTTATTTCAATGGTTATTATACTTATGTAATGATTAAAAAATTTAAATAATGAGATAAATATAATTTATACTCATTATATAAATATATATTAATAATCTATAGAATAATGAATTACGAAATGGAATACACTACTTATGGAGATGGTATGTTTTACATATGCATAAACATTGTTTCTGTTTTTAATTTCTATATTGAAAGAATAAATATAAATGAAATATATATATATATATATTAATGTAGAATTATTATATAATATATATTATATAATTTCATTAAGCCCATCTTTAATACATTCCATGTGGTTTGTGAGAAAATCATATAGCTTTGAGGGGGTAGTTGTCAACACTTACTCAAATGAGTTTATCTTATTAACACCAAATGAAATGTAAAAATATCTGTGTTGAAAAAGTAATAGAGAATAATAAAGAAATAATATATATATATATATATATATAATATAACAGATATAAATATATTTTCCATCATAATGGCCATCAGGATAGGCGGTAAATGAAAACTGAACAATCATCATTCCGTGAGGCAGTAGATCACCACACACTAAAACAATATTATTTATATCCATTAGATGATGGTTTTGAAAATGTTGGTCGAACCCTTAAAATGACAAAAAACTAGTATTTTGATGATAACGGTGTTTTCGAACAATAATGGAATAACTAGAGTGGAGGGGTGTAGAAGGAAAATAAATAAATGAGTTTAAGAGAATATTTTACCTCTAAATCAGGTAACTCATTTAGGTTTGTACCAAAAGGATTCATTTTGAGGAATTCATCCCAAAGGGAGTATTCAAGGACAAGTGGAAGGATTTTCAGAGGCTACATTGCATTATATTGGTGGAATATAAAAGGGTTTAGAGGTTTGATGAATGGATAGAATTGGTTTCCTTTTATAGTGAAGGAGGAGTGTCACTCTTAAATATATTTGAAGAGAGAATTCCACCCACGATTTTCATATTGACTTTTGATCCAATAATAATCCATGTTTTATAAAATTGATTATATGGTCGAAATATAGCTATAAAATTGTTGTTGGGGAAGTGTATAGGTAATTTTGGGTCATAAATGTAATGTTTAGTACGTTATATTCCAAATTTTTCTCTTAATCATTTTAAATAATTTTAACCAAATTCACTAATATTTTTGGTAAAAGAAATATTTCTCCATATTATACATTATAAATTATTCTAATTATAAAAAATGAATATATTTTTTCGAATTATAATCACAGATATGGCAGAAATTGATTTAAAATTAGTCACACTGGTTGGTTGACACTGTAGGTTTGTAAAGTAAAATCATTGAATTGATCGTTATGTTTTTTTATCCAATTTCAATGTTAAATTGGTTCCAATGACCAAAATTAAATTATTTAAAAATAATAATATATAAATAAAATTTTAAAAATTTTAAAAATATAATTAATCCTTATAAACAAATTAGATAAAAAAGAAGTTTTAAATTAAAATCCAGCATTTTTAGTTACTCATTAAAAAAGGAAACCTTTCAAAAAACCAAAAAATTTTACTTATCTAATTTTTATGTTCTGATCCCAAATATATTGTTTATTTTCACATATTAAATCTATTAAGGGTCCAAAAATTGGATTTAAAATGGGGTCTCTATTATAAGTCTGTAAAAATTCCTCAATAAGAATTTAGGTTTTTAACCACAAAATTGGCGTTGTTCTTATCGTATGTATAGAAAATAAATTGGATGAATATAAAAAATATTTGATTTAATATATAACATATTTATTACCTTAATATCACTTACTATTTTTAATTAATTTTATTTACTATGTTAAAATATCATTGTGTCTATAACAATATTTTCCTTTATATTTAATTAGGTTTAATATTAATTTATAATTAATTGTTAACCTGTGAATTCATCTTATATTTGTGTATAGAAGATATTTTTACAATTTAGTTAATAATATTCATATCTATAAACTTAATTGATAGGTTATATCTCATTATAATAATATTTTCAATAATGTTTTATAGTTATGTAACACTCAGTCTTGCGTGTTTCACAAGCCATTAAGGAAGGTAAATCATGCAGGTAATGCCTATTATCCTTGTTGTTCCATGTAACGTAATCTATGTTGGTGTTGAAGGTAACATACACCTATCCAGTTTTGTGTGAATGGAATGTTAGAATTATTTAATAGAAAATTTTATTTTTTTGTGAATAAAAATTTATCTGAAGATTAATTCAAAAACAATTCACAAAAAATATCAGGTTGTTACATTCTACCCCCCATAAAATGAATTTCTCCCTCAAAATTCATTAGGGTTATAAAATGATTAATACCTGAAAGTTTCATTGATAGAAACCCACATCATAAAAATGGATACTAAAACATCCCTTACAAATGGAAATTTTGATCCATAATGGTTACCCAATGTAACATATAACTGGGTTTCCACATAAGAGAACATAGGTTTGGAGTTAATATTAGGCGAGGAAAAGTATAAATTTTTATTGGGATTGGTTAAGGTCATAAATAAAAAACAAATGAATGATTAAAGGAATGTTGAGGGCCTTAAAGTCATAAATCTATGAGGATTTATTAGGCCATCAACTCAAGAAAAATTAATTTATTAGGGTAATAATTTTTTAGCATTTTCAGAACGATGACTAACTATTTATATATTTCAATAAAAAAATTCATTCTTTGTTGTTATTTTAAAATATTATAATTTACCCATTACCTAAAATAATTAATGTCCATAAACCAATAAAATACACTTTTATTGGACTTAAGGACCATAAAACAATGAAATGTTTAAATATTTTTTTATTAAAAAATAGCATGCATTAATCTATATACATAAAAAGATACAATACTGGTTCATCATAAAAATTTATTCAGAAAAAATAATTATACATTAACCAGGACATCACATTGTCATGTGGTAGGCGTGAGACCCTTATCATCCTTCGCTCAAGGGTTTGAGACCCATAGCCTTATCAGACATGATTGGTTGTAACCCGACATATATAACATCCTCTTCTAAAACACCACTAATTTAATTTTCAAAATATATAAGATTCACATCCTTGAAATAAGGTTAATCACTATATATCCTCTAAACCAAGGTTTTAAAAACAAACTCATTACCCAAATAATTCCTCCCAGTTTAATTAAAAAACTATCATGGATAGTTAACCTTATAACCCTTCTCAAAGATGAAAATCCAAAACATTTGAAAGATATTCAATAAATCAGTTTAACATTGATTCCCCGTTATATCCCGAAGTATCTAATGGTTGTCACATTCCAAACATGTAAATAAATTCATCGTATATTATCATAAAAATGGTAATAACTTCAATTACCATAAATAATTTTTGAAAAAATAATTATTCTTTAGCCCAATGATTACTAGATATATTCTTTATATCATAGAGGTTAAAAACAACATCCTTGCTAACACAGAACACTTTTTCAATAATCATTTCATGGGTAATTTATACCATCTCGTTTAATTATTAATATCTATCATATCTTTATACAAATATCATTATCTCAATGTCAGAAATTAATTATGGTTTAACTTCCCTTAATCTAAATATCACCTTCTCATTAAATCAATTCCCTATCCCATCATGAATATTTTACATCAACTTATAAATATTGAGAAAAATCATTAGTAGAACAATCCTTGTATATTTAATCACTCATAACTTCTGAGTCCAAATATATAAAAACATTGATTCCTTTATCCTGAATCAATAAAAATTTTACCGAAATTTTTATTTACTCTCACATTTCTTCAATAATCTCTTCATCACCCATAATGATATCATTACTCACTCCACCCTAATGGTTCTCTTTGAGAACTTTCCTCAGGGGACATTGAGTTTCATAATGGATGTCTTCTCCACACTTAAAACACACATATTCTGATGGTTTTTTATGGAGTCAAATACTCTCGTCCATTTCATTAATTTAACTCTTCGTTTTTTTCCTTCTGTTCACTTACATTGTGTCCTTATTTTTCATAGTCAAAACATCTTCTCTTTCCAATAAGACAACAACTTATCTGATTCTCTCAACATTCTCGACACAAAGGAAACAAAATCTTCTTTCCTTAATGGTCCCCATTACTTGCATTCTCATGAAACTCCTTATTAATATTCCTTGCAGAGATTGAGAGTTGGTTAATGTAACGCCCTGACCCTAGTTACCCAGAGCCGGTGCATTATTTTAATACATTGCCATGATCACAAAAGATTAAGTCCCGAAGGACAGATTGGTTTAACAGTCTTGTAAAATATATTACATACATTAGCTTTACATTACATCATAAAATGGAAAACTAAAACAACATTGTTTTGATGGACAACACTGTGATCCCATAGACTATCTCTATAGGTCAGTCATAATATACTTCTTCGCATCCTGGGAAAATTAAATATATGAAAGGGGTGAGCTCAGATGCCCAGTAAGGGTCAATAATTTAGCAGAAGCTATAAAATTTTAAGGAAAGATGTGTGATAAAAACAAAAGCCTTTTTAGAGATAAAATTGAACATAATATGGAAAAAATAAATTAGAAAGTACCATATATACATGCAAATGGATATTCTACCAGTCGAATAATCACATGTAATAAATAAATTCATAATGAGGGAATGCCTAATGCCGGAAAACATTACCACATAGTCAAGGCCTTGTGCCAAGACTATAAATAATTTTTTATTCAAGGCCTTGTTCCAAGACACTATATTTTCTCATGAGACTTACCGATGCATCGAGGACCTATAGCGGGCTCCAGCTTTCACTTACTAAGTCCACTGCATTCCTCGTATGAAAAAGTTGAAACATAACATATACATTCGTATTAAAACTAGCATACAAAATGTCAATACATTAACTATAAACAATTAATTGTATAAAAATAGATCATCCACAATCAAAAATATCCCAACTCATTCAATACAGTATAGAAGATTGTATTATAATAAATCAACCCCAATCAAAAATAATATCCAGTAAAGGATGCTTACATAGTTGAAAATGATGAGTAAAACTTTTTGAGAGAAATATAGTTTTTGTAAAATCATTTAAAAGTCACAAATTTATAAAGGAATTAATTTATAAGATATTTTTGAATCAAATTTTCCCATAACACTTTGAAACTTTTGAAAAGAATTATCATTTCAAAACATTCATGTCCATATAAATAAATCCTTAAAATCATTTTGAAAACATGGACATTAATTAAAAATATTTAGAAAGATAAATCTTTAAAACATTTAAAATTATGATCTTGATAAAGAGTAACATTCACAAATCCTTAAAATATTATTTTTAAAATAATTTTTATGAAAAAAGGACATGGATGATAAAAATTTCCTAGTAAATACTTAAACATAAACAATCTTATATAATAATGAGATTGAGGAATTAACCCTTGCCACACACTTTCCTTTAGTCGAGGGTACATTTAACCTCCTATATGAAGATTGTAGTATGTTATTAAACTATACCAGGACCATATTAATTTTTATGATATCATACATCATTCATTTATGACTTTATACTACCCATTTAATAATACTTTCCAAGTTAAATTAACATTTTGGGTAATAATTGTTTTCTTTATCGTACATGTTTTAACGTGTTACTCTTGATTGTGTCACTTAGGTCAAGATTTAAATACTTCCAAAATATAAATAATGATTTATATATCATATATATTTATAATATAAATATGTATAACAGACATATATATAAAATGAAAAACACCATTTATGGAGACGGTAGTCCGTACATACGCAAAAATGTTGTTTCTGTTTTCATATCGTATTGAACAGAACTAAGTGAATAAGATATATGTAAGTACAAACACACACACACACACATATATATATATATATCTCCAGTAGCATTATTATTTCATATATTACATACTAATTAGTAATATATATTTTTATAATCTTTGATTAATGGTGAATGTGGAAATGAATCTCATTGCGTTATGGAGACGGTAATCCGTACGTACGCATGAGTGACAATATCATTCTTTTGATATTAAAATAATTTATAATTGGATGTTATATCATATATACAGAATCATTATCATGTTATATTTATTATTAAAATCCATTACCCATCATTATTATACTCATTCAAATAATAATGTATTGAATAACAATTTCACCACAACGTGGAGACGGTAAGTCGTACGTACGCACGTATGGTGACATGTAATTAAAAGCATGGATAGAATAATGAATATGGTGGTATCATATTTATAATAACATAACAATATATAGAAGATACTGCAGTTATTATTTTAGAGTGGAAACAACAATGAAAGAGGAAGTGGAAGAAGAAAAGAACTTGAAAGAAGTGATGAAATATTTACCTCTTCTTCAGGTTCTTCCTTTTTATTTGATCAAAAGGGCTCCTCAAGTTGGCTTTATGAATAAAGGAAGGACTTTAGGGCGATGGTATTACAATTTATAGGGTATTTGGGCAGGGTTTGGCCGAACCAAATGGCTTTGGAAGTGTGAATTTGAGAGAAGGGGAACTTCCCTTTTATAGGAGGGGTGAGGGGCACCTTAGAAAAAACATAAAATATTATATTATAACTAATTAGTTTTCGGTTTATAATGGCTCCAAAATGAATTATTTAATGGATAAGGTGGGTATTGGTCTATAACCACTCAACCAATAGGTTTTATAAAGGTTTAGTTTACCATATTAACCTTAACTTTTAGATTTAACTCTTCGTTAAATAGTTTGACATTTACCATGTCTGTTTGTATTTTTATATTATATTATTAGTAAACATACTATAAAATTCCAATAGAAGCCCAATTGGTTCATTAGTGTCATATATATTATTATATAAGTCTTTGGGCTGATCCGTAGATTTTTAGGACTATTAAATCAATTGATAATATAATATTTGTTTTAAAAACTATTTTATGTCAATTTTGACACTATTTGGTATTTTTTTATATCATAACAGCATGATTACTTAGAAAAATATTGATCTAACCAACCCTAAAATGTCGTAATAACCTATAAAATTAGTGGTATTTATAAAAACTCTCAAATTATATTTATATTGTCAATTATTTTAATCATTCATTAATATAGTAATTACCGAATCATCGCTGTGTCATAAATAAATTTAATTATTTGATGTCTAAAAATTATAAATAAAATACCATTATGTAGGAAATTTTTTATCTTTCTAAGAAATATTTATAGTCCAATTTATCTTATGTATAACCATATATTGTAAATTTTTTAGTTATTAATCTTTGATTTTATCTTTTTTAACACTTCTTTGAATTAAAAAATAATAAATATCCTAATCTAATCCATGTGGACCTAAAGGATCCTATTTTATTAATAAGGTTTTTTTTGGTCTAATTACACTTATCCAATAGAATTAGGACATGTTTTAGGGTAGAAATAATATCATTTTTACCCTTAATTACCCTTTTTACTTTTAACCGTCTTAAATAAAAGTAAAAAGTTAGTAATCACCAAATATTATTTCTATCTTATTGAACCAAATTTTTATTAAAGATATCCACCGTGTCTCTCATATTTTTAAAATTCAACTCAGAGAAGCGGTAAAATCATGTTTTATGTAAATTTGCAAATGCTCCTAGGAGATGGGTAAAAGACGATGAAAAGTTCAATAAACTTTTATATATCTAATATTATTACAAAATGACTCCAATTAATTACATTGAACATATATAGGTATTATGTATTGATTTTGACCTAAAATAAATTTAAATAAAATAAATAATTATTTAAATAAAAAGTTGGTTTTAAACAATAACTTAGTGTTTTTCACTATTCATTAAAAATTGAATGTTTTCAGAATAATACCAAAAAGTTACCCTAAGCTCATTTTGATATTGGGAATTAAAAAATTAAGTCTACTTTACCAAATTAGAAACATAGAATATTCATTTATGAATTTAATATTAATTCCCTATGTCAAAACCAAAAGGCGTATTTTTAAGAAACAATAACTTTCAAAAGACCGACACTTGTTTTTGTCCAATGTCAAAGTGAAAGTATATACGATAAATATAATTGGATTAAATGGAAAAATATATTCAATTTATACTTCCGAACCATTAAAATGTATAATTTAACACTATAAATTATTTTGATTAAAAAATTTATTTTCAGTTAAAATATAGAAATTTTCACTATTCACACAAATATGAAAGTTATCAGAAAAACACAAAAAAAATTATTAAAAATAAATTCTTATGTCCTGATTCTAAAGAAGAATTTTATTTTTACAAATTAAATAATTATTGGCGTCAAATATTGGATTTAAAAAGGGTTCTCCATTAAAAGGTGGTAAAATTGCATTTTTTGAAAAATAATTATTTTATTTGCAAAAATTAATTTTTTCTTACATTATGTCTAAGAATATCATAATATGGATTCTAATATTATAAATATTATATAATGTTCAAAATGATGTTAATACTATTCATAACTGCTTTTGAATGGCTAGTTTGGTAAGTCGTGGTGCGCTTGAACTTAGTGTTGCGTGTAGTGAAAGTTATTGCATTACATGTAAGAAATAACGTACTACGAAATCTTGGGGTGATACAGTTATGGTAAACATTATTAATCAATTTACTTGAACATTGATTTGGAATGATCACAACATCATTCACTCCAGTGATCATCCATGTTCACTGGTCATCAGAAAAACTTTCATCACATTCAATAATAATCATGTTCCTTCATGTTCTCTCAATTTACTAAAACCATATACATAGTGTGAGAAATAATTAAAATATAATAAAATCACAAATTCATGAAAATAATTACATATAGGATATCTAAATCGTTACACCATCCTTAATTTATGACACCCTAGTTTCATCCGAGGTTATTCAATGAAAAAACTATATTTAAATCCTTTACTATTGATTATGAAGATTTTGTGAATTCTAAAATAATATACCCCATGAGTGTCAAACCAGGTTTACAGCAAAGCCAATTTTCATATACCATATTTCCCTAAGTTAGGCCAGAAATAGCTTGCTAGAGTTTTTTCCCATTGGAACATCCATTCCAAAGCCACATTAAATTATACAATCTGGACAAGGATGTATTTATTGGAAACCACTCACTCAATCCTTCACTATAAATTAGGAACATTTTCCTATAATTTTACTAATACTGATACTTATCCCTTAGACATGTACATACGACTCTCACTAAGTTTTTCTCATTCTA
This sequence comes from Viscum album, assembly GCA_963277665.1. Taxonomy (NCBI): domain Eukaryota; kingdom Viridiplantae; phylum Streptophyta; class Magnoliopsida; order Santalales; family Viscaceae; genus Viscum; species Viscum album. The sequence goes on from OY728155.1 coordinate 711,228,697, forward strand.
TCATCCAAAGGATTACTATACCTTTCCACTGATACCAATTATAAAGACCCATGACTTCCAAATATTAACACAATATAACATTTTTATAATACACAAATAATTTCACAAATTGATGTATGAATAATGTACATGTCTAATGCCATTGAAAAATGGAAACATAAACACTAGTACATAAATGAGATACATTATCTCACACTAAGATCTTCATGACTAGATCCCTTCTTAGACACATCAAACAAAATACATATCATCATAACCTAGGGAAGGAAACATAAAAAGGGGTAAGCTCAAATTCTTAGTAAGTGTAAACAAGGGATACATGCAATCATAATAATTAGCATAAGGGTATGAAAAAATGATAAAAAAATATAGAAGATCATAACCTACATATCCAATATCATAACAATGATCGTGGCATAAATATTGGTAGTTCAAAATACATGAATCCTAATGAAATAAAGATTATAAGACATAAATGAATAAAAAAGGAATAAAATAGGGAATTTTGGAAAACATATAAGAATATAATATGGTTTATGTTGTATCAAAGGCATCACATACCAGACCATATTTGTGTAAAAATTCCTTTACTAAACCACATAACCCTCATTCCACCCCTATAATACTGAACTAAGTGAACCCTATTTCTATCAATGTATTAATAAACTGACTGGCCCTCATTCCAGCCCTATTTGTCTCATGATATGTAAATATTTACCCAATGCATTGGAGGAAGATATAGGTCAAAACCATAACATAATTAAATCATACATACAAGTACCACAATATCATAAATAGACATATCATAACCCATAAAAATAAATGGGTAAACAAGTAAACATATCATAACATGTGTAAAGAGAGAGGTTTCATAATCATTTCATCATAAAACAAAACCCATGAAATAATAAGATTTCAAAAGCATATAACCCAGGAAAGAGAGATGGGTTTCATAAAAGTAATTACATCACAACATAATCCATTCACAAAAAGAATATGAATGGAAAAATCGAATAATTTTCACATAAATCCATGGGTAACATGAATGGATGTCATTATATTTGGGAAATATTTTTGAAATATTTTTTATAAACATTTCTTGAGAAAAATATCTTTTCTTCTTTGAAAAAAAATGTTTCTATTACATACAAACCTTTGAAAATATATTTTGTATAAAATAGCATTTAAAACATATAAATTAAGATTTCAAAACAAAAAAAATAATTTTTCCTTGAAAATTATCTTAAAGGATATTTTTGGGAACATTTTTTTAAAACATTTTAGTAAGGATTTTGAAAACATATTTTTTGAATACAGTAGATTTCTGATCGAAGAAAGAGACATTCATATTCTTCTAAAAACATTATCTTACACCCCAAAGAGTGAGATAATGGTTCTAATAAATTAGTATATCTTGAGTAAAAAAATTATAAATAAAACTATGAATATTATTGAGAGATGGATCATATCATTTCATCAAAGTATGTATAAAAATAAACAATCATAAAAAATGAGATTTTCTTCATAAACTCTCATAACATGGTAACTTGGGATCATACCCTCCATGAAATAAAAGAAAATATATGAAGATAACAAATATCATTAAAAAACTATATTCATGATATAACATCTAAATTAGAAGTATATACACATTGAAAAAATGTTTTGGTGCCTAACAAAACATGTGCCTTAATGAAAAAAAGTTGATACAAATATTTTTACCGATTCGGTAACTTTTGAAATATAAACTCCATGAATGAATAATTAATATAGGACATGTCAATACCCATTATTTAAATTATATTATCAATATAATACAATAATTTTTATCATATAAACCAAAAAAAGGAAAAGGTGGAAAAATAAAATGTATGTCACATAAATTAAATGTCAGATGAAATTCCCCTTACCTTGTGTCTTGACTCTCTTTGTACCCAAACAAGCTTCATGTTCAATAAATATAATTTTATTATAAATCATTTACATAATCATATTATTATATCTAATAAAATTTATGTTTTCATTAGGACCTTTTATAACCCACTTTTTAATGATCCTACGTTAAGGTTTCACTTCAGGTAATATTCACTTTGTTCTTCGCATGTGTCTTAATTTGTTATATCATTGGTTATTATACATATATAATGATTATATAATTTAAATAATGATAAAAATATCATGTATATCTAGTATATATATATTATTATAATCTATATAATAATAAAGTGTGAAATATAATACATCGTTCATGGAGAGGGAATGCCATACGTATATATAAACAATGTTTCCATTTCTAATTGTCATATTAAAGGAAAGTTTGTAAATGACATATGTATATATATATGTATATATGTATAAATATATATATTAAATTATAATTATTATATCATATATGTAATATATTTTAATTAAATCCATCCATAATACATTATATGTGGTGTTTGAATGAATCACATCGCTTTAATGGGTGGTAGTCCACACTTCCTCAAATGAGATTATTAAATTAAAACCAAATGGAATGTAAAAACATGTGTGTTGAAAAAGAAATAAATTACCATAAAACATAATAAATATAATATATAACAAATATAAATAGATTTTTCATCATGATGACCACCATGAAAGGTGGTAAATGAAAAATGAACAGTCATTGTTTTGTGATGCAGTGGTTCCCCATACAAAGAAATAGTATGTCTGATATCCATTAGATGGAGGTGGGTGTAAGTGTAGGTCAAACCCTTATAATAAAAACAGCCTATTATATTGATTATACAGGTGTTTTCACACATGAATGTAATAAAAATAGTGGATGGGTGGAGAATAAAAACAATATAAATGTGTTTAAGAGAAGGTGGTATATCTAAATCGGGTAACTCTTTTTGGTTTGTAACAAAAGGGTTCCTTGAGAGGACTTACTCACAAAGGGAGGATTCAAGTTAGAGTGGATGGATTTTGGGAGGATACGTTTTTATTTCATGGTTGAATATAAATGGTTTTTGAGGTGTGATTAATGGTTATAATTTGTGGCCTTTTATATTGAAGGAGGTCTGACACTCTTTTAAATATTTGAAAAGAGAATTCCACCAATGTTTTTCAAGTTTAATGTGGATACAATAATAGACCAAGGTTGATAAAATTTATTATGTCGTTGAAATATGGCTATCCAATGGGTTTTGGTCAACTGTTTAGGTTTTTTTCGGTCTTAAATTTACTGTTTAGTAATTTATTAACATAATTTTTCTCCTAACTAACGTGCTAAATTTTAATCACCGTCACTAATATTTTTTGTTATTTTTTTACCTTATTAGAAATTATAAATTATTCTGACTCCAAATATGGAATCCATTTTTCCAAATTCTAATCAAATAAGTTTCATAAATTGATTTAAAATTAATCATGATGAAGGGATGAGAATGGGGTGTTATTAAAGTTAAAATATTGAAAAGTTTTCAATGTTTTTATATGAAATTTCAATGCGAAATTTGTGACAATGACCTAATTTGGATTAAATAATAAAAATATTATCTAAATAAACTATTGAAACATTTAAAAATATAATTTAATCTTATAAATAAATTATATGAGGATGTAGTTTTGAATTAAAATCTAGTATTTTTAACAATTCATTAAAAAAATGAAATCTTACGAAAAAATACCAAAAATCTATTCTAACCAAATTTTTATGTCCCTATTCGAAATATTAAATTTATTATAAAACCTTAAAACTATATAGGTTACAAATATTTTATTTAAAATGGATTCTCTATTAAAAGTGGTAAAAATTCCTTAATATGAATATAGGGTTGTAACGACAAAATTGGGTCGATACTTATCTGATTTCTATAAAATACATTGAATGAATTTAAAATAAATTATTGAATATATGACATATTATTACATTAATATCCCTTAACAATTTTAATTAAATTAATTTACTAGTATAAAATAACTTTGTGTCAATAAAAATATTTTTCTTTATATTCATTTAGGTTTCTTATGAATTTATAATTAATTGGTAACCTATGAATTCATCTAATATTTCTTTACACAAAATATTTTCATATTTTATTTAATATTAATCATATACACCAACTTAATGGTTAGGTTATTCGTCATTATAATATTATTTTATGGTTATGTAATACTCAGTCTTACATGTTACGCAATACATTAAGGAAAGAAAATCTTGCATATAATGTATGATAACCTTGTTGTTTCATGTATCGTATTCCATGTTGTTGTTGGGTAAAACATATGCCATTCTGGTTTCATATGAAAGGAATTTTTGACATAGTGAGTGGCTATTTTTAGTGTTGAGTGAAATGAAATATATCAAAAGATTAATTTGATAAAAATTTCACAAAATATTAGGGTATTATAATACCTATTCCCCCCTCAATTGATATGATGAAAAAGATAAACTGCAAATCCATAAACACTTTTTTGATGCATAAGAGCGAGAATCGCTATATTGTTTGGTGAATTCCACTATGCTTGGATGGAATTCAATCAATAATCACTTTTATAAATAAGTTAAACCAAAACGATAGGGGTTTTGGAATATTAGTATAAGAGAGGGAAAAATTACCTTACCTCTTGGTATAAATACCTAATGAATATTATATAAATAAAGGGATTTATTTTTGGTTTGAGGGAAGACCAATAATGGAAACAATAGGGCCTTTTCAATTGATAGTGATGAGTGATGTTGAATGTGAAGAGAAAAGGGGTAAATATGATTTAAGGGGAAATAAGGAAATTTATGTTCTTAAAAACATCCCCAAAGACTATCGAGTATGATATATAAGATCACTTGATACACTATGGATCCTAAAGACCACATATGTTTCTACATATTCTAGAGATTACCTAGTTTCACCATTATGTCGAACCCATTATTGTAACATTTAATCGCTAAAAATTCTTATTATCCTTGAACCTCAACAAAACAATACCTTAAAATTCATGAACAATAAACCAAGATCAAATATGAATCATTGAATAAAAATTGACCCACTAATCAGGCATTAAAATTTAAATGAATTGGTTCCTAATCCATCCAAAAGTAACCTCAAAGAGCATAAGACAATGTAGCTTGGACATATGTATTCATAAACTGCTGACCATATGACCTATTCTCTTTATGATGTTTTGGGAGATATTTATTTGAGGAAAATATTTTGTCAATACACTAAGGTATACTATAATTAATCTTGAAATAATAAATTGAAAATGCATAGATTAGTCACAAGTCACCAAAATGAACCAATGTGGTTCCATTAGTGACCTAAATATGATAATTTCCCTTATAAATGTCCGCAAACAGACCTCAATAAAAAATAATTATCCATCCCATTATAGTTCACATCTATTGCATTGGATCCAAGTAATCCAACCCCAGAAATTATATATCAATAACTATTAAAATAACAAATTTACAATACTAGAAAAGAACCATCAATATATATTATAATGATTCCTTAAATTCTTCATCACAATTATCCTGTTGGTATCCTAAAATCAAAAAAATATGCCAACCTTCATGAATTATCAATTTTGTTGGATGCACATTATAGTGTTGTATTCTTAAATACCGCCAACTACTTAAAATAGAAGACATAATACTCCGCTGAATAGAATTATACTAGGAAAATATATACTTGGATGACCATGCATTTTAGTTTATTAAAAAGGTTTATTTTCCAAACACCCACATTATAATCATTAGATATTTCAAAAACCACCCACACATTATTTAGGAAAATACAAGATTTTATTTTGATCATTACAACTTAAAATTCATTTTCATGAAAAAAAACTGAAAAATATTTTATTTTAAAATAATTTCTAGTAACTATTTATTGGGTAGATTATATGTTAGATGGTCATAAAATATTATATTAATTTCAAACCAAAACTAATTTACGTTTAAAAATATAATTACTATTTGATTTTAAAAATGATCCTTTACCCAATTTTAAAAATAGGTAATGGATTTTTTATTGATCTGTATTTCAATTAAAAAAACTATATGAAAATTTCATTTTTAAAACATTCCTATTAAAAACCATAATAATGGTAAAATAATTCATCAAAACCAAAAACTAATATTCTTATTTTGAAATTGTATTTCTTCCCAAAAAACCCATAATATAACTTATTTTTAAGGTTATAAAATCCATTTAATCAATATATAACACCATTTTTAACATGAAGACATAAAATAAAATTCCCAAATTTTTGAAACAAGTAATTATATAATTTTTTTCTTTAAGTGAAAGCACTTATACACTCCTTACAGTCACTTTTACCTAAAATATATACTTTTCCATTTTCCCTGAACAATATGTTTTATATAGAATGTTTGGTGGCTTCCCTTTGAAAAACAAGTTCGAGCTATACATCCAAACAAAGGTAATGGAAAATATGACCATTATAGTGGAATAAATAGTTTACATTATTACATGTTTGAAATCGATATTCTTGGAGATATAATAGAATCGTAAAATAAAAAAATGATCTGTAGCATGATATTCAACAAATATATAATAGTTGTCGACATAATAAGGTATATAAGCAACTATAAAGGCATTATCAGTTGGTAAGACTAATGAAAATAATGTATCATTATTGAAGATTAGATATATGTAAAATATATATAACAATCTTGATCAGATATATAAAATAGTAAAACATGGTATACGATAAAAAATTTGAAAATATAAAAAACATATTGTTTATGTATTAAACAAATCAATAAAAATAGATGACTAGCTAATAGAAAGTTGATGATATAAATTTAAATTGTAGAAATAAAAAATATAACTCATGTCAAGTTAATCGTCACAAATATATAAACATAAAAGAAAATACTATATGTCTATATATTACTAATGAATTAGTTTATATGATCCTTTTTTTCTAACTATTGTAGTGTATTGTCAATAAAAAATATGGTATAGAATTAAATCATATGGGTTACTACCCCTTTCCACTTAGCATGAAACATGAATCATTATATAATGGGACTCCTAGTCATGTCCCAAATGAAATTCTTGTATTTCATTCATTCTTTCCTAATTTATGAAAAAATAAACTCGTACATCCAATAGTGTCTACTGAGTATATGTATATCCCATGGTGAAATGATCTTATATCATATAGAGGATCTATATTCCTTTTATGGTTTACTTATAATGTCCCAATAGTTGTTTATCTAGTCTAAACAATGAAATAATTGATTATATAACACATAAAAATACCTCTCCAATAGCATTTTGTTTTGTCAATGAACCAAATCACCATAAGGTACATAGATCACGTGCTCTAGTACTGCAAGGGAACTAACTATACATAAAGTTGTAGAGACTAGTTTCATGGTTCAAGATATATGTTTGGGGAATGATTTTTATGATTATTTTTAAATATAATTAGTAGATATAATCTTCGCAAAATATGAAATGAATCATCCATAATTTGTAAATTCTTAAAAATAAACATAGAGATAAATAGAATATAAAGGAATATGATTAAATGATTTCAAGTCACAGCACTCAATAAGGATGAATAAAAAACTCACATGAATAACATATCGAAAAATCCAACTAGTGATATATACATTATCTAATAGTATAATTTTATAAATTCCATCAGAAAGTGAAATTGGTAATGTATCATACTACATCTCTCAAAAACAATAATATCTCAAACATTGATGTGGGAAACTAATCCCAATTATATGTCCATATGAGAAACTTGTTTATAAATATTAAAAATATAGTGGTGTCAATATATACGCAAAAAATTTTAAAAATAGGTTGTATATCCACACTTTTTTTCATGTAGGGTGTGAGAAAAGAATACACATTTGGGAACCACCAAAAGATTCTTAGCATAGTTGAAACATAACATTCGTAATCCTAATATTTAAAAAATGTTATATAAATATATAATAAAACAATTCATCGATTCACAGTCATGACATATGGGAGGTTTATTGATTCATCGTGGTTGATTTCCTTTCAATCATTTCACTTCAGCCCCAGGAAGATTTTTAATTATTCTTCCCCAATCTTCTAGATTTTCGATTTCATCTAGTATTATTTCTTTCTATAGTGGGAAAACTCTTTAAAATAGGTTTATAATGAGTAATATGAAAAAAATAATGTTTTTTGGATAACCTAAATCTTTATGGTGATAATAATTGTTTTCAAATTTAAAAATATAATGGAAGATCCATCTTAGAGGTGTTTAAGGGATCAGATCCCTCAAAATAAGACACTTTCAAGCTTCATTTTATCAAGAAATCAAAGTGTGTACTTTTTTCAGTCATTTATGAACATGAATTACATTATCAAAGGAATGAAATATGTACATTCCTTTATCATGGGTTATATCACATATTTAATGTGAGTTAAACTATGGTCTATTACAGCCCTTAAATCCCTAATTTCTATATATTGGGGAAACAACAATAGGAAAGTAGTTATTATTATAATGGGATATGATCACATTATTCTGGGATCCCATGAGGATTTTTATTTAGATTCTATGTAAAGAAACATTAAATTGAGGTCGGGCTTTTAGAACATTTCAGAATGGGATATTTACATTAATATCTTCACCCAAAGGAGATATACATCTAACATTTTGGCCATGATTCATGGATTAAATTGGTTTTTCTCGCACCCAAATTTTCTAAATGACCTTTATTATTATATAGTTATACCATTGAATATGAATTAGTGAAACTTAAATGGATACATAGGCTTATGATATAGAACTAGGGTTGATGTTAATTTGGATACAAAGCTACGAGATGTCATCATATTCACTATGAATGTTTACAAAGATGATATCAAGGTAGATTATGGGTACATGACTCCCTTCTGGGATTTTTTAAGAATAATTGGGAACTACATCCCCAAGTTTATATTTATTTGGATATAGGTGAAAATATTCCTAATAATGATTGGAAGGAGGTTAATATAATAAAAAATGGAAATGATATTGTCTTTTACAAAGTTGAACCTTCAAAAAAGAAGGATGTTGGAAAATGGGTGAGAAGACATGGAATCTTTCCTGCAAGAAAATATGAAAATCAAAGGCCTTGCGATGATCTGGTTAAATAATTGGAGAAGGAAACTGAAGCTGATAACATAGATGTTGTAAATTCTTATGATATTAGGAAACTTGTCAACTACCCCAAATATGAAGACATTGTTTAATGATCAAGTATTAATGGGGAATAAATTAATAATCATCCTATTTAAATACTATGAATATTACCCATGTTATAACAATGAGTCTTATAGAACCTAATCATCCGAAGGATATTATAATTTTACTGAGACTTCCCATTTTTTATAAAAAAGGAACTTTGAAATCTAATCTTTAGATAATGGCTCCAATTTGAAAAAATGAAAATGTAACCCCTGGAGAGATGTGTGATCCAATAGAACAATTCTATGTCCATGGTAAATTCCTTATTAAGGATGCTAAATAGTAGGTCTATGATTTCATATAGAATACTAGATGATCTAGTAGTTCCACACCCCTAAAAATAAACTCCAGTAGATTATTAGTTAGGTAGTTGGTACCGATTCACAAATTGTTAAAACTGAAAAACATTTTCCCTTTTTGGTATCTCATTCCAAATAGGATGATTCTATGAAAAAATCAACTAATTTAGATTTATACATAATCCAAAATAAATTTAATACAAATTCTAAATATTATGATGACGATAAGCATATTTTAACTCCAAAAGTATATTGATGTAGAAATAATGATTCAACTTCATCACTTGTGTCCAACTAGAATTAAGATACCTATATTTATATTGAGAAAAAATATACCAAAAAGAATATTTAATATAGAAAGGAACTCTAGGGATAATAATAAATGGTGTTTTAACCACAAGAAGACGTTTAAATGAAGATAATATTTTTGAATTATTAGGGAGTGGAGAACCCTATTACACTCAATTCCATAAAAATATGTATTAATATTCACTAGACAAATTTTTTTTCCATTTTTTAGCATAAAAAATAATTATCCCCTAGTTTTTAGGGTCTAGAAAACAAATGTTATTCTTTTGTTGGTGCTAATTTCAATAACAGTACTCTTGAATATTTTTGGGTTTTTTTCTCACTCCTATCAAAATAGTTTTAATGCATTCAAAATTGAACAGTTGATGTTAACATTTAAGGTGGATTTTAAGAAAACCCCTTGTTTTTCTTCTTCATCTATGCTTATAATAGATACCAATATAGTAGAAAAATTTGATGAATCATGATTATTTAATCTAAATGTTATAAGATCCATGGATTGTTATTGGAAACTTAAGAATTATTTTATTCCCTAGTAAAAATATGGGTCCTTCTCATTCTACTATCTCTATATAAGGGAATTTAAATATTACATTTAGGGTAATAAAAACTTTGATATTAATTTCTTTTGATCAAAATACCCTTGGTACATAATAAATTACAACAAAATAGTTTCCAGAAATCTTGATTGATCCTTTTTTAATGAACAATCCCTTGATCAAGGGGATATTATTTCTAGGACCACTTTTTAAAGATAATATTTGATCATCACCGTGTTTTTTTAGTCTTTATAATAGAAGATTCCGAACAATACATCCTTTTATATTTATTAATCCCCAATAATCCCATCATAGATGTGGAAATTTTGACCATGAATATTTTAATTTTCTTAATTGTGGAAATGATTTATTTTCTTGTATCAGAAATCCAAAACTCGTAGAAAACAAATGTATTTGTATAGGGTTACCTCTGACAAAATTTATAATTAAATTGACTAAATTGTAGCCAATATCAATTATATGAATGATTCATCCACCATTTCTATTTTTCATTATGTTTTTAAATAAGAAATTGATTTCTTCTGTAAGTTGAACTCAATTCCATCTTCAGAAGATAAACCTCAAAAGTATATTTTCAAAGTCAATTGGATAATATATATAGGTATAAAAATAAAGTGTTAAAACTATCTTCAAATATCTATGAAATATTTTAGACCTCTATCCTTTTTGAAGGATGGATATAGTATTATCAATAATGAGGAAATCCTTTCTGATCATATTTTCTCTTACTCTGCCAGTATCTTCAATGGGATTAAAGTTAAAAAAAATCTAGTTTCAGGCATCATTCCATTCATTGATTGTAGTAAATATAATTATTTCCCTAACTCGGTTACTCATTATTTTAAAATCTAATATGTAGTGTTTAGTCTAAATATTGACAATTCCATGGGGTCTAATGGTTTTACAAATTGTTTCATTTATCCTTATTGGAATTTTAATCCATTTGGATGTATGTATATTGGTTAAATATTTATTCTCCAATTTCATTCTAACACATTTCCTTAATGCTCAGTTCCATTCAATGATTCCCAAAGTTGAAAATACATCTAAGATACATTTTAAGACCTATTAGACTTATTAACACCATATATAATATTATCACCAATTTGTTTTCGAAAATAAATCCCATAATGTCAAAAGACATGGTCACTTGGAATCATTTTAGTTTTGTGAAATTTAGAACCATTCAAGATTGTATTTTTTACGATTCTATATATTTAGATCATTTAAGTAAACCAAATAGAGGTGGTATAATTACTATAAAACATTATATTAAAATGGTCTTTGATACTATGGATTGGACCTTCATCTACATCATTCTTCAAAGTTTTTATTTCAATGAAACTTTTGTTAACAAGATTAAATACCTTTTTAGATCTTATCATATATCAACCCTAGTCAATGGTTATCCTAAATTATATTTTAAAAATTCAATGGTGTTAAACATGGTGATCTCCATTCTTCCATTTTTTTCATTTTTACAGAAGATTATTTATGAAGGATCCTCACACATTTGGAAAACCAAGTTAAGCTTAAACCCTTATTTTTTTCAAGGAATATTTTTGAAACATCTCATATCATGTATGTGGATGACATGATCATCTTATTAAAATGAGTAAAAAGAAATATTTAGAAACTTAAGGTACCCTACAAATTATGAATATGTTTCTATTCAGGCTAAAACATGGATAAACCTTATTTTTATAGAAAATGTTTCTAGTTGAAATAAAAATTTACATCATGAACAAACTAGACATCAATATTGGATATTTACACTTAACTTATCATGGTGTCCCACTATTTTGGGTAAGTCCTAAAAATAATTATTTTCACAGAATTTTATATTAAAACAATAATCAACTCTCTTCTTAGAAATGGATTACCCTTTATATGTATAAAATAAATTTCCTTGTTAAATAAACACTTTTTTATAAACATCATTATTTGTTTATGGTCAATGAAATACCACTTGAGATTTCTAAAGGTCTCAATGCCATTATTACTTTTTTGGAGTGGAATAAATCTTGAAATATTGTTAGCTATGATTAAATTGGTAAAATTTTGTATGTATCTTGATAATGGTGTCCTATGAATTATGAATGTCAAAATTACAAGTGTTTCATTATAGGCAAGATTCACTTAGAACCTTCTAAATATTGACTCACATGCCCTCAATTTTAATATATCTTTTTTTACGGATAAATAAAAGAGATTCAATTTTCAAAAAAATGGATATTCTATTTTTCTAGCCATCAAATCTTACTTTTAAAACATTATGTATCATGCCATATGTATTTCTAATAGTGAGTCATCTAAAAAATATTTTCTTGATAATTGGATTAAATGTTATCTTAGTTCCATTATAGATCCTCAATATCTCTCTATCGACACTCAGACTTCTATTATTGTATTTTTAAATTAATGCAATCCAAATATTTCTGATAACATCAACAACCTGATTAACAATTTATTCAGTTCTTATTTTGGTGATTTTTTTGTCTAGAAACCTACTTGTAATAGTATTATGGACTCTAAGATTTTCTATTTTCACAATTTCAGAGGTAAAAATCATTACTTCATGTTGTTGAAATTAAATGATAATTATTGGATCATATCTTCTCATTTTAATCTTATCCAGAGGCTTTATCATAATAAGATTCCTACTTATAGTTGTATAAAATCCTTTAGTATTTGACAATGCTCTATATTTCATCTATGTAATCAGAATATGGAATACGTCAGACACTTATTCACATGTGGTACTATTACTTTTTCATTATGTAATATTATTTAATACATATTGGAAATCAAGTTTCTAGAGACTTCCTCCATTTTTTATCAGCTAAAACAATGTAAAAATGATGATTTATCTCCTTAAATTAAAAATATATTCATTTATGGAGTAGAAAAATTACATAAAAACCATTGGAATGATGAATACTCTTTCAGGTTGTAATCATAAAACTTTAAATTTTGATTTATGTTTGGAAAAAATAAAAACTACAATCAAGGAGGCTAGTAACTTGTAGAGTGTAATTTTCTACAACACCGTCCAATATTTATTTGTGATGCACTGGTTGAGAGTTTATTGAAATTTTAAAACATCTTATGTGTACTTTGGATGTCTTACGGCATTCCCCACTTCCACGATGGAATTAAATCAACATCAGCAGTACCTATAAATGATTATTGGGCCCTTTGAGTTTTGAATCTATCTCGAGGGACCATATTGGACATATTATTTATTGTTTATGTGGAACTGATGGATTAGATACATCCTTGGAATCCAAAATTCATACAATCATCAATGTGGTATCCTTTTCAAGGAAAAATGGACTGACTAACCTTTGGATCAAATGTGACTCTACAACCATTGTGCATGTTTTTCTTTATAGAGTGACACATATCTCATGGAATTTCATATAATGATAGATGGAATACTTTCTCTTTCTATCTGAATCAGATTATATCATTACCCATGAATTTTTCAAGGATACCTCAGTGGTGGATGGAATTTCGGAAAAACGAGTCACCACCAAATTCACCATGTTCTATTATCTTCATGTGAATGTATTTTCTCTTTTTTGATAAAGTTTATATTAAAAAAAATTCTTCAAAATATTATAATTTTTATTTTCTTCAATATATGTGCCTTGGTCTTTTTGTATAATTCATCACCTAACATTACTAAAAAATATGGAATATTAAGAAAACATCCATGATTTAAATAAAGAATCTATATGTACAAAACATGTAACTCCCTTTACTAGGAGGGTTCATATATTTAAAACTTTATTCGAGCCTTAACTAAATATATGATATTTATTAAAATATAAAATCATACCTTTATTCCCACTAAAAAAACTTAATTCAGTTTCAGTGTAATACCCACCACAGAGGGAATGGGGGTTTCTGTATAACCAATTTAAGGATTTCATATTGGTAAACCCATTAAGAATAGGGAAATTGGTTTAAATTAGTTGTTGTGTAATGATACCATCCTTTAAAACTAATATGTTTTTTAAACCAAGGCACAAATTGGAAACTCTTTTTACAACCATAACAAAACCATTTCCAATAAATAATTTACCAACTATAACAATCATTATACACAATACAACAATGTGAGGACATGTTAAGGTAACAAGTCAATAACTTTTTTAAAATAAAAAAAGTAAATTAAACCCATATATGATACAGTAACAATATTCATATAAAAATTAATTTATATCCATAATAAAATAATGGTTCAAATTATATCATTCAATTGGTCAAACATGAAGAAGCAATAATATTCTTTAATTAGTGAGAGAATAAACATGATAACAGATCATAAAACCCTTATCAACATTCATGCTAAAAAATCATATCACACAAGTATAATGTTTTATAAAATGGAATACAATAAATACAGAGTTATAATCTTATACGACTATATAGAATGATATATAAGTACTACAAAATTATAGTAGTCTTCAGGGAGAACTACCCTAGTGAGATGATCCCATCTGTCATTAAAAACCTAAAATAGACTAATTTACATAGTCATTTGGTCATCTCAATAACATCATGAAATTAAACACGTCTTAAATATAATAATAATCTATGGTACACTAGAATTACTACTTGAGTAATGATGGTAAACGAATAGATCATAACAAGGGTTATTTTCTTATTAATGTATATCCATGGTAATAATTTAGGTTCCACTTTATATATCAAAACACACCAAGAGATTATTTTCTTATAAATGATTATGTTTCAAAATAACAATGGTATGTGCCCCTAAAAAACCTATCCCTTTGAAAAACTAAATTAAAAATAATAAATGGATGAAAATGGATTATTTTTATTAAGAAAGTGTTTCATAAAGAAATCTTTTCCAAAATTAAAATTTTTCTCACACATAAAACGTGTTCGTAAATAAAAATAATTCCCAAGTATCAAGCTTAGGTAATTACTTAATGATTATTATTTTTCATTCTAAGCCACCTATTTTAAAATGGAATCCTAGCTACCACATTTTCATTGAGGTCCCCTATAAACCATAGCACACGTGTGGTTATTTTACTTATATAATTTTTTGGTGTAAGTTGAAATAGTTTATTTCATTTATAGAAATTATTTATTAATCTTATAAATCATCTTTATTTTAATGATAAAAACTAATAAGGTTTTGGTAAGGATAAACTCCAAGCTTATAATTTGTATATATATATTTTTGGGCTTAATGACATCTCATGGGTTTCATTTCTTTCCATTTTTTATATTGAGGGAAAGGTCAAAAATCTTGTGTTAATAGGGATTAATATGAATACTTGTTAAATCTTTTCTGATCATAAATTTTACAGGAACATCAAAAAAGGACCAATTCATGTATGGAATCCACTAAAAAAACTCAATAACTTAAAGTTTATAACGTAACAAAAGAAAATATTTTTTAATTTTAAAGAGAAAAAACATTTTACCAAAAAAATTAACCCATTTAATAGAAAATGAGGTTTAGGATATTAATTTATATCTTATATATATATATTTACTTTATTATAATTATTGAAAAAAAATATAGGACTCTATGTACAAGAATAGACTAAGAATCATTTAGTGATTCTATTCCACCTATCATTTTTAATGGATGGATTTATAATTAATCCAATAAGAACATAAAATCTATTAAAAATATCATTATAGAAGAAACAAAAAAATTCCAATTTTAAATTAAGACAAAATATAGTCTATATGAAACTAATATGATATACTCAATAAATTCAAAAAAAATATCACACCCCTATTAACTAAATTACATCATAAAAATTATCTCAAAACCCAAACAAAATATTCAAATCCTGAACCTAAACTATACCTCAATCACACTCAATTGATATGATTATAAATTGTGAGAAAACAAACAACACTATCCTATTAATTTATGATTGGGAGAATAAATATGGTTTGAGGATAATTCCATCATCCCCCCATGTTATTCAATATAGAATCCCTATCCAAGATAAGAGGAATTAGAAGGAAAGGGCATGAGGATGAAAATAAGAATTGTGGGTCTAATTACCATTTCTTTAGGAATAAAAAAAGAAAAATCAATCATATATGAATTAAAATAATTGATTGAGGGGTAAATTTAAATGATAGGAGTCCATGGGAGGGGATCTCCATTTATTATTGATGAAAAATGGTGAAATGAAAGGAACTATGGGTAAATGGATATAAATGTTAAAGGAATAATCTACCCATCTAAAAAACATCCTAATAAGATATTTAGAATCTAGTATTGGACCGTTGTGTACCAAGTGGAAGAACAATTACATGTGGGATTATACATTGGATATCCTATTATTGGTGTCCTCCCACCACGTACTCGGTGTCACCTACAGTTGTATCATACAATCAATACCCTATATAAGTACCCAAAACAAACAAAACTTTTGTTTATCCTTGATCAACATCAAAACATTCCTTAAAATTAGTCATTAAATAGAAAATGATAGTTCTAAAGGAATAGGTAGAAAGTAATCGATCAATCCAGAAATAAAACTCAGATTAATTCATGACTAATCCATTAAAATATCACCCCAAATACATTTAGTCACTATAATAATGGCATGAGTCCTTATAAAATCCCAACCACATGATGTCTCATACCCAATAATTATGAAAACATAATTATCTAAGGGACCTATACCATTATTTATTTGTCCCATACACTATCAATTAATAAAATTTTGTATACCCAACCATGGTATTAATTCGACATCACTAAAACATAACAATTCATGTCACAAATCACCATACTAGTATCATATCATGTATATATGTCTCCAAAAATCGCATCATGTTATATATCAAATTATTCATCCCATTCTATCTTAACAATCATTAATCATATAAAAATAATCCAAAACCAAAGTGGTTATTTAAATAATCATAGAACCATAAAACTTTAATACTAAAATATAACCCTAAAATTCACCATTACTCTCATCTATTGTAATATAGCACAATCTATTAAAAAGATGTTATATGGTGATTCCCACCATAAAATTATTCTTCAGATATACATTACTAAATTTCCATGAATTTTCAGTTACCAAATACATACATTATATAGTGACCCATAATGAACATTTCATTATTTAAAAAACCTCACAAAAACTTATTTAGGAATGTAATAATTTTTATATAGATGAATCATGTATAAAAAATAGTTCATGTAGACACACAACCCAACTTTGTTTTCAAAATTATGTCTCATAAAATCTGAAAGGTTGTATTACACATAATTTATAAAATTTTCCATTCATTTGAAAAAATGATTTATATTTCAAAATATCATTTATATTATATTCTCAGAACCAAATATTACATAATTTAAAATTTTTATAATGATGAAATTTTTTTTACCTAGATCCATTTAATTAAAAAAATTAATACGTAATTAAATTTAAAAAAATTGTCTTCAATTCTTATATAAGGGTAATTTAGTTATTTATCAAATACTACAACTAATATTACAATTTTAAAACTCTATGTCTTACCAAAAATAAATAAAAGGAAGAAAAAGTTTTTAATGAGATATAATAATTTTATCCATTGCATAAAACCATTTTTAACTCATTTAAATCAAATAAAATTAACCATTACATAAAACATGTACTCTAATAATGGTTTCCTATGAGAGAAAATTCTTATTATTGGGATAAATCTTTCAACGTATGTTTATAGTGTTTTTTGGTAGATATTGGTTGTTGAAAAAAAATATTGGCAAGGTCAGTTGTGAAATAACAAGAATGTATCATGAATCTGAGGCAACATCAATCAATGGAGGGATACCTCATCCCCCATTAAAGATATAATTCCTTAAAAATGATTAATTGTCTCTAAATTCATGAAATTGTTTCGTTAATGATTTTCTTTCATTTTGGTTTCATAAGAACATTTTTTATGGAATAAAACAACTTGTGTCAAACTGAAAAAGGTAGAGGTCATCATGAAATTATATGGGCTTAATGAAGATGAAAATTTATCTGAAGGATTGAAAACATAAGATAAAAGTTGAGAAAAGATTTTTTTGAAAGAAAAACATACAAAAACCTCAAGAAATTGTACCTATTTTTTTCAGTATAGTGGTATACATCATGTGGATGAAATTTAAGCTTCATTATGAACCAAATATGGTGTAAACAATATATATTCTTGTGAACAAAATGTTAATATACTGAAGAATAAGTGGGAATATAAAGTTGAGAGAGGACTGAAATTTCAAATGGATATTATTATTGAACCAGAAAGGATTGGGATTCCACTCTGAACATTATAACAATAGTGTTCTTTAGTGGATTTTTTACATAGTCTCATTTCTATTTCATTGTCGTTGTATGTATCCCTATGTAGGTGTACCAATTAAAATTTGTATTCCTAATGTAAGTTTTCATGTCATTTAATATTTTACTATTGGAACAGGAGAGAAGTGTGTTTTGTTTAATGATTAAAATATGATACGAAGGGGAAGTTGTTTCAATTATTCATACATTGATTCAACCCCATATTATGTTATTTAAAACAGAATAATATAAAAATTATATAATACACATTTATAATCATAGAAAAATTATACACGGTATCCATGCCCATGTCCAATATTTATTGACATGCATGTTTGGATTCTTCATTTTCAATAAGAATTTTGAGATGTGTGCCAGTATATAGATAATGAACTACATGTATAATAATACAACATCCAATAATTTACATTTTGAATGTAAGAACATTAAAATTACTGAAAATAGAAAAAAATAAAAAAAATCACACCGAGAAGATAAATATTTAATAGAAATAAAAAAGTTTCCTTTGTAACAACAATATATAAAAATAAAAATGGAATCCTCATTACGTTACACTAATAAAAATAAAGTGTCGTTATTCATGAAAAAATATAAGAATATTTCACAGAAAATACTCATATGTTTAATTATAACACTAAATCATGTAAAATGATATAAATCTAAGTATATGTATAAAACATGGGCATGTTTATGTAAATATATAGTTTAATATGGAAGACTAGCTATTAGAAAGATAAGTGTTTCTATCTAAAAAATATGAATCATATGATGATTCTTATTAACCTAGTCATTACATTAACGACCTTAATTTTTTGAATAAAATATATTTTCTGAAAAAATATGTTTTATTATTTTATAATCAATAAAATAATATCCCACTAATTATGTAGTGAGTATTATTGAAAATTAAAATTGGTTTTCGACCATTATATGACTATTAGTCAATTATGACCTTTGTTTAATATGATTGTTAGAAACAATACTCTTAATAATAATTTTAATGTAATAATAGTGTTATAAATAGAAATAATAATGGTTAGTTAATGAAGAAAGAAGTGTCAATGGGATCATCCAGTTGAATCTCACCATTGGAATCCCATTTCTAAGAGATTGGGAAAGAGGTATCACCCTAAGGATTTTATTTTGACCATGCCCATGATAAACATCAATATGTAAATCTTGAACAAAATTGCTTATGGGAGAATTTGAAGTTAGTGGAGATTACCACTCATGCATTTTTAATCGTGTCATCCCATGAGTCTATCACCAGCACACACTATACCCTTAGGTTATATATGGATGTTATAAGGGGTAATGTATCAAGTCTCTAGTCACTTAAAATTTAATACATTTTTATAAACGCAATTCTTATTTCATTTTTTATGTTTTAAGAATAGTTTTTCATAAAAATTGTGATGGAATTTAATAAATTAATTTTTAGGCACAAATTGTACTTTTAAGAGTGATATAAATAAATATATTATATTTTTTTCTATTAGAAAAGTTTATTATTAATATATATTGTTATAAAAGTATCTGTTTTAAATATAAATGATTAAATAATTTTATTTGGTTTTTCAAATTTTTTAAATTTTACAATGTATTCCCAATAAATTTTTTTATCCACAATTATTTTTTGTAAATAAGTATTTTTATAGTTAGAAGTAAAATTTATCATATTTATATAATTATTATGATAACATAAATATCATTTTTAAAATTATAATTTCAATATTATGTTAAGGTTAAATTATGAGAATTTTATAAAATAATTTTGTTTTTCTTGAATAGTAAAAATACAGTTTGAGTTTTTCGGTATGTATAAAGACATCATAACTATGTGTCACGCCCCGACCTATGGGACTCTTTTATTTTAATTATTATTCTACCTTTATTTTTTTTGTGGTCCGGGTGAGTCCCAGACAATGTGTTTGAGCATAGGTTAAAAATTGCACCTTTTAAGTCGACATCATTGGGTGCACAAGCAGAGCGCGTTATGGAATCCCCGCGCGACTCCACCCAGGTAACTGCACATCCCGTTCATCTTCCAAAAATTGTAAGAAAAATATTTTATATTAAAATGTTAATTAATTATAGTGTTTATTAAGTTTTTATTGTGTAATAATTTTGTTATGATTGAAATTATATGGATACTTTTATTATTTTCATTTTATTTATTATATATATTATTATTATTAAATCTACTATTATTATTTACAGAATTTTTATTATTAGATTTGTAAAATAACTTTTATATTGCGTTTTACTTTCAATTTAATTATTATTATTATTATTATTATTATTTCTTTCTTTCAAGGGTTTTTTCCTTATTCTCTCTCCAATTAGCTACCCCCTTTTTTTATGTGTTTGTGTGCAACGCAACCTAATCCACCGAAGCTACCTCCCCCCTTGTAGTTCCACTCCATCCTTTCACATCCCATCCCCACTGCTACTCCGCCACACAACTCTTGTTTTACACCAAAGGCCTCACCTCAGCCTCCCACTTGCACCGCCGCTACAATGCCTAACGGACTTGCTCCCTTCCTCCCTGGTGTGACAAACCACACCGGCTTGGGCCTCTCCTATTTGTGCTAATACTTCCTTTAGACGTCCAAGCTGGTGTAGCTCCCTCACCTCCTGGAAACCTCCTCCATCACAACAATGGCCTCCCGCAGCACCTCATCTACCGTTCGGTCTCCTCTATCATAGTAGCAGCATGTCCCCCTCCTGATCGCACTGCCACAACCCGACGCACCGCAACCCCCGACCAGCCTCTATCTCCCCTCCTACTCACCAGTGACGTATCCCCCCCCCCTCCTAGCACCATACAATGCACACAACCTCGATTCCGACAGACTCTCTATATAGAAAGAAAAACTGTTTCCAACTCCCTCCTCCAGGTCCCCTCTCCCCCGTCTCCCTTGTTTCCCTCCTTCAGTACGCACAACCTTTTTGACCCCCTCTCGATGCGCCACCCCCTTTCAGCATGTTTCACCCCTCCCCTTTGGTATAATCATCCCCTCTCTTTGTTTTATTTTTGTGAGTTTTGGGGTTTTATTGTTAGTGGATATTTTGGTACGTTTATGATTTTTACTACCCTCATGAAGCGGTCTTCGGTTTTTCGATATCGTCGAGGTTCAGTTTCGAGGTGAGGTTTCCTCCCCACCGCTTGGTTTCACATAATCTAGTTGGGTTTTTATTTTTAGTTTGTTTTTATGTCCTTGATATTTATTTTTCAGTATGTTGGACCTTACCATGTGGTTCCGAACGTGCATTGTTTTTGTCACGCCATGTATTTGAGGTAGGAATCCCCTTGCACTTTCCATATAAATTTAAGAATCTTTAATTCTATTTTTTCACATAGTATACATGTTAAATATTTTTATTTTTCAACCTTATGGTTTGATTCTTAGAATGTGGTTTACGTTTGAAAACTTTTGGAATAAGGTCTTATTGTTTGATTAACAATAAAGTAGTATTTTTGTTTAAAATTTGAGGGTGATTTTATGTAGAACTTTTTAGTGCCTCTGGATTGGTGTTTTATAAATTTCTTAACATTGATTAATTTATTTTGGTCATGCGAATTATAAAAGAGTGTGTTTATGGGGTGTGTACTATATCAAAAGCAGTTTTCTAATGAATTGGTTGTGCATTGTGTTGAGTTGCGAATGATGGATGTTTACACACATGGTTTTTAACGTTAAAAACAAGGTTCATTATTTTAAATAAATGTATTTCATTTATATTGGGTTTCTTAATTCATTGACTGTTAAATTGAAATTTTTTATTCAACTTTTCATGCCTTGTTTTCATTATAAAATGCCTGTTTAGCTTTTTGGAGTAAAGGGTGATTTAAAATAAATTGTTGGGGTTTATAAATGTATCAACAGCATGTAGAAATATGTATTCGGATCTTTTTGTGGTTTTCCAAGTGGGTTTTCCTTTACAAAAGTTTGATTTATTTTTTAGTATGTTTTGGAATTTCATTAAAAATGGTTGGGTCTTGAGTGTGTAGTCTAACTATATTAAAAAGTGTTTTATTAATGTTTAGATGTGTTTACATCTCTTTTGGAAATTTCAGAATTATACCTTTGATAAAAGTAGGTTTTATGAATATTGTTAAAAGGCCCATTTGGCCACTTTAAAAAAATGTAAAGTGTTCTTATAAAACCCACGTGGATGTTCCTCGTACCTTGTTGACATGGGATAGGTGGGATGTCCTCGGTATGGAATCCCCAAGTTCCATTATATAGTTTCCTCAGTTGGCAACACTTTGTATTACTTGAATTTAAGTCATGAGAGAATTCCTCATGGAGACTCGTGGTGAGACCTGCTGTGAAATATTATTACAAATATAAGTTGTGATTTGATTCTCAGTAGCTTCTGTTAGTTCACCTACTTTTATTATTGCGACATATGAACCAGAAAAATTGAGTGAATTGTCTAAGATGAGTACTACACTAGTAGGTTATGGTACTGACCATTGTCCCATAGTAGGAAAATATGTTTGGGTTTATTACTATTTAATTTTCCCTTGGTTTTCTTGAGAAAGGATTGAAAAGAATTTTAGAGCATCAGATTTCATCGTATGTGGCATGCTTCTGTAGATGGGGTCGCATGTATTAATGTCATTTGTATTATTCTCGATCTCTCAGGTTCATCTATGTCTAGTGGATTTTAGCTATTTGAAAATTTTTTGAGATGCATTCTTACCTATTTACATTTCCCTTACTATATCTTCCTTGGTACTGTTGTGTGGTGTTTTTCATGGAAAGTGACATTTTGGTTTTTCTAACTCCTATCATAATATTTTCCAAAGAAAATGTGTTTTAAAATCATTGGTTCTAGTTTTTCAAATGACTAAGGGCAGTGGTGTTTACAATTTTTTCAAGTAAAAATTGTAGAACTACATATTTTAATATATTGTAGTTCAAACATAGAATTACTGTTTCTTAATTTTAAAGTTAGTGCATTGGGAATAGGTATGGGGCTAGCCTAATTTTTTTTAATACTCACGTATATAGTTATTTTATATTTTTAGTGTTTGTGCATGCTCCAAAATGGGTGCACTCACCTTGAGAGATTTTTTATTTTTGAGTTGGAGAGTGACCCACAGAGTCACGCAGAGTTAGTTCAGTTAGTTTTTATCTTCATTCAGTTTCTTGTTTAGTTTTTTGTTTGGTTTATTTATTCTACGCTTATCTTCTTATTATTTCTAATAATTTATTTATTTTTAATGGGAGAAATCATTCCCAGAGTCTCTGTTGATGCCCTGACACTTGTCACCAGTCTGGGAGGATCAGGAACGCCTCTCGATCAATGTCGCGGACCATCTCGAGTGATTGGTTCATGGTTGACCTAGGTTGGTTTGTGACACTATGTCATAATGATGTAATGAGTATTAAAAAATTATAGTCAGCTATTTTGGATTAAAATAACTTAATAAGGGTCCCATGTGACAATAACATGGTAAATACCTTGGGCAAGCCCATGGTTTTATAAATACCACAATGGAGGAGTCCATGGAAATTAATAAAAAACACCCTCTCTTTTGATAAAAATACTTCACCATTTCCTAGATTCATTTCATTATAAATTCATCCTATATGAATCTCTTGTATTTTTTCCTCCACAGAGTCCCCACAAGGTGTCCCCAATCTCCCAAGGTCCCATTCTTCGAGTTTTTTGAGTACACTTCAAGTTAATGGAAATATAAACTTCTCTTTTCCTTTTATGTTCTGTTTTTATCTGGTATATATTTCAAACATCTATAATATGTTCTTATTTCAATTTTATTCAATCCCTATAATGCATTAAGATTATTTTATGAATTAGATAACCTTGTCCCATATCATTTTAATGTTTTTTAAAACCATTTTTCATGCCCGATATGCAGCTGAATTTTCTCCGCAAATTTTTTCTCTTTTTTCAAGAAATTAATTTATTTTCTTTTGTGAACACAAAAATATCATTATTATTAATAATAATACTAATATATTTAATAATTATCTATTTTTTATAGGATTAAAATACTTGAAACCCGCCGTCCTTTTCTGTGATTTTAAAATGACCGAATGTTCTTTTTTTAAGCGCTCTCTAAAACATAATGATTTTGATAAGAAACCTGCTTCTTTTATTCTCCCAAGGATATTTATGGAATGTTATATTATGATATATATGGATAAAATTAATTATAGGTGACATGTTTTATAATACCTTGGTGAATATCCTAGGTAATTTTTTTGACATCTTCGCAAGCAAACATGTTGATATGCCTATGAATGTATACAGTAAAGTTCATGACCTCATTTCCATGTTATGATTCATGTTTTTCTTGATATTATTATTATTATTATTATTATATTCTTATTTATCATTCCATTACATATTTCATTATGTTAATATTGATTTTCCTCAAGATTGAAAGTAATATGTATCACTTTTTTCCCTTATTGGGCCTCCTTGTCACCCTTTACTTTGATGTATGTCCTCGGGTAATGTGATGCAGTAATTGTACTTAGGATAAACATATGATGAAGACATTTAATTTGATTATAATTTTTTTCAAACATTCATGTATTTTTATCTTATTTCCAAGCTACTATCCTTTAAAATATCCTATATTTGTAAAATGTAATGAAAACATATGTAAAAAAGGGGATATTCCATAGTTGGTATCAAAGGATAGTTAATATAATTGTTGAAATTAGGATTTGAAAACATTAGGAAAAACCCTAGAGAAACATTTCAATATAGGAACAAATCCTGTTATTTTGGTGGTATATTATGTAAGTGGTTTATGTGAAATAAAATCCCTATCTTGATACGAACAAAAGGATGTGGCTACGGTACAGATGTATCTAAGGATAAAACCTGAAAACACCGCATTGATCTTGAATCGAATAGCAACTGGTGCACAACAATGATCCTTGTTTCACTCCTGGTTTGACACTCCCATGAGATATGTTTGGTTAATCACAAGATTTTATTAAACATTAAAGTGATTTATATAATATTTAGTGGTTTTTATGAATAAATTTTTTTATAAATATGTTATATGATAGAAAATTTCTTTTGGAACTATAATATTATTAAATGAAACACATTTCTCATTAAGGTTTTCGTATTTTTGAAAATGGTGGGAAAAAGCATAAAACATGTAAATGGTGATTGAAATGGACTAGGTATTGATGAAATTTCGATGGAAGACATAATATAAAACTTTATCAGAATAATGAATTAACTTAATAATTTTCTTGGAAATAACTTGAATCAAGATGAGAGAATAGATTCACCATGAAGGGAAGAACATTATGTTGAGTCCATTATGTGTCAGAAACCACTATATTTTAGTGGATCTACCAACCCATTGATTTTTGAAAAGCTGATAAGATCTATTGAAAAGTTATTTATTGTACATAGTTTTTCAAAACATGAGAAACCCACCTTGGATATTCACTACTTAGAGGGTGAAGTTGTTCAGTGGAGGGAATTGATAAAAAAAATATGAATCCAAGAGGGGATATTAAATCTATAGAGTAAGAAGATTTTGGGGAAGTTTTTTCAAAATATATTTCCCCTGTTTTATTCGAATGAAAATGGAGAAGAAATTTCTACAGATAAAGAAGAAGGAGAATGAATTTGTGGTAATATATGAGATAAAAATCACAAGACATTTTCACTACACCTCTTTCTTTGACATGGAACTTAATGAGAAGGTTTAAATATTCTTCAGTGGAATAAGACCTCATGTATACAAGAATATTTCCAACCAAGGATATGAAAACATTGAGGATATCATGAGGAGTTCTATGAATGTTGAACTGTAGTTCTGTGGGATGTAGTGGACTCACAAAAAAAATGAAAATAATATATCATTGGAGCCATTATTGGGGAGGATATTTTATCTAAGAAGATGTGGAATGTAATTGAAACTTTCTATATACAACAAATATGGGAAGAAAAATTTAGGAATCCTCTTACTATGGAGTTGGAAATATTAAAAATGTGGAAGATATGGAAATTTTGCTTAGAACTATCATAGTAAGGTGAATCCTCATCTTATCAACACTGACAAAAAAGGGAAGATGGTGTAGGGACTACATGACGACCAATTCTCTAAGTGTGTAAAAATTAGGAAATTTTCCAATCACTATCCTAATCTGATGCTAATAGAGAGGAATCACCTCGACCCCAGTATAGTCTAAGGGAGACAGGTCGTACTTTTTCTATCATGACAGCTGATGTTGAAGCTCCAAATGATGTGGTGGTAGTTTCTCCCAATGTTCTCTCAAAGCATGCAAGTACAATGTTTGGTTCTGGTTCTACGCATTCCTATATTTCCAAAGAATATTTCAAATAATTTAGAATCAATTCAGGAACTACTAGAAGTATGAAAATCGGTGAAGACATCTAAAGGGATTATATAAGCATCAAAAGTGTATAGAAACTCGAGTATTAAATTTGGAGAGCACAATATCATCACAAATCTAGTAGTCATTCCCATGATAGAATTCAACCTTATAAATTGGATGGACTAGACCTCTATGTATAATAATAAGATCACCTACATAAGAAATGAAATATCAATAGTCTTGAGTGGAAAACCTATAGTTTTTTCAAAGGAAAGATATATTGACCTGAGTTTTGTCTAGAATCACCACCCATATCCTTATTTATGGAGATGATTAGTAAATAAGATGAAATAATTGAATGTGTATGAATAGATAATTTCCCCATTATTCATGAATACATTAACACATTTCTTGAGGAGTTACCTAGACCACCCCCGAAATAGCGGTAGAATTATCCATTTAATTAATTTTAAGTTCCAAGATGACTTCAAAGACCATGTATAGAATATAAAATGTGGTGTATATTGAATTAAAGAAGAAACTAAAAGAACATTTGGAGATGGGTTTTATCTGGACATGTGTGTATCCTTGGGGATCCCATGTTTTCTTTGTGAAGACTAAGGATGGATCAATGCGATTATGAATTGATTAAATAGAACTTAACAATATTACAGTGAATAATAAGTACCATATTTCTAGATTTGATGATTTATTTTTCTAGATTTATGGGGCTCAATTCATCTTCAAGATTGATCTTTGATCAGGTTATCATTAATTTAGGGTGAAGAAAGAAGATATTCAAAAAAAAGCTTCTGAGTGGGATCTAGGAATTATGAGTTAATTTTTATTCCATTAGGATTGACTAAATCTCCTTTTTTTGTATTTGATGAATATATTAATTTAGTATTACCTTGATAAAATGGTGGTAGTTTTTATTGATGGTACTATGATATACTCCAAAAGTTTGGAGGATAATGAGGATCATGCAAGTGTTATATTGAAATCTCGAATGATGGAGAGGTTATTTAGAAAGTTCAGCAAGTGTAATTTTTTATACAATAAGTTTCTTTATTGGGGAACATTGTAACCAATGGTGGAATATTAGTTGACCCTATGAAGACAAAGGTTTTGTAGGAGTGGCAGCATCCTATAATAGTGTAATGACCTGATCTTTTTGGAATAAAAATTCCATTTCTTTTAATATCTTATGGATATATAAAGGACATACACTTTTTTTATTGGTTCTAAATAACCCATATGTATTATTACTGTTGATAATATAGTCGTTGAATAGTGATCACATGTCTAGTATAAATGTAGGGTTTTAACTAAACCTTTTGGTACAAAGAAAGTGGTGGCCTTGACCAGTAGTATCATTACCTTTAAATCCCATTTATCGGATCTTTTGAGGGAGATAGGATTTTTTAGATTTTCCCTAGACCAAACCCAAGGAAAGATCTAATAACATAAGAATGATAGAAACTGTTTACAAGGGATGTTAAAGCAAATCGAGATCAAGGCTCAAACCCTATTCACCGAATTGCCCCAAGAAAGCCCCACCATCACACACCATAATCTTATAGAATATTATGGTGTAATAAAAGGATATGTAACAATACACCGGAATTATTATTATGTGCATTATTTTTGTATATAATAATAAAGTACATTCATTTTAATATTGTTAATTTTTAAATAGGTTTTAAAGAAAAAATAATATTTTTAATTAAAATTTATATTCAATTAAGAAATCTATTTTGATGAATTGATGGTTCTTTTCATTAAAAAATATTTAATATAATATTTTTACTAAATTAAATTTTATTAAATATAAATGATGGTATATTTTTTATGAATTCAATTGTAATATTTATAAATGTTTGAAAACTGTTTTTTGCTAAAACCCATGAATTTTCAATAAATGACATTTCTTTATTTAAAAAGTGAAATTTTCATATTTTGAAAATTATTTAGATAAAATGATTTTTGGTTTTTGAATCAGGATATCAAATTTATCCATTGGTGAATCTTTCATAATTTTCTGAGGCAATAAAATTTTTAGATATTAATTAATTACCTTATAAATATATTATGTTTTTTATGACATCATTATGACACAATAGTGATGTAATAAAATACTATAAAATGGTTATTTGGGAAATAATTTTTTTTAAATTAAAATAATGTTATTTTGAATTTTTTTGTTTAATTTGATAATGCCTTAGTGGACCCTCCAAATCATATAAAGTATATTAATATTTTAAAATGATTTACTTGAGAGTGTGACTCAACTCCACAAAAACAAGACAAATATTATAATAAGTTCGGACTTTGGTCTTATTAAATAATTTTTTCCACACCCCTTTGGAAAATACCATCGTCAAAAACAATGGGATGGTTTTTGGTTTTAAATATTTCAATATATAGATTCCAATTCCTATGTTTTTGAAATATTAAATAATTCCACTGTCATTTCCTATATAGACTCGCCCAAGCTCCCACTTCTTCTCACTAACAATATTTGGATCACATCCCTAATCTTACATACTATATATATAATCCTCCCAATTCACACCAAGTTCTCAAGAATCCCCTCTTCAAGCTCTTGAAGTCACACACTCATGTAAGGGATTCCTTCCATCCTATTTTTTTACCCAGTTTCTTTATATTGTTATACCCTTTTATTTTCAAATAAAAATGTTGGGTTATGAATTCTCAACTCCTCCATAATTCACTCATTATGTTTAAATGATGAGATACCTCTTTCAATCTCATTAATCCTTCCCATGTACACTCATTACCATGCCGAAATTTCATACGAGTTATTGCATTTCTTCTATTCTTTCAAGTTTATTTATTATGTTACGCCATGTATATCAAAATTCTATGTGTTGAGACATGTATCTATATTAACCCTTACTTTCCAGATCATGTACATGTTATGAGAGACACCTTTCTCTCTCATAAACCATTTTTATGAATTTTTATGTCACGTTGTTATGCTGCCTAAATTAGACCGCAATTTTCCATGCCAAAATCAACATGTAGTAAATACCATACCTATTTCACTATAAAGGGTATTCATAATTATGAACATATACTTACTGATTATAGAATATCATGTACGTATTACACATATATTTATCATGGAATAAATTTTAATGTTAAATGATTCCATGTTTTATGATCCAGGTGGCACACTTATGCATGAAAAGAAATGTTTATAAAGGGTGCGCCTTGCTAGCACTTAAATGATTTGGGTAATGTATTGTATCATGATACACCATGTGAAATGAGGGTTTAATCATTATAATTCATGTGAAACGAGGGTTTAATCATGCTAATTATTGTGAAATGAGGGTTTACTCATGGTGATTTAGGTACATTGAGGGTTTACTCATGCTAATTCATGTGGAATGAGGGTTTACTCATGCTAATCCATGTGCAATGAGCCATGGATAATGCTAATATCATGTTGTAGGCTATTTACAAATTTCCATGTTATGATAATCATTCCATATCATGACATTATGTTTGTGTTTCTCTTATGATCCATTGATATGCCTATTACCTAACATGTATTGTATTCATCATTTTATACCTTGTTTACTCTCTTACTGGACATTATAGATCACACTTTTCTTATGTATGTCCTCAGTTTATCTCGTGGAATGCTAAGTATGAAGAAATTTGTGGTCATGTAAAATAAGTTTTCAATAAAGATGTTTTATTACATTTTTAAGTTGTTATTTAATGATCCCAATTTCCCAAGACACTAGACCTCTTGATCCTCAGAGTTTTCATAAGTTTATGTTTATGTAATAAATCATGTTTAAATATGTAATAAAGAGTAGGCTTGTTATAGTTGGTATCAAGAAGATAAGTTTAGTTATTTTATGATTAGGAATATAAAATCATAGTTACATCCTTAAGTATAAGACTAAGTATAAAAAAGAAATCCCTAACTTTTTTTGAGTTTAGAGTAATTGATTTATTAAGAATATACATCCCTGTATGGATACAAACAAGTAGATGTGGCTCCGAAAAAGAAGTATGTAGGGGTAAAACCTGAAAATACCGCTTTGATCTAGACTTGAATCAGAACCAGTTCACAATAATGGGCCTTCCTGCACTCTTGGTTTGACTCTCCCTGTGGATTTTCTTTGGTAAATTTATAAGAATAGTATGAACATTTATTAAGGGAATAAAAAATTCCCATAATAATAAATGTTTGGAAGTTGATCATGGATAACATAGATTGAAGCCTTTAAAGTTATAAGTTAAGGAAATAAATGCATTTTAGTAGTTATCCATTTTTTTCATTGGATTATCCTTTATTTGATTAATAAACTTACACTTAACATTCATTTTGTTATATCCAATGGACAGTAATCGGAGGTCTCAGGCTAACAACCGATGAAAAAATAAATGTGAGGATTGTTCTAATGAGATTCCCAATATGATGGGAGTAGGAATCATAATCTGTGTCAACATACTATCTCAGTTAACTCATGTTTTGAATATAAAATTTGGTCAATAGGAACGTCCACCCCCCCCCCAATAAAGAACAAGCCGCAATTGATAGCTTCATGTGACAAAGGCTGCATACATTCAATGGATCTTTGAATCCCTCAGTCTTCTAACAATGAATCAACTCCATTTATAATGATCTTCTCTATCATTAAATTTACTAAAAAATAGATGGTTCTTCTAGCTGCTTATTTTATGGAGGGTGGTGTTGATCCTTGATGGACATTGAATAAAAATAGGAAGCCTGAGGAAGAGATCGAGGCATTAGAATGGAAGGATTTACAGAAAAGGTTTTTCGATAAATATTTTTCTTGCACCCTCTGACTTAAGATGGAATAAGACTTAATTTATTTCAAGTAAAAATATGATTAATTCATCATAGAATATGAGGAAAATTACAAAAGGATTGCACGATATGCCTCTATATTTTTCGTTACCCCAGTTAGAAATGTTGACTAGTTCCTTTGTGGGATAAAACCCATCCTATGGAAATCCCTAGTGATGAGTGACTTCGATAGCTTTCAAAAAATTGTCTGATGAGCCCTCAAAGTCAAAATGGAGATCAGATAATATCATGGGTATCGTAAGGATAAATATTAGAATGTGGACTTTAATTATGGTGGTTTGATGGATAAATCTAATTCTACTAAGAAATTTCTGCACGCCACTTGCCAAAAGTGCGAAAAGAAGCACCTCAAAAATTTCCTTAAGGGGATGAGGAAGTAAATTAGGTGTTGAAGATAAGGGAACATAGCCATTAATTGATAATAAGAAAAAACTACTGCTATGACAGAGGAGAGTAACTCTTGGATAAACTATCAATGCATTGTTCGTTTCTACAACTACCAAGAAACATGTCACATTGAAAACCAGTTCCCTAAGACAAGGGTTTTCGGAGGTAACTAAAAACCTCCAAGGTAGAAAGGGTGAGATTTTTCCATCACTACCACCTAAGTGAATCCTAAAAACAAAGTGGTGACATGTATGCTAGTTATTCATTAAATAATAGAGAATGTAACTTTTGATTTTGGTTCTAAACATTGTTTTATATCCCAAAATTTAATAGAACAATCCCAACACCACCACAAATCATGGAAGTAGAGATGTTGGTGAGAATAGAAAATGGGGAAACTATTTGTATCCCATGAATATAATTCCTCCCCTCTCACAATTTGTGGATTGAAATTCATGTTGATCCTTGTCATAATCCCTCTAGTGGAATTTGATACAATTCTTGGCATATATTGGATTTCCCTATATAGATCCAACATAATTGTTGTGAGATATAAATCACTCTTCATATGGAAA
Source organism: Viscum album (assembly GCA_963277665.1). Classification (NCBI taxonomy): domain Eukaryota; kingdom Viridiplantae; phylum Streptophyta; class Magnoliopsida; order Santalales; family Viscaceae; genus Viscum; species Viscum album. Next base: position 711,261,636 of record OY728155.1, read on the forward strand.
ATTGACCCTCGATTCTATACAAGTGCAAAGAAAAGGATGAATCTTCATTAGTACCATCATCTCAAGAGTGGATATTACTGCCCAATTACTATGGGTATATAGCTCAGATGATTGTGTCTAATGAAGTTACCATCCTTGAAGACATGCCCATTGTGAAGGAATTCGTTGATGTGTTTTTTGAGGAATTTCCTTGTATTCCTCCTAGAAGAGCCCTAGAATTCCAGTGTGATATTATAAATGGGGAATAGCCAATTACCAAGGCTCCGTATAGAATGGATGTAGTGGAGCTTGAGGACCTAAATAAAAACTATATGAGAATCTAGATAAAGGGTTTATACACCCATGTGCTTCACCATGGGGTGCACCAGTCCTCTTCAACAAGAAGAAGGATGGGTAAATGTGCCTTTGCATTGATTATTGTGAGCTCAAAAAAATCATGATAAAGAACATGTATACTCTGCCATGAATTGAAGAATTTTCTGATCAGCTGCGTTGGGAACAATACTTCTCCAAGGTGGAATTGCAGGCGAGATATTACCAAGTAAGGGTGAAGAAAGTGGATATCCCCATTATAGATTTTTGTATAAGGTACAAACACTATGAATTAATTGTGGTGCCTTTTAAACTCACTAATTCTCCAAAAATCTCCATATACTTGATTAATACAGTATTTAGAGATTACCTCGACAAATTTGTGTAGTCTTTATAAATGATATTCTAATATACAAAAAAACCAATGAGGAGTGTGAGGAGTATCTATGAAATATACTAGAGACATTGCGAAGGGGGAAACTCGATTAAAAGTACAACAAGTGTGGGTTATGGTTGTAGGACGCCTCATTCATGGGTCATATCATCATAAAAAATGGGATATCTATTAATCCCTCTATGATAAATACAATGGAGGGATGATTGGGGCCAAAATATGTAGCGTATATCCATAGAATCCTTGGGTTAGCTAGGTATTATCACTGATTTGTGAGAAAATTCTCATGATTGAAAAAACGTCCTACCAAGATAACTCAGAATGGAGTGTTGTTTTTTTGGAGTGATGAATGCAAAGAGATATTTTTGGGGTTGTAAAACAGGCATATTGTAGTTTCCATGCACACACTACCCACTAGTGGAGAACTATTCATGGTATTCTGTTATCCTTCAAAGAAGGGCCTAGGTTGGGTGTTGATGAAAAATGAAAAAGTAATTTCCTATACTTCAAGGAAATAGAAAGTTCATTAGAAGAACTATCTAACACATGATCTGAAGTTGGTTGAAGTAATATTTTCTATACAAAATTTGTGACTTTACATCTTCAGGTATAAGTGTGAAATATATATGGATCACAAAAGGCTCAAGTATATATTCACATAGAAAGAGATGTCCATGCACCAATGAAATTGTTAGTGCTGATAAAAGACTACGACTACACAATCCATTACCACCCTGGGAAAGAGAATAAGGTGGTGGATTCCCTAAGTAGAAAGGATCCAGTTATTCTATCATTGATGAGAATTTAAAAGGATCCAGTCTTTTTATATTTGACGAAGATGGAAATGGGAATCATAAAGAAGGGTATATTATCAATCCTTTCAGAAATGATTCCTCAACTGTCTCTTTTTGAAAGGTCAATGGATGCTCAAAAGGATTATTTGAGAATTCAAAAGAATGTGGAAACTACCATAAGAAGTAAATCCCCGTAGTTTAATATTAATGATGAAATAATTGTGAGATTTGGGTCATTACTATGTGTTCCATCAAATCTAGAGTTAAAGAATGAACTTTTGGATGATTTTCATAGTTCAAATTTCTCCATTCACCTAGGAAACAAAAAGATATATCAAGATCTCCAAGATCATTATTGGTCTGATAACATAAAGAAGATGATCGTTGAGTTTTCATCGAAGTTCCTGGTATGTTAGTAAGTGAAGTATGGGGGGAAGAAGTCTATGGATATGATGCAACCATTACCAATCCCAATATGGAAATGGGAAAACATCACCATGGAATTTGTCACAGGACATCCGAAGACATCCCAAGGAAACAATGTTATCTGGGTTGTTGTGTATTGTCTTACAAAGACTACACACTTTATTGAAATTCGAGAGGATTTGTCATTGGATCAACTAGTAAGGATATAAATCAGAGAAGTGGTAATGTTGTATGGAGCTCCACTATTGAATATATCTGATCGAGATCCAAGATTCATCAATTACTTCTATAAGAGTCTCCAACACACTCTAAATAATGAGATTAACTTTAGTACTACTTATCATCCTCAAACTGATGGCCAATCTGATTAGACTATCCAAAAATATTGGTACATTCTGAGAAAATTCTCATTGGACTTCAAAGGGGGATAAGATCAACATCTTACTCTAGTTGAATTCTGTTACAATAACAATTTCCTCTCAAGAATCCAAATGGATCCTTATGAAGCCATTTATGGGGAGAGGTGAAGAAAACTGGTATATTGGAATGATGTTGGGGATAGAAAACTATGAGGTCTATAAATGGTCGAAGAAATGGTGGAGAAGGTTAAGACCATACAACAACACATTAAAGCTGCTCAGAGTCGACAAAAGAGATATGATGACACCCATCGATGAGACCAAGAGTTTAATTTTGGAGACATTATATTCATATTCATATCATCGTGGAAGAGAGTTATGAGATTTGGGAAGAAGGGAAATCTTAATCCAATTTACGTTGGCCTTTTTGATATACTTTATTGTTTTTGAACAGTTGCCTATCGACTAGACCTCCCGCTGAGCATGTCTCAAGTACATGATGTATTCCATGTGTCACTCTTGAAGAAGTACATACCTAACCCATCACATGTACTCAATATGGAGGTGGTACCATTGTATATTTACCGCTCCTATGAAGAGAATCTAGTGATGATCTTATATCATTTGGAAACAGTTCTACAAAATAAGACAATTCCCCTTGTCAAATTGTTGTGGAGAAACCACATGTTTGATGAAGCAATGTGGAAATAGGAGAAGTGATGGGGAAATGTTACCCTCATCTATTTCAGTGTGGGAAAAGGAAATTTTGAGGGAGAAATTTCTTATAGGGGTAATTTTGTAACAACTCAATATTTAATGAATAAAATTCCCTTTCTTTTAATGTCATATTGGTATAGAAAAAACGTGAACTTCTTTTATTGGGATTAAATAACCATTAAGTTTTATTACCATTGATAATATTGTCATTTAACAGTGATCACATGTTTAGTATAAATATAACATTGTGACTAATTCTTTTGGAATAGAAAAAAGAAGTTATGGACTTGACCAATAGGATCGTTTCCTTTGATTCCAATTTATCAGATCTTTCGTGTGAGATAGAATTTCTGGGATTTACCCTAGACCAAACCCAAGATGATATCCAAAAACTTAATCATGACAGAAACTATTTTCCAGAGAAGTTTAAGCTCATCAAGATCATAACCCAAACCATGTTCACCGAATGACCCCAAGAAATCCCAACCATTTCACCCCATGCTCTTAGGGAATATGCTGGTGTAATAAAAGGATATGTAACAAGACCCTAGCATTATGATTATGCGAATTATTTTTTATATAATAATGAATATATATTTATTTTATTATTGTTACTTTGTAAATGGGTTTTAAATCACAAATAGTATTTTTAGTTAATATTTTAATTCAATTAAGAAATCTATTTTGATGAATTAATGTATTTTTTAATTAAATAATGTTTTAATAAAATATTATTACTAAATTAATTTTTATTAAATATAAATGATCGTACAATTTTTATGAATAAAATGTAATTTTTATTTAGGTTTGAAAAATGTTTTTTTGTCAAAAACCATAAATTTTAAACAAATGCCTGTTTTTATTTTAAAATTAAAAATTCACATATTTATAAATTTATTTAGATGAAATGAATCTTTTTTTGAATCACGATGTCAAAATTACTCCATGGTGAATTTTTCATAATTTTCTTAGATAATGGATTTTTTTGGTAAATATTAAATACCGTATAAATATATAATGTGTTTATGACATCATAATGACCCAATAGTGATCAAATAAAATACTATAAAAGGGATATTTGTCCAATATATTTTTTCCCATTAAAATAATTTCATTTTTAAATTTTTTGGATTATTTTTAAAATTACTTAGTTTTCCCACTAAGACTTATAAAATATTTTAACAATTTAAAATGATTTCCTAAAAAATGTGACTCCCAACCACATATGAAAGCCTAATATCTTATTATGTTCAGACTCTATCCTTAAAAAATAATTCTTTCCACTCCCCTTTGGCAAAAACCTTGGAAAAAAACCATTGGATGGTTTTTGGTTTTTAATATTTAATGATACAGATTCCAAAACCCAAGTTTGTGAAATATTAAAGAATTAACCTCTCATTTCCTATATAAAGTCACCCAATAATGCACTTACATTCACTAAAAATCATTCGATCTTATCTATACTCTACCCTCCTATCTCAATAATCCTCTCAAGGCCCCCCAAGCTCTCAAGACTCCCATCCTCAATCACTTTAAGTCACACACTCAAGTAAGGGATTCCTTTGGTATTATTCTTTTTGTCTAGGTTTCATTAGGTTGTTATAGCCCTTTATTTTCAATTATAAATGTTGGTGATCAATTTCACACCTCTCCCATACTGTCATCCTTATTTATGAATGAAGTGATTCCTCCTTATATCTCATTAATCCCTCCCATGTACACCCATTACCATTCCCATTTCTTCTCATCCTTTAAGTTTCTTAATTATGTTTTTCCTTCTATTTCTAAATTCTATGTTTTGGTACATGTATCTATATGACACCCACGTTTTCCAATACATGTAAATACTATGAGAGACCCCTTTCTCTCTAATCAAACATTTTTAAGAATTTTTATGTCACGCTGTTAGGCTGTCGATATTGCACCGCAATTTTCCATGCCAAAATCAACAAAGTTGGGAATATAATTCCCATTTCTCTATCAAGGGTATTCACCTCTGTACACATATACTTATTTATTATAGACTTTCATGTATGTGTTCTACCATACTTTATCATGGAATAAATGATGATGTTGAATGATTCAATGTTATATGATCCCTGTGGCACACTTTTTCATGAAATGAAATTTTTATAAAGGGTGCACCCTGATAGTGCTCCAATGCATTGGGTAATGTTTAGTTTATGATACACCATGTGCAACGAGGGTTCACTCATGGTAATTTATGTTCAATGAGGGTTTACTCATGCTAATTCATGTGAAGTGAGGGTTTAATCATGCTAATTCAAGGGCAATGAGGGTCACTCATGCTAATTCATTTGAAATTAGGGTTTACTCATGCTAATCCATGTACAATGATCTTTGTGTCATGCTAATATCATGTCTTATATAGTTTCTACATTTCCATGTCATGATAATCATGCTATATCATACCTTTATGTTCATGTTTCTATTACACTCCATTGAAATTCCTATTATCTAACATGTTTTTATTCTTCACGTTATGCCTTGTCTACTACCTTACTAGACTTTATAGATCTCATTTTTCTTTTGTATGTCCTCAGTTTATCCCATGCAATGCTACATATGAAGGAAAGTTGTGGTCATGTAAAATAATTTTTTAATGAAGATGTTGTATTTTATGTTTTATGTTTTTATGTAATGTTCCTAATATCCCAAGGAAATAGACCTCTTGATACATAGAATCTTCTTAAGTGAAAGTTTATGTAATAAATCATGTATAAATATGTAATAAAGAGGAGTTTTGTTATAAAAATAAACTGATATTTGTATATTCTTTGGTTTAGCAGAAAATTATAAGAGGTTTGTGGAAAAAAATCATGACTTTATAATACTCTAATCACGTTAACTCAAAATATGTTCAATTTAATCTGGAAAAAGGTGTGTGAATAATGTTTTTGAGAGATGAATAATATATTTCTTACTACACCCAAGATAACACTACCCTCTATCGGAGAAGGATTCTTTATTTTTTGTGATGCATATCTCAAAGGTATTTTGTACATACTCATGGAAAATGGTAAGGTGATTTCTTATTCCTCTTAAAAGATAATGCCTCGTGAGCAGAACTATCCAACTCATGACTTGGTGCTGGTTGTTTTTGTTTTCTTGTTGAAGATATTGAGGAACTATCTCTATAAAGAAAATGTGATATAAACATAGTCCATCAATGTTCGAATTATTTTTTCATGAAAAATGAATTGAACATGACACAAAGGATATGGTTGGAAATTCGTAAAGAATATTATTATTCAATTCATTATCACTGCAGAAGAAAAACCAACGCCATTGATGCATTTTGTATAAAAGACCCAGTTGTTATTGCAATGATGGGGATTCATGGAGATATTTTAATCAAAGACCTAGTAAAACTGGACATGGTAATCATAATGGAAGGAACATCATCAAACCTATCCCAAATTATTTATCAACCATCACTAATAGAGAAGATCAAGAAATATAAAAGAAAAGATCATTTAGAATAGAAGACGATAGAGGCTATGAATAATTAAGAGTTTCTGGATTTCAATATTTAAAAAGATGGTGTACTAAAATTTCGTTCAAAGTTATGTGTTCCATATATTCTAGAATTAATAGAGCAAGTGCATAAAGATAATAGATCTACGTTCATTATAAATAATGGAAGAAATAAAATGTATAAGAACTTTCATGGTCATAATTTGTGGGATAACATGAATAGAAATATTGTTGGATATACTAAAAGGATCCGTGTGTGTCAATAAGTGAAGTCAAAGAAACAAATTCCAAAAGGGGCATTACAACCACTAACCATACCTGCATTGAAGTGGGATAATATCACAATGTATTTTGTCCCTAGTATCTTGAAAACAACCAATGTAAATAATGAGATATTGGTTATAGTGGACCCTATCACCAAGAATTCCCATCTTATCACTATTTGAGAAGATTTATATCTTTACAAAATTTCCATGATATATGTAATGAAAGTTTCTTGATTGCATAGGGTGCCACATTTTATCATTTATGATCATGACCTAAAGTTTGCATCAAAATTATAGTGAAGTATTCAACATGATCTAAGTACAGAATTGATTTCTTTGTGGTATATCACCCTCAAACTTATAGAAAATTATAAAGGACTATTAATACACAAGAGGACATGCAAGTACCATGCTAAATTGAATTTAATGGTTGATGGGATCAACATCTCCCATAATATGAGTTCTCATACAAAAACAACTCTCATTTGAGTATTCAAATGGAACCCTATGAAGAAATGTATGGAAAGAAATGTAGAACTCCCACTTATTGAAATGAAGAAAGTAAGATAAAGATTCTCGGGTCTGTTCTTGTGAAATAGATGATAGAAAAGGTTCATTAAATCCAACATAACATAAATGCTGCACAAAGTTAGCATATGATTTATGCTGACAACTATTGAAGGGGATTGATGATTGAATTTGGAGAAAAATTCTTCCTTTTAATTTCACCTTGTAATAGATTAATGTGGTTTGGAAAAAAAGTGATGTTCATCCCCATGTACATTGTCCCCTATGAAATAAATGATTTTATTGGAGTATTTTCTTCTCGGCTTGTACATTTTCCAAGTCTTGCTCATGTTCAGCAGGTATTTCACATATCTCACTAGAGGAACTAAATTCCTATCCCTTTTCATGTACAAAATCATAAAGTGGTACAATGTGATCATAACCTCTCTTATAAGGATTATTCGATGGAGATCTTGGACAGTAGAGTAAATGTTCTATGCAATAATACTACTCACATCATTAAAGTGTTGTGGAGGAATCACAAATATTAAGAATCCATGTAGGAACCAGAGGAGACAAGAAGTTAAAAGTATCCAAAACATTTATTAACTGAGGGGTTGAGTTCAAATTTCTTGTTTGGAATTTATTAATGGGGGGAGAATGTAATGGTAAACAATTTTTGAATAAAATTTTTCTCCTAAAAATGTATTTTAAATTATTTTATACTAAAAATACTATATCAATTTAATAAGGATGTGAATATAATTTAATTTTTCCCACTGGTTTTTGATCGTTATAGAGAAGATGGTCAACTATGATCATTGGTCAATATTATCATTAGAAACAATAATCTTTGAAATAATTTTAGTGTTATAAATAGTGTTATAAAAATAAATGATAATGGTAATTTAATGATGAAAGAAGAGTCGATGGTCACATCCAGTAGAATCTTGTTATATGAATCTTATTTTTCAAAGATTGGGAAGGACATAGAATCCTATATCTTCTCTCTTGACCAATCCCATGTCAAAATCTAAAATTATAATATTGAACAAAATTTCATATGGGATAAGTTGAAGTTAGTTGATATTACCTCTCGGGTGAAGTTTGCCAAGCCACACACAAGTCTATCACAAGTGAACAACATATCCTTAGGTCATTTTTTGTTTTATAAGGGTTTATGTTTCAAATCCATACTTGCATAAATTTTAATACCTTTTTTAAAACAAAATTTTTATATCATCAGTTCAATTTTGAGAAAATTTTTCGTGAAAATTTAGACGGAATTTGATAAATTGATTTTTCAGGCACACATCATACTTTTTAGAGAGAAATAAATTAAAATATTAAACAAATATTTTATTTATAGTTTTTATTATATTTAAAATGTGTTATAAAAATATTTCAATTTAATTAGAAATGACAAAATAATTTTATTTTTTTCAAATATCATAAATATCATTATGCATTCACTATGAATTTCTATCAGCTTTTATTTTTAATAAATAATTATTTTTATAGATAGAAGTTAAACTAATCATCTTAAAATTATTATTATGAAAAACTAAATTTCATTTTAGAAATTAGAATATCAGTATTAGGTTTTCGTGAATTTATGAGAATTTTATGAAATAGTTTAGTTTTTTTGTGAATAGTGAGAATACAATTTCTATTTTTCGGTATGTTTAATGACATCATAATTATGGCATAATGATGTAATGAGTATTATAAAATTATATTCGACTCATATCGATTAAAATAATGTAATATGTGTTCCCGTGGAAGATGGTTTACCAAGAAGAGCGGCTTTCAGAGATCTGGGGTTTCAGCTCTTGGCAATGTGTATCCCTTGGGAAGGGATTCTACCACTTGCTCTTCCCCTCAGAGGATCTCAAGCTACGCGCATGGGGCTTCGGCTCACTTTCATTCAAGCCCGGTGCTCTGTACATTATAGAATGGGATAGAAAATTCAACCCAATTGAAATTGGTAACACTACAGCACAGGTTTGGATTAAAATTTTGGGCCTAAATTGGATACTATGGAATCCTAGGATTCTCTACGATATAGCCTTAGCTATTGGTGTTCCAATCAGGATGGATAGAGAGACTGAAGTATCCAGGTATGGTCACTTTGCTAGATGCATTGTAGAAGTTGATCTTTGTTCCACATTGATTGATAGAGTTTGCTTATCCACTGATGATGAGGAATTAGTGCTGAAAATTGAGTATGAAAGCTTACCTAAATTCTGTTTGGATTGCAAGGTTATAGGACATGATGAAACTAATTTCAGGAAGCATATGACTTGAAATATTTTCTCACTTCGGGGGCATGATTCTAAAACATGCCCCAAAATTAAAATAGAGAAACCTGGCTTTATGCAGGTTCAAACTAAGTTGAATTTATCTGAGAATAAGCCTATAGTGAATTGCCAATCTGCTGACACATTTCCAGCGGATGCTAGTGGAAATTTGACCCCTGGGAAAATTAAAAGATCATGGGCAGATGTTGTGGAAGAGGGACACATGGAGACCACTACTTTGTCTATTTCTAATCCTGGTAATGATGAAACAGGTCATATTTTGGATGTTTCTATAGCTCAAGATGTTGAGTCTAACACTGCTTATGCTACACAGATTATCACAGATGTACATCATGATGATCAAGCTGCATTTCAAGCTTGTTCTGGTAACAAGGATGCAACCCAAGTCCCTCTTAGTGTTGATTTGGTGTCTATTCAAGCTGAGAATCAAAATTAGGCAGGAATTGTTATACAGCAGGTCACTGCCTCGGTCACTCCCTCACAGCTGACCACCCAGGCTGCTACACCTGGTTCTTCTAGAAAAAATGAGCTGCCTTCTTTAATTTCAGAACCACTAATAGTGGCTGGAAATGTAGTAAAGGACTCTCATACACATTATGATTTACTAGAAGTGGAGGCTGACCAAACATAAATTCAGGAGCTGGACTCTCAGACCACTCCTTCGTTTGACAAGAAGGTGAGTACATCCTTGGAAGTTCCATATGATCAACATGATGTGGTTAGTGTGCAGGGACTGAGCACTCCAGCTACGCATGTGAGGTGGTCAGAGCATGAAAAATATGTCAATGAAGAGGTACAAGAGGATGCATGGAAGAAGGTTAGAACAAGAAGACAAAATAAGAATGATAAAAGAATTGATGAAACGAAAAGAATAGATATGTCTCAAGAGGATAGCTCTGATGAGGACTTAGAAACCTTGCTACAAAAAGTTGAGGAAATAGAATCCAAATACAATGGAGGGCGAGGGAGATGGCGTGGGCGTGGGCACATCAATATAGATCTCTGGCATGAGATGCAGAGCAAGGAGAAGATCATCGTGGAGAAAATTAGAAAGAATATTGGTCCCCCAAAAAGGGGTTCTTGAAAACTTCGTTCTGTTTTGTTTGCTTTTGAGTTTGGCTTGCTTGATGTCTCTCTGAATTTTTTCTTTTAATAATATTATTTGGGGGTTTCCCCCACCATTAAAAAAAATAATGTAATATTTGTCCCATTTGGCCAAAACCATGGGAAAATACCATGGGAAAGCACATAGTTTTATAAATACCACCATTGAGGTGTCCAAAGAAATTAATAATAATCTCCATCTCTTTCTCTATAAATTTCCCCACATTTACGCATTTAATTTCATAAAAAATTCATCCTTCGTGAAAAAATTATTTTTTTACCTCCTAATGTGTCCTCAATCCCCCAAGGTCTTTATTTTGAAGTTTTATTTATTACTCTTTAAGGTAAGGGAAATCTCAACCTCTCTTTTATTTTCATGTTCTCTTTTAAGTAAAATGTCTTTCAAAATTATATATAATTTTCTTATTTTAATTTGATTCTATCACTATAATATATTATGAGTCTTTTATTAATATTATACCCCATTCCCATTTCTTTTTTATTTTTTCTAAAACAATCTTTTAGACCTGTTATGCTGTAGAATATTCTTCTCAAAATTTCTCTCCTTTTCTCATGAAATTATTTATTTTATGCTATGAATAACAAAGACTCTTTATTATCCAATTTTATTCAAATGTATTTCAAAATGATATATTTTATTATGGGATTAACATAAATTAATTCATCGTTCATTTTTTATGGGTATAAAATATCAAGAATATATTTTTAAGCACTTTCTAGAACATCAGGATTTTGGTATAGTACTCGTTTCTATTATTCTCCATGTGTTATTTATGAAATGTTCTATAGTGGTCTAAGTAGTAAAAATTAAATAATTAATATGAATATTTTTCCCTCATAGATCTTCAATAAATTTTTTAAAGAATTTAATTTGTAGAGATGAATAGTTTATGATACCTTGGTGAATAACCTTGGAAATATTTATGACACCTCAGTGACAAACCATAGTGATATGCCTATAAATGACTAAATTTGATGTTGTATCCAAATTTACACTTTATTATTAATTTTTTTATTATATGCCTATATCTCTTGAATTTATCTATTTTATAATGTTCTTATAGAAATTCCTCATGATCACAAGTAAATTGTTTCCCTTATTCACCCTTACAGGGACTTATGGTCACCCTTTACTTTGATGTATAACCCCAATTTATGAGGTGTAGTAATTAAAATTATCATGAACTTATGATGAATCCATTCAAGTAGATTAGAATAATTTTTTTATTATTTTCATGTATTATGTACATTATTTCCAATACACTATACTATAAAATACCATCTGTTTTTAAAACATAATGAAAAGTTATCTTACAAAAAGGCATGATTCCATAATCATCCATATAAATAATTTATTTAGAGATAAAAAAAATTATATTTATAATTCTATTTTTATGTTAATATATAATTTTCTCTGGTCCATGAATAACATACTAATCATAAAAATTAATGTCATATGGAATGAAATCCACCTATTTCCTACCTATTGATTGCTAACATGAATTATGAACCAAAAGGGAGAGTGAATATCAATTTAGAAAAAAGTAAAAATCTAGTATTTTATTTTATCTTTCATGATATATGAAGAATAAATTCTTTCTCAACCTAAATAGAAGACTATATATGTGGATTTCTGTGGTAACCAAATTTTCCACTACAAAAAAATTCATGATATGTATATATTGGTTGCATATAAAGTCCCAAAATTTATAAAATTTTTCTAAAATGTAATGAACCAGATCCTAAATAACTAAAAATTTCCACTCAGATTAAAATTTGTAGCATTTTTATCTGAATCCTCAAATGGAATAGGGATCACAAGTGCTACTTTGAGAAGATCACTCCATGATTCACATTGTATTGAAATAATTTTCATCGGTCTTGATATTTTCTTAGGGATTGATTTAGCCATGTATTTTTTATGATTAATCACGAATGATCTCTACTAAAAATCTAACATGGATCATCTATAAGATGAATATTTAAAAAACACAAATTATATCCAAATAGGTAATTCAAGAATAGTCATAAAAGATATAAAGGTACATCACTCTCTAATTATTCATACAAATTAACTAAAATTTAGAGAATATCAGATAAACTCACATAAGATATATTGTTGAACATAATCTAGCATTAGAAAAATACCACAAAAATGGGGAATAATCTAAGAGCCTGAATAGATCTCTATCAACCTCCTATAACTCTAACTATGATGTGGGAATGTGATCCCTATCCAAATAAAATAATAGAGACTTGTCCAAAATGATCTAAAAACAAATTTTATTGATTATTACTTTAGAAACATAAAAAGATAGTCCATATTTCCACATAGGTGTCCTTGTAGGGTGTGAGAAAATAATACTCAAAAGGGAATCCCTAATGGTTCATCAACTCAATAGTGATATAAAATGTGTATAATAAAACATGTCTACACATTTACATACATAAACAAAAAAACAATTCATGTGTTAAAATATTTTCCAAACAAGTAAACTAGTTATAATATGAATATATACTATAACCAGTAACTGCTTATATCAGGTTGGATAAAACCTACCATTATTTCTTCAAACATTATATGGAATCTTAGACAAGTTAAACTAGGATGTATTATACCATATCCTACAAAATATTCTAATATCAATATAATATACACATCACATATGTAATAGAGGATTATGTTTACTTGAATTTGGGAAATAAATCATCACACTTCTTTGGGAATATGTTAAGGGGTATAAAATAGTTGGGCCATTATAATCTTATCCCGTATAATTAACATGTATGTTAAACCATGGTGTACCCAAGAACCTATTCATTCATATATAACATTTTTCATTCGAAAAAATTATCCCCCACCTATAATGATAATCATTACAAATGAAATAATGAAATGATAATCTATCATGACTGAAATTATAAAGAAACTACACACCCATACATTGCTACAATGATATGATATACATAAAAATTCTTTTCCATCGTAATAATTACAATGATAATTATATCAGGGAATATATCAAATATAAATAATCAAACACATTATCTTACCAAATATAAAATAAATATATTGAAGTTGTTATAAAACTAAAAACATGCTCATGGATCAACTTTCTTATCACACTATTATAATTTTTTGTAAAATGAATCAATTGCAATACATAGGTATTAGGTTTTACAACCACATTTCATGAAATATAATCTACCTAAATTTTTAGTTTTACTTAAAGAATGCTACACTGGTGGGAAAACTTGATATCACAAGACAATCTCATAGGACACAAAATATAGAATAAGTTTCATCATCCCAATGAAACTAACTAAGTGAAAAGAACCTAAAAATAGGACCAAATAAGACCATACTAGTGGTAGTACTTTTGTTTAAATAGGAATGGAATAGACAATGTCTAGGTTAATATGTTCGTTAAAAAATATAAATCATAATTATAAAGTATCCAAATTATCACCCAACAAATTCTAGGATATTTAAAACTAAAATGTCCGCAATTTAATTTTATTAAAACAATCATGTTTTAGAATATGGAAAATAAGTTCCCATGAATAAGAATCTCTTAAAACACCCATTTTGAAATAAAAAATATTTGAAAAGGGAGAAATTTAATTATCGGTTTTCTTTCAAAATAAATCACTTCTAAAATAATGTTTTCCTAAATCATAAAAAAATAAAACCATTTTCTAAACAATATGAGTTTCCTACTGTGATGTTAATATAATTTTTATCACATTATAATTTTAAACTAATGATCCTCTTTATACCCTAAATCAATATTGTCACATTTCAACATACACACCACCTTTACTACTGGTTAATATTGGTTATTTTTCATCAATATCATTTATTTTAACGGTAAATATTTTAATTGTGGTAAACATGACTAAAGTGGAAATGAGAAAACTACACTTCCTAAAAAACACCCTTATAAACCTTTACGTACATAGTATAAGGCCAATCCATACCTAGAGGAACCTTGTGTAGACATGGTCTTCCTCCTAGTCTAGGGGTACTTGGGGTCCTCCCAAAAGGTAATCAAGTCAACTTACATGTGGGACCATTCATAGGAACACAGATCTACCAAAATGCCTCTCTATAATTGATCTATTGCCAAAAATACATTATAATTTATCACGAAATAACAAATAAAATATTAAAATTCTCAGATAAAAACTGACTACATCATTGGGAATAAAAATCCAAAAAAATCATACTTGTACTAAAATAAAAGGGAAGAGTAGAGGTGTTTTTTTGATTTGGCGGTGGTTTAAACCATTACCATATAGTTCTATTATGATTTAATTAAAGAACTTCTAAATCGTGTGTCATCATGAAATACACAACGGTTTCTTCCATTTAGTGGTTCTTCTTGGTATGTGTAGCATAAATTTTATTTAGCGGAAGTTATTTCAGTTTTCATGGATGTTTTTTGAGGGGGAAATATTTAGTGACATTTAAAACTACCATTATACGCAAATAATTCCACCCACCCCCATAAAAATACTATTAATCATATTACAACCCCCACTAAATAATAGTACGTAATATTTATAAGTGGTTTTTAACCATTATAGAAAAGATAAATACATCTTATAACGGTAGTTTTGACCACTGTGAATAAAATGATTCCATTTTTAGTAGTGATTTAAACCACCAATAAATGTTGATTTAAAAAAAATTCTACTCACATATTCAGTATCCTGAGAACTTCCCTGAACAAAATGAAATGAAAACCAAGTGTATCACTTATATGTAACACAAAAAATTACAATCATAAGCATAGAAAATCACACATATATAAAAAATATCGCATCAATAAAAAATTAAATTATTTCACATCCAACAATAAATTTTTTCAGGTCTCTGTCACAAATAATACATCAACAAACCCTATCATTCCATATTATTCCAAAACATCCAAAACACCACTATTTAATTCTAAATGAACTCTTCTAATTTCCCTCTCTATATGCTTTTACATATTTATCTCCATATTTACTTCTTGTACTCGATACCTACAAGCCAATTATATTGAAAATTAAATAGTGTTTTATATTTATATTTTATCTTCCATCCAATAAATGTTAGGAAACTAAATGATTTTGAAGTTTCGTGATTTACCTGATCACCACCAGTCATTGCTGAAATATCACTGGGGGTATATCTGGTCATCTTTAAATATAAATCACCAATGCTTTCAATGTCCACTTTTATGCTATAACATTAGCAATGATAAAGTGGGAAAACATCTGTAAAAAGAGATTCATTTTGAAGGTATTATAATTTAATAAAATTATGACATTCAATTTCTCCATAATGTATTAAAATTACCATCAGTGAATAAAAAAAATTCAATTTTCCATGATCAAGTAATATGTATCCAATCATCATACACAATTCAAAGGGAAAATAGATCCTCATCTACCTAGCCTCGAATATGGTCCAATAATCCTACGACATCTTCTCTAGGGACCCCATTGCAGTCAAATGGGTAAACTATCATTAGTCTGTTCAGATTCCAGACTTATAAACTTTTTTTATTTTTCTACGTAATAGCATTGTTTCTTTATTTTAGGAAATAATAGGTACTAGTATTCAAAACATCAATAACATTATTCATATAAAAATTTGTACCTATTACAGTCAGCCCATAATATCATAGCAATGAACTTAGAGTGGTATGCTACCTCACTATTTAGGGTCGACTGGTATCAATATCACACTTCCTCTTTGGCCTTCTATCCATTTAATAAAATTAAATTAAATTTAAAACATATATATCAGAAAAATCATGTAGAAAAAATAGAAATGAAAATAGATGAACAGTACTGAAAAAAAAACAAATGTACATAACAATGATAATTAATGACTGTAAAAATGACATAAGTGGTTGATAAAATAATGGATGAGTTCCCATACAACAATTTTCTCCTTCAATCATGCAAGTTTCTAGCTCCATCATTACATAATATACTTCTTCCACCATTGAAAAAATGATATTTTTAAAATCATTAGGTACAAATAGTTTCACTTCTTGTAATCGATGGGATTCAAAATTAGAGGTCAAAGCATCGACTTCATCACCCATATCATAGAATTATAATTGTTTTATTGGATAAACTACACTCCACCCTTCATCTACGACATCTTCCACATAATGTACCATTTTTTATTATGATGATATGATATAAAGATCATATAATTCATGGTCACCAACATTCATAAGGTGAGAGAAGTTTAAGGAATTAAATTAAAAATAATTTTATTTAACACCCCTCATAAAATCACCCCAATTTCATTTGAATAAAACAAATAAAAAATGAACATGGTAGTTTAATTTGATAATATAATTCAAATTTCCATAGTACCCCACTTCAGAAAACATAAATATACCAATATTCTATGTTTTCAACATTTCTTCCTGATCGAATGTATGAAATGTAAAGTCATTAACATTGTAATATTAGATCTTTAAAGCCTATTTTAGAGGACCTTAAGCAAGAAACACCAAATATTATGACAACTCATCTTGAGAATCAGTATTTATGATCGAAAAAAATTAATATACATTGTTATTTTTACAAAATATATGTGTCAACCTAATATATACATTTATTTCAATATTTATGAACTTACATGTCGTGAAAACCATTCTACAATCTCTTTATTAACAGCTTCTATTATATATTTCTCATTTTTTGTTCAGACTCTCATTTTCCTCCTTGTTTTTATCATCAACTCTTCAATAAATGGATTTTAAATTTCACTAATCAGCAGCGCATATCTATATGTCTACAATAATTCCATTTCTTCTTGTGTAACATTATAGCTCCTTCCAACTAGTCGGTAAATAAAAGAGACTATTTGTTTTATACCCATGTTGTTGATTTTGAGTCGATGTGTCATCAAAAAATCCAACTAGATTGAGTCATGTCTCAATATCATCAAATTATCTAAAATAAAATGTAACAATCTCTTTTTTCAAAATAGCCTTCAGAAATAGAGTCTTCAGGTTGATCATTATTTTTCACATATGACTTCAAATTCTAGTGATATCTATGAAATAAAAGAGAAAAAAATAATTTTTTATTTAATGAAGTTTTAAGAATAGTTTACTTAAAAGAAAAACATTAAATAATGTACCACTCAATTGGATATATCCACCGATAATGTACAGGGCCTACTAATTTAGCTTCATCTCCCAAATGCATAGCTGAATGAAGTATAACATTAAAAACGGTGGTTGAAAGATCATATACACTGAACAAAGTGTCAATAAAAATCTCTCATTAAGGTTTTCAAGCTCAAACAGTTATATATTATTCCCACATAGTTGTTTGAAGAATGTGAAAAATTTGATTATAAAATAAGTAACCATTTTAGGAAATAATTTACACAATGCAAACGGTTGCCACTACTGTACAAAAATATGGGAATTGTGAATTTTCAATCCATTAAACCTATGATGGTTTAAGTCAACACACCTAGATATTTTACTAGGATACCCATCAGATACCTTTATAGGTTTTAAGATTCCAATCAATATATCTTTGTCAGTATTTTTCATTTTAAAAATTTTCAGTGAAAATTTTCCATTCTTATCAGTCCAAAGAACACGGTTTATGTTTATTTCTTCTAAATATTTTAGAGAAATGTCATGATCCTTTGATTTCCCATGCCCATTAAAAAAATATGAATATCAAATTTTAAAACAAATTCTTCTAAATATTCATCACATCAATATTATGATACAAAAAAGTAAATTCCCAAAATGAAATTTGGAAAATTATACTTTTTTTCTTCCATGGTTGTGTTCCGATTTCACTTGATGATCCACTTAGAACTTTTTTCCCACTATCATTCAAATAATACAACTTCCCATATTTTATTTCAACATTTAAATGTTATTCCAATATTTCAAAAATAGTCAACAACATTGTATGTGGTCTATAATCAATATAACCAATGAAGCTTGACTTGTTCAATGGAAATCTAAGAGATTAATTGAGAAATATTTGATGAAACAACAAAAACCATTTTCTACTATGAGGTAATTGTTCAGGATCAAAATAAATGTCACAAAGAGGACTATCCAAACCCATGTGAGTGTTACAATTAGAAATATTTGGATGTCCAGGGAAGCCTCTAATGGTCCACATTACAGTAGCTTTCATTTTGAACATTTTTCTAGAAGATGCATCATATTTCACAAAATTGTTTCTCCATAACTCTTGTAATTATTCAATTAAAGTATATATATATACATCAATATCATTCCATGAAATTTGTTTTCTAGGAATAACCATCAAAATTATAAAAGAAGTTTGTTTCATACATGTCCACAGAGCCAGATTGTATGGGAAAAAAATTACTTTCCAAATGTTATACCTAGTCTTAAAAGTCCCAAATGGGCTGAATCCATCACCATCCCATCCCAAAAAATCATTCCTAGGATCAGATGAAAAATATATATGTAATTAATCAAATGTGTTCCATTATTTTTAATCTCTTGGACGTTACATTGACCCATCATTATTATTATCTACAGTATGTCACTTCATCTTATTAGTAGTTTTTGATGATGTGAATAATCATTTCAATTGACATGTTAACATAAAGTAAAGAAAAATCTTTCCAGGTTTCTTCCTTCACTTCTTCTACATAGTATCATATTGATTTAAACTTCCTACATCACTCATTGACTTCCATCTAGAAGAAGTTTATTTTTCAATCTTGTCTTCTTAAATTCTCTCCCCATTAAAGAATATAATTAGAGGGACATGCATGTACTTTTTTATAATTCATACCAAGATTGTTGATAAATTTTTTCAAATCACAAAAGTTTTAGAAATATTTTCTTTCAGAAATGAATCATGCAATAATTACATTATCATGGACATCACCTTATTTTTTATTCCACATAGGCATTTGATATGGTATAACTTCATTAGAAAACATTGTTTTGAATAGTTCAAACATCCACTATATGACTCTTGATTTACATCACCAACTAAACCATGAAAAACATATTTCTACTCAGGGTAGTTTGCTCTTATGTTAATCTCCCCAAAATAAATAGGATGATCTAATGATATGTTATAATATTGATATGATTTTCCTATAGTCTAAAAAAACATTTTTCGTGTTTCTATTTTTATCACCCACAAAAGGTTGTTTTGATATTTTTTGATATTTATGTTGTTGTCTAGAAACACTGAATGAATCATTAATAATGATTTTCATTTCATTGTCTACTTTTGATGAATTTGAGAGATAAATATTTTATTGACATTAGGGATCAAAATTTCTGTATTGTTCAATTCTCCGTGAATAATATAACACAAACATTTATCAGGTAATTTCATAAATATAATGTTTTCATAAACTTCATCTATCTTAACCCACAATATAAATTTACATTTAGGACATGGAAATCTTATTCTCCCATCAATGGATCAATTGGAATTTGAAAAATCTAAAAATAATCTGAACCCATAGAATGCTGAGGTGTGTTCCTCAATAATTCAATCCATCTTTTATCCATATATATCACAATGTAAATACACATTATTATGAAAATTAATACACATAACTATTACTAAAAAGGAAAATAGATAAATGAAAGTGAAAAAATCACAACCCAAGTAGTTATAAGAAGATTAATATAATTAAAAAATGGGATTTCCCATAATGCTTCTCGAGCATTACTAGTGGTGGAGGACCTCATGAATAAATCACATAAATTTTCTAGTTTAACAAAATACTTTTTTTGGCCAACATTAAATTTCATATAGATGTAAGTAGATGATTTTATTCTAAATTTTAATTTTTAAATGATGAAATTATCATAATATGATAACATAATCCTTATTAAATTATTCTTTGATTATATAACATTCTCTAAGAATTACATCTATCTATATAACTAGTCCAAGATCATTAATGTGGTTTCAATGATTAAATTGAAATATGTATATAATTTCCTTTTATAAATTAATCCCTAAACTAATATGTTTTATAAATATCCTTAATTAACATCACTAGGAGGTAATGCAATATTAGTTTTATTTGAGTGAAAATCATGTTAATGAAAAATTATAAATAATTTAATAAGGTGATCAAATGGATTCACCTAAACATACAAACAAAAAATATAATTTCTTATGTCTATTTAATGATACTATATTTTCAGGGTTATTTCATAATCGTATTCCAAAACTATACACAATACTATATAATCCAATTACAAAACAATACATAGTACTACGTGGTCCTATAAATATAATGTAGATGCCGAAAAGTCCGCAATTACTGAAGGAAGTTTCGAAATGACAATGAGAAGTCATATTCGGACCCGGAGGCTCAATTTGGAGGGCCTAGAATTGTTGCGCGGAAAAAAGGGGTAGGCGCACAGAAAAGTAGGGCCGCACAGAAAGGGTCTTATATTCACGAAGGTTCCCTGGTGCAGGCGCGAAATACTTTCGTGCTCGCCCCCCGTGTGGTTAACATTCCATGTCTCCGTCTCTGGCACACATTTCTTGCGCACCACCCTGAATTCTGTGCCGCTGGATGCCTATAAATAGAAGGAGAGACCTTCCGTTTTAGGGTTTAGGAATTTGAACCGTCTCTCGTGCATGAAATTGAACTTCTGTGCATGCAAGATAGCCTTCGGGTACTGATCCTTTTTGTGCAACCTCGCCCCGAGATCCGCCATTGTGCACGATCTCACTAGCTTAAATAGAATTCCCAACCCTTCAGGGTTCCTCACTTGTGATCAATTCCTCCCGTTGCATGCAAAATAGTCCAATTTCATGCAATCCCTTTTGCTGGGTGCAGCCTTACCTTTGGGTGCGGCCTTTTCCACTCACGCACAATTCATATCCCTTGTGCGCGATCCTATTAGCCGCGCGCAAGCCCTCTACCCCGATTGCGCGCCATCCTGGTGTTTTGCACGCCAACAATTTCTTTTCGTGCAACCCCCGGGACCCCTCACCTTGATGCTCCCCAGGTGCCTCCCTACCTAGGCACCCGATGTCCTCTTTCTCGATGCCTGGTTCACACACACTGGGCATACGTACCATACGTTGTTTTCCCATACGACCATCTAGGATCGTACGAAGTAACCTCAAGGTCCCTTGGGTGGGTTTTACCATTTCATTGCTTTACCTCATGCTTATTCGCATAGGAACGCTAACATTTATTTCTTATTCACATAGCCACACTAACATGGACCCCTCGATGGATCGATCTGCGACCCCCCCCCCCCCCTTCACTACGGCCTTGCTGATGACTTCCCTTCCACAAGGGGTAGAGGGAACAGGGCATGTAAGTCCTTGGGGTGCTGAGTAGACCCACCTCGCCCGAGATTCATGATATTAATCTTCCAAGTACCCTCGTCCTTAACACATGGAATTAAACATTGATCTGGCCCCATGCCTCACATGCAAGGTCCCCTGGACCGAACATTATTTACACTGTTTGTCTCAACGGGAGTGGAATCTTCTTCACATGGAATGAGATCCTCTTGGCCGAGGCAGCGCCTGTCCGCGGGGAAGGGCGACCATTTTGGTGTAAGCCCCTAGACTTTCTTGCAAGTGGTAGCATCCATGAACCTCTGTACTTCCCCTCTCCCTCTGCGCTTTGTCGCCCTCAGGCCTCCATCCTGAATTAAGTCCCGCACCATGGGCCGCCCAGCACATAAGCCCCTCTTTGCATCCCATGGACGCACCCTTCGGGACGTGATCGTCAGGTCCCTGCAACCTCTTGTTTCTCACACCGATCATGACTCTTGTGGGCTTAGTGTGAGCACCGACCATGACACACCCTGGGATGCCTCAGAGTGTAAGCCCCAAATGCCCCCATCCCGCATGACATTAAACTATATCCCTTCCTGCATGACATTAAACTATACACCAGAACTACGATGAATTTGATCAATGTCAAGGCATGGTACGTAGGAAGCCTCCCTGAGGTTCAATCCCTATACCTATCGGACCCCCCGGTCCATCTTCAAGTCGGTTCGCTGGCACCACCCGAACTACGTGGACTATGATTCCCTACCACAGGGATATGTAGGAAGCCACCATGAGGTTCAATCCCACCACCAGGTTGTTACGACTTCTTCACATCGGTTCACTAATCATTATGGGATGCCTCGTTGTGTAAGCCCCATCCATCCATCATTGTGGGCTGCCTCAGAGCGTAATCCCCATTCCATCCTGAACTATGTGGACTTTGATTCCCTACTACGGGAAACGTAGGAAGCCTCCACAAGGTTCAATCCCACCACCCGGTTGTTCCGACCTCTTCACGTCAGTTCTCCAATCATTGTGGGCAACCTCAGAGTGTAAGCCCCATCCATCCACCATTGTGGGCCACCTCAGAGTGTAAGCCCCATCCATCCACCATTGCAGGCCGCCTCAGAGCGTAAGCCCCATCCATCCACCATTGTGGGTCACCTCAGAGCGTAAGCCCCATCCATCCATCATTGTGGGCCGCCTCAGAGCGTAATCCCCATTCCATCCCAAACTATGTGGACTTTGATTCCCTACCACGGGGATACGTGGGAGGCATCCATGAGGCTCAATCCCCTTCACTTCATCACCCATCCTGATTCTTACCCGGGCCACCACATCCCGGTTGGAACATACCACCTCATTCCACTCCACAGCATTCAGGAAGCCACCCACGTGTTGACCCCAATATCAGCATTCCCTCCATGGGGGTTCTTTTATCTGATCCACTCTCCATGTTCCAATCTATAAGATATGCATCTGATGGACGTTAAACTCACGGCATACCCTATTTTAAACATGGGAATATGAGGACAACCTTAGGTACATGACTATTTCATACAATTTCCCGCATTAGATGTGGGATGCCTCAGGCTTCTGCGCCCTTGAGAAGCCCTATAATAAGGGATAGAAGACAGGGATGCCAATCCCCCATCATCAAGACACACCAATGATGCCTCAGCGTGACCACTCCCCTAACTGAAGGTTGCTTCCCCGACCATACCCCTTGGAGCATCTCGACGGATGCAGCATAATTAACTGGTTTCCATGATGATATGGCACTGAGAAGAGTTTCACAAAAATATCTTAAATCTATGAGGGAGACCCTGAATAGGTGATGAGTTCTAAGGAAGAATCCACAGAACGAGGAACCGACATCCCATCATCCCGTTTTGATCTAGGATCAGACGTCCCTGAATAAGGAGTGAATGCCTCCTGCCATTGGAAAGCGGGAATGTGGGGCAACAAGACGTGCGTCCTCTGTGTGACAGACGCGCGTGCGCGCGCGCTCCCTAGAGAAAGCGTCGTAAAAAGAAAATCGTGAACCCGTCGTGAATCTCTTCTCCTAAATACAGATACTAGTAGAGTTTGGGGTATGAGAAGGTTAGCATGTCACCAGGTCCGGGCACCCATCACTAAGATGTGAAACCCAGCAGGGGTTGGGGCAGTCAGGACGTTGAGCACTCTGTTCTGCGACATTGTTAGCGTGGATCCCTCTAACCAGCCATGGAATATGGAATGGCGTTGGTCTACTAGTTGTCGATTTATTTTCCTATTAGTTCTAATGAGATCATCTCCATGATTTCAAGAATCAGATCGCTACATCTGGAGCTCGATCACCACCTTCCCACCGGCGCAGGTGTAGGTTCAGTACCGACGCGGCCACCTCGCGTGGTTTCGCCTCTTCCACAGCTGTTCCGACCACCACGAATGCTGGGCGCTCATGCCCCATCTCCCCATTACTGATTATCCAACGAATTGTGATCAACGACCTTGTGCATAGGTATGAGGAGGAGGGGGTCATCCCCACCAAGGACATGGACCGTTTGGACCTCGACGAAGCTGCGCCTCACCGCCAACGCCGACCCAAGGGCCGCGTAGGGAGCCGCAGCTCCCCACCAAAACATTCAACCATTTTCGGAGTTTATCCCCAGAACACCTTGAATCCTCCCTCCCCTACGCAGACGAGGTAGGGGATGTTTGGGTTGGCCCAATCGGAGACCGCTTCAAGGTTTCACGGCAAGGTCCCCCGCCCAGCTGCGTCGGCACCTCTGCCCAACTCCCCGATCCAAGGAGCAAGAAATCCTTATGCCTGCACCACCGGCTCTAACCCATATAACCCGATGCCAACATCGGGCATGAGAGGAAGAGGATGCTCGCCCCGGGGCATCAATGTCAGCAACCACTTTGGACCGATCCACCACTGACTCCTATCATCAAACCCCCACACACATTGAGCAGGGTTAGTTATATGCCCGATCCGGATCAAGTCCCCAACCGCCCCGCGAGCAGGTTTGGTCTACTCTCCCTGTCGCTGGGACTGGCAATGGCCGCTGCTGACCAATTCGTGGTAGTGCCATCCAGCGTGAAGGCCTACTCCGTGCCACTGTTCTGGAAGGTGTGGGCCCTCCCTGCTTCCAACCTCAGCCCGGAGGTCTGCCTAGCGCCACCCTCGGCGTAGGTAAGGGGCTTCCCCATGACAGCAACACCCTAGGAGGGCCTCTCTCCAGCGCTCACTACACTGGGTATGGGGTCACTTACCCTACCGCCGACCGTGAGTATGGACCCATTGTATATCCAATCACTCAATCACATGGAGGTCCTCCCCGTGTCACTTTCGACATTTTCCCCAGTGCTCCCCACACCCCGGCCTTCAGTCCTCTCCGCCCCAGCACCAGTGCGGTCAAAGGGCTTTATGAAGGAAATTATCCCTACCCCGAGGAGCCACCCAGGGGTAGGAAAGCAGGACATCGTCGCCGTAAGAGAAATGCCAGGGAAGGACAGATGGAAATCATACCATTCTATTTCTCATACTCCGAGGAATAGTACGACTCGACGATGGAGCCCTCTCCTCGGTCCTTTGAGTCAAGGGCTGGGATAGGGATGCGGCATGTCAGCCTTGTACTCCCTGAATGTGAGATCCCTATGATCCCTGCCTCACTCCGAAGGTATATCTAGAAGGAAGAGGACTTGGCGTACCCCTAGGGATCGAACTTGCAGTCACCATCGGCCTCTTCATAGGCACCTTCCACCTCGGCCAAAGATGGCGGTGAGCTTTTTTGGGAGTCGATGGTGGAAGAACCGTGACATAGAACACCCCCGGAAAGCACCGACACTATGAAAAGAGGATCGTTCACTAGTCCATTCTATCATGACATGGCATCCAGGTCACTACAACCCCAGGAGGACGACCTAGGATTCGGCGACCAATTAGACTCCTCACCTTATTATCCGCCGGCTAGCCCACCGGCCCAGCGGCCTGCCTCAACACCACTGCCTATTCCCCAGCCACTCCCAATTGATGAGTGGGTCCATCAATGTCCAGATCCTGAACCTGAGTCATGGAGCTTCTGGATCATCCTCGCAGCAGGACCCTTCCCTGAGAAGTTTTGGCCGGTCGCAGGGTCGGATTTTGATACACCAGAGTCGCTCACCCCGGGAGAGTTTGAATGTTTCGGCCAAACCCTCCAGGTGACTCACTTCTGTCTTCACCACCAGCAAGTTCCTTATCCTGAGATCCAAGCACACTTCGAGGATATCGGTGAGAAATGTCGCCGGGTCAACCTGGTCACGCTCCTCGCGGTCCGCCACCACGGGTCACTTGGCCACCACAAGGCCCTCCAACAACAATGCGTTCAGAGTTTTCAAGTACTCCAAAAAAATTTCAAAGAGGCCACCCCCACACACATGTCCGTGGATGGGGGAAGTATGATTCCCTTCTCTTCAGTGTGATTCACTGGCAGCCTAACTCTCTGGGCAGCTTTGAGGACATGCCCCTGAGGGTAACGGCGGTCAACATGGATGATCTGTCGGGAGAGGGGAACGGTTTGGAACTTCTTAAGGGGGGAATTAGCCCTTGGGGACAAGCCGCCAATGGACACATCAGGAAGGATTACTCATCAGAAGAAGAACCTCCTAGGTCTACTCGCACCCACTAAGGCATTAATAATGAGCCGGAATATCAGAAAGGGTAAAGAGCATGTTGGGGCTATCATGCTCTCTTACCCATCTACCTTAGTGAAGAAGGTATAGGAAGATCCCAAGAAGGCCACGATGTGCCAACAACTTGCTGACTAGAAGAGGTTGGTCGATGAGCTTCTGGTTGAACACATTACGGAGTGGTGACCCGACTACGGTGATCCTAGGTCAGGGTAGCAGGGGCAGGAACAACAACCCTTCAGTGAGATTCTCCCAGGAAACCTTGATCATGTCGTGTTTGGTGATAGAGGAGAGGCCAAGGCTCATTTAAAGAGGGAGTGATGTGTCTTTCCAAACCCTCTTGAGCGGTGTGACCACCCAAGAGACCCCGATCGGGTTACTCCCGCCGCCCCAAGGGTTTCTCCACCAGCCGCTCCAATAGCTGCTGAGCTTGTCTAGTGAATTAAAGAGCCTGAAAATGCGCTTGTGTTTAGGGATCCCCATCAGGATAGGAACCCGCATCCAGATGATCTGATGGAAGCACTCATCACCCGCTTAGAGGCTTTGGAAACTTGGAAGGTGGCGATCCCACCAGACGGCAAGTCGTACCCAGCATGGGTGGATGATATGCTAGCACCTCCAGGATTTGGGAACCCCACTTTCTCCACCATTAACAGGATAGGAGACCCTGCATAGCACTTGGACCACTTCAACTCATGGTGTGGGCCTATGTTAGGGACTCCAGCGCAGTAGGAGGCAAGCTCTACTACTTTGTTCAGACACTGGAGGGTCCGGCGTTCATCTGTTACAGCTAGCTCCCTGTTGGATCCATGACTAGCTGGGAGGAACTTCGAAGGAAATTCCTCTACCAGTTCAGTTCCACAACTTCAAAGACGAACATCGTAGAACTCTTCAGGTGAAATCAAAGGCCCGATGAGAGAGTCGTGGACTTCATCACTCGATTGAAGGGGATCACATACTCCCTTGACATGCCACTAACTCAGGAGAAATTACTAAAAATGTGCGTAGGGAACATCAAGGCAGATCTAGTTCCTTCTCTTATCACTCAGAATTACCCCGGAGGGTTCCGGGACTTCTCAGACAAGGTCCAGCGCCTCGATGAAGCCCTGCAACATGCTAGTCAGGCACGCCTGCTACCTTATGTAATCCCACCAAGGAGAGCTTCCAGAGCCGAGCCCGCTAGTGTGGCCCAGATAGAGGCCCTCAGGCAGCTAGGATTACTTCCAGTGGAGCCAGCTCTGCATCCCCATAGGGGTCATCCCCCATAGGTACAACATCTAGCCCAGCAGCGACTGCCTCAAAATCGGCAAGCGCCTCTGCGGAACGCGCCGCCACCACCTAGGTGAGATAATCATGTTCCGCCTCCTCGAAATGCTCATATGGCCCCCCATCAGGGTCAGACTCCTAGAGCCCCCGTTCTGGATAGAAGGAATCAGACCTACTCATTTGATGAGGCTCAGGTCTCGAGTTACTTCCGTAGTGCCTTGGAGTAGAGAATTGTGCGGCTGCCTGAGTGTCGGAAGCCAGAAGAAGCCCATCTCAATGATCACCCCAACTACTGCCCTTATCACCCGATCGAGGGGAACACCATCAAGCGATGATATGAGTTCAAGGACTGGATCCATGACCAGATTGACAACAATATGGTTAGGTTGGGCCCAGCCCCGACACAAGTGGCAGGTGTCTTTGTGAGATCGGATGGCTGTAGCGGCGACAAAGGTGAATGACAATAGGTTTCTGACTGTGGGTCCCAGATGTATAATGACTGGATGTCCCGCAAGGCGGTCTCCCGCACCCATGGTATCATCTGTGCACTCCTAAATCAGCTAGATCCCTCAGAAGCTGCGGTTACTACTGTGACATCGTCTTCTCATCCAGCCTCTTTCGAGAATAGAAAGCAGCGACGACACAAGAAGAAACAACGCGCCCTGCCAATATCATCATCATCCCACACTTTTGGTGAATTTATAACCCCAAAATGGAGATCCCTCAAAGACTCCGCTCGGTAGTAGATGATGCCTCAAGTGACAATATGGGGTATGCTTCGGTTAGCACCGTAGAGTTAGTAAATCCCTATTTTACTCCCGATGATGGGGAACACCAGGTAGACCTTACCAATGTCCCCAGCCATCACCAACATCGTCGGACCCGTGATTACATGGATTGTCGGGGCACAATAGTTGGCACCTCTAGCTAGGTCGTGCATGCCCCTGAGACCAGACAGTAGGTCCAGGGCAGAGCTCAGCACACGCGGCCCATTCGTCTGGTGTCGATAGGTCTGCCTCCACCACCGTTTGTGTTACTGGATAAGGAAGAAACTCATCGGTCATGCCGCAACCAGCTTTTACCTTGCCACCTACTGACCCCATCTTTCTATTCCTCTTCTAGAATCCACTCTACGGGCATTGACTAGTGAACAATGAGATATGCCTAGTACCAATCAGTCACCAGTCCAGCCAGCAGGGCCTGTCATTAATCAAATTGCAGAGCGGCCTCATGTAAGGAGGGGCTCGCATCTAGCCTGGAAGTATGATGTTCTGAAGCACCTTGATGGAATTCCAGCGAGGCTTTCAATCCTTGAGGCTCTTCACTTGTCGTTTGAAATGCGTGGGGTGCTTTCCAAGGCCCTAAAGATCCCCCTCTAGTTCGATATGGAGGTAGCAGCTGTAGAAGCCTTCCTCACCGAGGAAATTGAGAATGACGAATGCCAGGCATTTGTCTATTTATCTGGTGAAGACGAAGACCCTCCTATATAGGGGAAAATTCGTCCACAATACATCAATGGCTAGTTCAATGGCATGGAAGTCCATCGTTGTCTTGTTGACATGGGTTCTTTGATTAACCTAATCCAGAGATACAACATGACCGAGTAGACCCCGGTCGGAAAGATCCATTTGAAGACCCATTTCGGTGGCCTAATTGCATGTACCAAATTCATGGTTCTCTCCCAGGACACCGCGTGCAATGCAATGATGGGGAGTTCATGGCTCCACCTTCATGTAGGGGTCCCTTCGTCGTATATCCAATGCCTCAAATACTCCCTCAATGGTCAAGTAGGCGTGCTCTAAGTAGATGTGTCTCCTTTTGCCACTTGTGAAGCCCGTTATCTGGACGCCGACTATTATAAGAACAAGGATAAGCAGATTCTGGGAAGTGAGATTGAGCCTTCCACTATCACAAGTGATCCATGGGCAGGTCTGTATGACACCTACATCTTCTTGATCCATCGGTTGGAGGCCACGACCCCCGACATGGGGAAATGATTTGTCGTTTCGGGTACAAGATGAAGTAATATTCCCAGGTCCAAGCGACGGCGGAAAATCACCTCGTACTCCTACACCAACCAGGCTCGGGTGATCCCGAAACCTCATACCCCTATATGGTATCGGGATGTCAGGCTCATGGAAACGATGGTATGTCATACGTGTCTGTTTCGCCCAGCTGTAATTAATCGGCTCAAGAAGACGCGCCACTATTTCATTTATGTTATTAAG
The DNA here is from genome assembly GCA_963277665.1 of Viscum album. Taxonomy (NCBI): domain Eukaryota; kingdom Viridiplantae; phylum Streptophyta; class Magnoliopsida; order Santalales; family Viscaceae; genus Viscum; species Viscum album. Next base: position 711,291,818 of record OY728155.1, read on the forward strand.
CATGGCCCCATGGGGAGAAGACCATATGGGATTGGATTGACTGCCTTCATCGTTATGGTCTCAGTGGTGCATGAATCTCCAGATATGATGACCGTTGCCACTCAAGGAGGCACCAGCCTCCCATAAGATTCCGGTGGCTCAGAAGAAACTCCCCGAGTAGAAGATCCCTCCATAAGTGGAGAAGAGGATCTAGAGGATGCAACCCCACCCCACCACCCACCCCACCTTTGAGAAAGGCATATCCATTATAGTCAATGAGTTGGTATAGGTGAACCACGGTAGCGAGGTGGACCCGATACCCACATTGGTCAGTGCCTCCATGCCCCCCGAGTATTGGCTGTAGTACGTGGACTTCCTCAAACAACACTGTGATGTGTTTTTCTGGAGTGACAATGAGATGCCTGGATTGGATCCTCCGGTAGTCGTTCATCGTCTCGGTCTTTCCGAAAGACATCGAGGATTCAAGAAGCCACTAAAAAGATGCATCATTCTCATGGTGCCATGGTCGAGGCCGAAGTTGATAAGATCATAAAATCCAACTTCATTAAAGAAGTCCAGAATCCCAATGGCTAGCCAACATTATTCCATTCAGGAAGACGAATGGAAAAATTAGGGTCTGTATTGACTTCTATGACCTCAATCATCACTGTTCGAAGGATGGATTTCCCCTTCTAGTGATAGAGTTGTTGATTGATGCCACGACCGGGATCTAAGACCTCTCTTTCATGGATGGGTACTACGGGTATAACCAGATCCGGATGGCCTCTAAGGATTAAGAATCCATACTTTTCAGGGCATGCCAAGGTACTTTTTGTTACCGGGTTATGCCCTTCGGCCTGAAGAATGAGGGTTCCACCTATCAGCGGTCCATGCCTCTCATATTCAAGCTGATTCTGGGAACTTTGGTGGAATACAACGTGGGTGATCTAGTGGTTAAATATTTTCAGCGTCAGGACCATCTCAAGGACCTTGAGAAAGTGTTCGGTTTCCTCCATTCCCGCCACCTGAAGATGAACCCATTGAAGTGTGCTTTAGGTGTCCCCTCCGGAAAGTTCCTTGGATTTGTTGTCAGGTACAAATGCATTGAGATATACCCAAAAAAGATCATGGCCATCAGCCAGATGTCTCCCCCAAGTAATATTTGGGAGCTCTGAGGTTTCCAAGGACACTTAGCCTACAAACGTCGATTCATTGCGAATCTGGCTTGTAACACCCGAGAATTTTATGAGAAATATTTTGTTTTTATGTTATATAAATCATCAAAGGAATATTTCACTACACACAACACTAGCTTGGCTTGCTTTACATGCAACCGCGGCCTTCCTCGATAGCTTGTGTCGTACGCAATACTGAGTTTCACTAAACAATGATATGCTATTAAAATATTATTAAAACTAGCTGTTATGAATAGTACTAACTAAATTTTGAATTTTATAACATTTTAATTCAACTTATAAATTTTCTAGAAAGAGGTATAAAAGCAAAATCAGTTTTTTTTATAAAAGAAATATTTTTCAAAAAATACAGTTTTGCCGCCTTTTGATGGCGCACCCACATTAAATCTAGTTTTTGACATTTTTATAAGTTAAATTTGACAAAATAAAATTCTTCTTTTGAATCAGGGTATAAAAATTTACTTTGGATAAATTTTTGATAGTTTTCTGATAACTTTTATATTTTGATGAATAGTAAAAATACGCTAATTTTTAATTAAAAACAACTTTTTTCATTGAGATAATTTATATGAATAAATTATAATATTGAATGGTTTTAAAGTATAAATAAAATATATTTTTAATATTTAATATAATGTATGTCATTAGCAATAATTTCACATTTAATTCATAGGTAAAAACATTTCAATCTTTGGCAATGTTTTACCTTCTAAAACCCGTTTTCTTAACAACGGGATTTATTTTAAATTAATTACTGCAACTTATATGTTTTGAATTTTGAAAAATGAATTCCATATTCAGAATCCATGGGTGCAAATTATGTTAATAGACTACTTTTTATTTTTGGGCATTATGAATAGTAACTACGGTAAATTTTATTTACTTTAGTTAAAGGTAAATCGGGTAATTAAGGGTAAATATAAGATTATAAAATTTCCCTAACACCAGCCAAAATCCTATTGGATGACTAAAAGTCGACTCATATCACCTAAGGGTCGGATTAGATTCATTTAATGGACTTTCTTCCATGAAAATAATTTAATTATTTTTAAAACCAAAGAATGTGACAATATGTCACTTTCTTAAATCTTATAAGTATAATAATTTTAATTTTGTGATAAACTTAATGAATCTTCGAACATGAATAGTCTCCAGAAATATAATATAATTATCTACATCATAGTAATTTATTTATAATTTTTAGGGATTAAATAATTACCATTAATTATGACACAATAGTGATGTTGAAATTATTTTATTAATTAAAATATCAAATAAATTGTTTTAAAAATATTAAAATAAGTATTATATGAACTATTTAATGTGCTCCACTAATTTTGTAGATACATATGACATTTTATTAATCTATTAAGGCTTTTAGTTCGAACATATCTTCTGTATATATTTTATTTAAATTCAAATAAATGAATAGTGTCAAAATTGACACTATTGTTATTTTATAAAAATAACATATTATAAAATTGTTTAAAAATCACAAAAATATTTAAAAATTATAAATTAAATATTATATGGTCGAAAATTTCATAAAGTGTCAAATTATGAAAAATACACAACACATATGTAATTATTTATAATAATTTAAAATTTAGAATATTATTACCACAAATAAAATTAAATTGATAAATAAGGATAAATCAAGTTGATAATGTTTAAAATAAATTCCTAACATGTCTAAATTTTACTTGTTGATACGATTTCAACCCGATCTCTTCTAATCTTTCGATATGAGTCATTTTGTAAGTTTTTATGTGGGGTTGGGATTTAATATAAACTAATATTTCTTATATTTCCAAAGGTGCCCCTCTCCTCCCTTATAAAAGGGCACCTCCTCCCTCTCTTCCTCACACCAATTTGTGCCTTCAAGCTCCACCAACCCCTTCCCATTTCACTTCCCCACTTCCTTATAAACCTACTACAGGTACTGGTCTTATCAAAAGACCAACTCTAGTGCCTTAAGAGAAAGTTTAAAGGAGGCACTTCGAGAAAGAGGTAATACCTTCTACCGTTTTCTTCAAGTTCCATTCTTCTTCTACTACCTCTTATTTAGTTGTTTCATTATGAGGTAATAACATAAGTATCACTTATATACTAATATGTTATTATAAATATGAAACAACCCTATTTCACCTCTTATCCATCCTACGGAAAATGAAATCACCACGCGTGTGTACGTACGGAATACCATCTCCACGCCGTGGTGTAATCTATTTTCCACCACCACCTTACTTGGATGGGTATAATGGTGTAAATAATTACTATATATGGTTATTATAAAGTGATATTGATTCTGAAATAGTATACATACACTCCAATACAATTCCACGATCATGGTACGATATCATCGCTCGTGCGTACGTACGGAATACCGTCTCCACGCCATGGTGTAATCTCTTTTCCACCACCACCTTAATTGGATGGGTATAATGGTGAAAATAATTACTATATATGATTATTATAAAGTGATATTGTTTCTGAAATAGTATACATACACTCCAATACAATTCCACGATCATGGGAACGATATCATCGCTCGTGCGTACGTACGGAATACCGTCTCCACGATGTGATGTGATTCGTTCTAAATGATATTCATTGAATAATGATTATATAATTGAATTTAATGAATTAATATGATATATATTACACTAATAACATTCTAAAAATGAGGTATATATAACCTAAAGAGAAGAATAAGAATTTATTCGACAAACACAATAAGAACAAAAAGTAATAAACACCTCAATAATAAGTAGTAATGAAATATTACTAATAAGAAGCTAATAATATGACCATATATGATATCATAACAAAAATTATGATTCTATAATAAGTTAATAACATTATTTAAATCATTATACAGGAGGTTCGGACACTTACGAAGCAAATCAGACCTAAGGTAAGGGAAAATATCACAATCTCATTTTATCTGAGATTGTTTAAACTTTGGTGTTTACTGGGGTGTATTCTATCATCCACATCCATGTTTACTCAATATGTAACATTATTTCCATCCACCTACAATTGTTTAAATACAATTTTACCCTTCGGTGTGTTTTTAGTAAAATATATGAAATGAATCTTTTTTCGTTTTTCGTACGAGGTACTTTTTGACTTTTCCGACAAAAGTACGAGAAGAATGTTTTTTTTTACTTATACAGCATGAATTGATTTTTAAAACATTATTTCCAATAATCTTCCTTTACATGTTTTCAAGTTTATTTTTAAACAACTTCTTTTAGTTTAAAATTGTATGAAATGTTAAAAAAAGAAAATGTTTTTGAAGTAGAAATGATATTTTCCTCGAGAATGGAGTTCAAGTGTTTTATCAAAATTATTTTCCATCTAAGATAATATAGGGTTCTGTTTTTATCCCTATTATTACATTGATTTGATTATGTTTTGATGGAATTATTTTTATGAATTCCTTTATCTTATATGAATTGTTTGATGATGTCACGATGTTTAAGATTCCCATTTTTATTACATGTGTTATGCAATGATGTATGATTTATGGTTTTGTGGCACACATAAGAATGGTATCATTATGAGATGGGTGGGACCTATATATACCTCCAATGCATTGGGTAAAGATTTTATATCTCATGAGATAGACACTGCTGGAACGGTAGGTTATACCAGTTCAGTGAAACAGGACTGAAACGAGGAGTGAACTCGGTTCAGAAATGGACATTGTCCACTAAGATAGTCTTGGAAATGAGTCTTGACTAATAAGAAACGATTCTCTATGATTATGTGTGTTTGCCACAAAGTTTCATGTTTTATGTTATTATTATTGTGATTACATTTCCCTGCCAGGATTTATCCCATGTTATGAAATTATTATTTCTTTTGTAGGTTAAGATTTCCAAAATGTTATGTTCTTATGAATATGATGTGATTGATTTTTGTTTTGTTTACCCTTACTGAGCATTTGAGCTCACCCTTTTTTATGTTTTCTTTCCCCCAGGTCAGGAAGAAGGTTATTAAGTAAGATATTCCAAAAGGTACTGTAGATATGATGAAATAAATGGGAGACAATGTATATTCTTTATGAACCAGTTGTTTATGTTTCCCAGTTTATAAAGACACTATACCTATGCGGTCATTTCCTGGTTTTGTTATATGTTGTAATAAGTGTTCTCCAATTTTGAAGTAATAACAATGTATGTAACGTATGGGTCGTTATAGTTGGTATCAGAGGAAAGGTATAGTCAACCTTTGGAAAGTAGGATTTGAAAGCCTTAGTAAAGATCCTAAGGATATGTCTATGCATAGAACACAATCTTAGTGTTTTAGAAATGACCATGAATAACCTAGTATAAGACCTTAAGTGTGAAATTTTATTCTTGATGGTTTGGTTTTCCTATTATAATTAGTGTTTCTCACACCATTCTTCCTGGTTTTAGTCAATGGCTGGAACCCGAAGGAACCGTGTTAATGCGGAATGCGACGGGCAATGCAATGATTGTCCCCCTCAGCAACCAAACGTTATGGGAGATGGAATGAAAAATCCTGTAGCCATGCCCACACAACTTTCTCAAGCTATGAATCATGCAGGACTTCCAAACGAGCAAAGGAATGAGCAACATTCTGTTGAATCCTTCATGAGGCAGCGTCCACCTTCTTTCAGCGGGTCTACTGATCCATTAGTTGCTAAACAATGGATTAGTAATACTGAAAAGATATTTTTAGTTCTTCAATGTTCTGAACATGATAAAGTCATCCTAGAAGTGTATCGTTTGGAAGGAGATGATGATCAATGGTGGAATATTATTAAGAATACGAGGCAAAGGGATGAAATTGAGTCCATGGAATGGGACGAGTTCAAGAACTTATTTTTCAATAAGTACTTGCCTCGTATTCTCCGAACAAAGATGGAGAAAGAGTTTCTTGAACTAAATCAAAAGGATGGTGAATCTGTTTGTACCTATGAAAATTTTTTTACAAGACTTGTAAGGTACGCTTCTGGTATTATTATCCAACCTGAGAGTAAGATCGATCAATTCTTTAGTGGCTTAAAACCAAGTCTTCGAAAGGGCGTTAGACATAAGGGGCATCAATAGCTACGAGGAAATCGTTCAATGTGCTCTCAAAGTCGAGATGGAGATTGGAGTAACCCATCAGTCATATGGGTTTGATAAGAAGAGGAAAATGGATTTCAAAGGAAAATCTAAAGAGCACCTTGAAAAGAAGATGAGCTTTCCCTTATGCTCAAAGTGTGGAAATAAACATGGAGGGAGTTGTTTTAAAGGGACAAGTAAATGTTTCAAATGTGGAAAGGAAGTTCATAGGGAATTTGAATGCCGCAATGATGGGAAGAAGATGTCTAATGATGCAAACAAAGGAAGGGACACACAGAATGTACCAACTACACTTCAATGTTTCAAGTGCAAGGATATGGGGCATTATGCCAATAAATTCCCTAATCTAGGGGTTGTTGATGATGATCGACATCAACAAAATATTAAGGCTAAAGACAAAGGAAAGTCACATTCAATTTCTATCAGCGATGTGGAGTACGATAACGATGTGGTGAAAGGTACACTTACCATCCACTCTAAAGTAGAAAATATTTTATTTGATTATAGATCCATCCACTCTTTTATTTCTGAAGATTTTTCTAAGGGTATCACCATATTACCTCGACAATTAGATGTTGAGTTAGCTTTGACAACTCCTAATGGCACAACAGTCGCATCAAAAGTTTATAATTCTTCCCTGATTGAAGTTTGTGGGAAAGTGCTTCCTACAAATCTTGTGATCCTTCCTATAGTGGAATTTGATGTGATTCTTGGCATGGATTGGATTTCTTTATATAGAGCTCATATCAATTGCCGAAGAAGGGAAGTCACATTTTATATTCCAGATCAATCTATGATCGTCTATCGATGCAAGGATGAACATAACCTTCCAGTGGAAATTTCTTCCATCTTATGGGTCTTGATTCCACTAAATGAGGGTTATTTATCTCAGATGGTTGGTGAGAAACTCACAATTAAGAATATTCCCATTGTACGGGAGGTTTATGATGTCTTTCTGGAGGAATTGTCAGGTCTTCCACCAAATAGTGAAGTTGAGCTTCCAATAGAACTCGTACCGGGTGCTTTTCCTATTTCAAAGACACCTTATAGAATGGCCCCAATTGAGTTGCAGGAATTGAAGAATCAACTCCAAGAGAATCTTGATAAGGGATTCATACGCCCTAGTGCGTCACCTTGGGGAGCACCTGTTCTATTTGTTAAGAAGAAAGATGGATCAATGAGACTCTGCATTGATTATCGACAACTTAACAAGATCACTATCAAGAAAAAATATCCTCTCCCACGCGTTGATGACTTATTTGATCAACTACGCGGAGCTCAATACTTTTCCAAGATTGATCTTCGTTCAGGGTATCATCAATTAAGGGTCAAATGGGAGGATATACAAAATACGGCTTTCCGTACAAGATATGGACACTATGAATTTATAGTGATGCCATTTGGTCTTACTAATTCCCCTGCTATCTTAATTGATCTGATGAATAGAGTCTTTAGAGACTATCTAGATCAGTTTGTGGTAGTCTTTATAGATGATATTCTTGTCTATTCAAAGAGCAAGGAAGAACATGATGATCACTTGAGAATTATATTGAAGACCCTGAGAAAGGAGAATCTTTATGCCAAATTTACCAAGTGTGAATTTTGGCTTCAAAAAGTTTCATTTTTGGGTCACATAATCTCAAAATAAGGGATATCTGTGGATCCAGCAAAAAAAGAGGCTATCGAAAGATGGTCAAGACCAACAACAGTAACTGAGATCCGAAGTTTTCTTGGTTTGGCTGGATATTATCGATGTTTTTTGAAAGATTTTTCATGATTATCTAATCCACTCACCAGGTTGAATCGGAAATGAGTTAAGTTTGTTTGGACGGAGGAATGTGAAGAGAATTTCAAGGAGTTGAAAAGAAGGTTATCCAGTGCACCTGTGCTCACACTGCCTTGTAGTGGAGAATGGTTTGTGATCTACAGTGATGCATCCAAGAAGGGGCAGGGGTGTGTTCTTATGCAAAATTATATGGTGATAGCTTATGCCTCACGATAGTTGAAAATCCATGAGCAAAATTACCCAACACATGATTTGGAGTTATATGCGGTAATCTTTGCATTAATGATTTGGAGACATTACCTTTATGGTGAAAGGTGTGATATTTATACTGATCATAAAAGTTTAAAGTATATTTTCACACAAAAGGAGATGAATATGCATCAAAGAATATGGTTGGAGCTTATTAAGGATTATGACTGCTCAATTCAATACCACCCTGGGAAAGCAAACAAGGTGGCAGATGCATTAAGTCGACAAGACTATGCCAGTTTATCCATGATGAGGATCAAAAAAGATCCAATATTTATGGATTTGCAAAGGATGGATCTTGGAATTATAATTGAAGGAAGAAAATCATATCTTTCTCAAATGAATGTTCAAACATATATACATGTGAAGATTAAAGAGGCACAAAAAGAAGATGTAGAGTTACAAAAGATGGTGAGAAATGTTCCTGAATTCAACCTTGATTGTGATGGGATAATAAAGTTTGGGAATCGGGTTTGTGTTCCTCCCATCACCGAATTAAATAAGGAGCTGTAGGATGAGGCTCATAGTTCTTTATTCTCTATTCATCCTGGAAGCATGAAGATGTATAGGGACCTGAAAGAGTACTTCTAGTGGGATGGCATGAAAAGAGATGTTGCTGAATTTGTCTCTCGATGCTTGGTTTGTCAGCAAGTTAAAGCTGAGAGACAGAAGTCTAAGGGGATGTTACAACCATTACCCATACCCGAATGGAAATGGGAAAACATCACTATGGAATTTGTCATAGGACTTCATAAAACATCCAAAGTAAATAATGCTATCTAGGACATAGTTGATCGTCTTACAAAGTCTACACACTTCATTGCTATTAGAGAGGATTTATCTCTGGATCAGCTTGCCAGGATATATGTAAAGGAAGTGGTAAGATTGCAAGGAGTACCACTTTCTATTATATCTGATTGAGATCCTAGATTTACCTCGAAGTTCTGGCGAAGTCTTCAGCATACTCTGGATATAGATTTGAGTTTCAGCACTATTTATCATCCTCAGACAGACGGTCAGTCTAAGAGAACAATTTAAACTCTAGAAGATATGTTGAGAGCTTGCTCTATGGACTTCAAAGGTGGTTGGGATCAACACCTACCTTTGGTGGAATTTTCTTATAATAATAGCTTTCACTCTAATATTCATATGGCTCCTTATGAAGCTCTCTATGGAAAGAAATGCAGGACTTCAACTTGCTGGGATGATGTTGGGGAAAGAAAGCTATTAGGACCTGATCTCATTGATGAAATGGCAGAAAATGTCCGATCTATTCAACAACACATAAGAGCATCTCAGAGTCGACATAAAAGTTATGCCGACAACCGAAGAAAATACCTAGAGTTTGAAGTGGGTGATAAAGTGTTCTTACTAATATCTCCCTGGAAGAGGGTCATGAAATTTGGAAAGAAGGGGAAGTTGAGCCCTAGATATATCGGTCCTTTCGAAATACTGGATCGTGTCGGGAAGGTAGCTTACCGATTGGCGCTTCCACCGAATCTCTCTCAAGTACACGATGTGTTCCATGTATCTCTCCTGAGAAACTACATACTTGATCCTTCACATGTACTCAGCTCAGAAGTTGTACTGTTGGAGCAAGATCTTTCTTATGAAGAACAGCCGATAGAGATTCTGGATCATAGCAAAAAAGTCCTACGAAATAAGACCACTCACTTGGTGAATGTTTTATGGAAGAACCACCAATTAGAATAAGCTACATGGGAGCTTGAGGATATGATGAGGGAGATGTATCCTCATCTGTTTGTTACAAAGTGACGAATTTCGAGGGTGAAATTCATTTTAAGGGGGGTAGAATGTAACACCCGAGACTTTTATGAGAAATATTTTGTTTTTATGTTATATAAATCATCAAAGGAATCTTTCACTACACACAACACTAGCTTGGCTTTCTTTACACGCAACCGCGGCCATCCTCGATAGCTCGCGTCGTACGCAATACCGAGTTTCACTAAACAACGATACGCTATTAAAATATTATTAAAACTAGCTGTTATGAATAGTACTAACTGAATTTTGAATTTTATAAAATTTTAATTCAACTTATAAATTTTCTAGAATGATGTATAAAAGCAAAATCAGTTTTTTTTTATAAAAGAAATATTTTTCAAAAAATACAGTTTTGTCGCCTTTTGATGGCGCACCCACATTAAATCTAGTTTTTGACATGTTTATAAGTTCAATTTGACAAAATAAAATTCTTATTTTGAATCAAGGTATAAAAATTTACTTTGGATAAAGTTTTGATATTTTTCTGATATCTTTCATATTTTGATGAATAGTAAAAATACGCTAATTATTAATTAAAAACAACTTTTTTCATTGAGATAATTTATATGGATAAATTATAAAATTGAATGGTTTTAAAGTATAAATAGAATATATTTTTTCTATTTAATATAATTTATGTCATTAGAATTAATTTGACATTGAATTCATAGGTAAAAACATTTCAATCTTTGGCAATGTTTGAACTTCTAAAACCCGTTTTCTTAACAACGGGATTTATTTTTAATTAATTACTGCAACTTATATGTTTTGAATTTTGAAAAATGGATTCCATATTCAGAATAAGTGGGTCCAAATTATGTTAATAGACTACTTTTTATTTTTGGGCATTATGAATAGTAACTACGGTAAATTTTATTTACCATAGTTAAAGGTAAATCGGGTAATTAAGGGTAAATATAATATTATAAAATTACCCTAACACCTGCCAAAATCCTATTGGATGACTACAAGTCGACCCATATCACATAAGGTTCAGATTAGATTCATTTAATGGACTTTTGTTCATGAAGATAATTTAATTATTATTAAAACCAAAGAATTTGACAATATATCACTTTCTTAAATCTTATAAGTATAATAATTTTCATTTGGTGATACACTTAATGAAACTTCGAACATGAATAGTATACAGAAATATAATATAATTATATACATCATAGTAATTTATTTAGAATTTTTATGGATTAAATAATTATCATTAAATATGACACACTAGTGATGTTGAAATTATTTTATTAATTAAAATATCAAATAAATTGTTTTAAAATATTAAAATAAATATTATATGAACTATTTAATGTCCTCCAATAATTTTCTAGAAACATATGACATTTTATTAATCTATTAAAACTATTAGTTTGAACATATCTTCTGTATATATTTTATATAAATTCAAATAAATGAATAGTGTCAAAATTGACACTATTGTTCTTTTATAAACATAACATATTATAAAATTGTTTAAAAATCACAAAAACATTTAAAAATTATAAATTGAATTTTATAAGGTCTAAAATGTCATAAAGGGTCATATTATGGAAAATTCACAATACATATGTAATTATTTATAATAATTTAAAATTTAGAATATTACTACCACAAATAAAATTAAATTGATAAATAAGAATAGATCAAGTTGATAATGTTTAAAATAAATTCCTAACATGTCTAAATTTTATCGGTTGATGAGATAACAACACTATATCATCTAATATTCGTATAGTAGTCATTTTTGAAGTTTTTATGTGGGTTTGGGATTTAATATAAACTAATATTTCTTATATTTCCAAAGGTGCCCCTCTCCTCCCTTATAAAAGGGAACCTCCTCCCTCTCATCCTCACACCAATTTGATCCTTCATGCTCGGCCAACCCCTGCCCTTTTCACTTCCCCACTTCCTTAGAAACCTACTAGAGGTACTGGTCTTATCAAAAGACCAACTTTAGTGCCTTAAGAGAAAGTTTAAAGGAGGCACTTCGAGAAAGAGGTAATACCTTCTACCGTTTTCTTCAAGTTCCATTCTTCTTATACTACCTCTTATTTAGTTGTTTCATTATGAGGTAATAACATCAGTATCACTTATATACTGATATGTTATTATAAATATGAAACAACCCTATTTCACCTCTTATCCATCCTACGGAAAACAAAATCACCGCGCGTGCGTACGTACGGAATACCGTCTCCACGCCGTGGTGTAATCTATTTTCCACCACCACCTTACTTGGATGGGTATAATGGTGTATATAATTACTATATATTATTATTATAAAGTGATATTGATTCTGAAATAGTATACATACACTCCAATACAATTCCACGATCATGGGAATGATATCATCGCTCGTGCGTACGTACGGAATACCGTCTCCACGCCGTGGTGTAATCTATTTTCCACCACCACCTTACTTGTATGGGTATAATGGTGTAAAGAATTACTATATATGATTATTATAACGTGATATTGATTCTGAAATAGTATACATACACTCCAATACAATTCCATGATCATGGGAATGATATCATCGCTCGTCCGTACGTACGGAATACCGTCTCCACGATGTGATGCGATTCATTCTACCTGATCTTCATTGAATAATGATTATATAAATGAATTGAATGAATGAATATGATATATATTAAACTAATACCATTATGGAAATTAGGTATCTATAACCTAAAGAGAAGAATAAGAATTTATCCGACAAACACGCATAAGAACAAAAAGTAATAAACACCTGAATAACAAGTAGTAATGAAATATTACTAATAAGAAGCTAAGAATATGACCATATATGATATCATAACAATAATTATGATTTTCTAATAAGTCAATAACATTATTTAAGTCATTATATAGGAGTTTCGGACAATTACAAAGCAAATCAGACCTAAGGTAAGGGAAAATATCACAATCTCATTTTATCCGAGATTGTTTATACTTTGGTATTTACTGGGGTGTATTCTATCATCCACATCCATGTTTCCTCAATATGTAACATTATTTCCATCCACCTACAATTTTTTAAATACAATTCTACACTTCAGTGTGTTTTTAGTAAAATATATGAAAGGAATCTTTTGTCGTTTTTCATACGAGGTACTTTTTGACTTTTCTGACAAAAGTACGAGAAGAATGTTTTTCTAACTTATACGGAATGAATGGATTGTTAAAACATTATTTCCGAGAATCTTCCTTTACAAGTTTTCAAGTTTATTTTTAAACAACTTCTTTTAGTTTAAAATTGTATGATATGTTAAAAAAGGAAAATGTTTTTTAAGTAGAAAGGAGATTTTCCTCAAGAATGGAGTTCAAGTGTTTTATCAAAATTATTTTCCATCTAAGATAATATAGGTTTCTGTTTTTATCCCTATTATTACATTGATTTGATTATGTTGTGATGGAATTATTTTTATGAATTCTGTTATCTTAAATGAATTGTTTGATGATGTCACGATGTTTAAGATTCCCATTTTTATTACCTGGGTTATGCAATGATGTATGATTTATGATTTTGTGGCACACATAAGAATGGTATAATAATGAGATAGGTGGGACCTATATCTCCCTCCAATGCATTGGGCAAAGATTTTATATCTCATGAGATAGACATGGCTGGAACGGTAGGTTATACCGGTTCAGTGAAACAGGACTGAAACGAGGAGTGAACTCGGTTCAGAAATGGACTTTGTCCACTAAGATAGTCTTGGAAATGAGTCTTGACTAATCAGAAATGATTCTCTATGATTATGTGTGTATGACACAATGTTTCATGTTTTACGTTATGATTATTGTGATTACATTTCACTACAATGATTTATCCCATGTTTTGAAATTATGATTTCTTCTGCAGGTTAAGATTTCGAAAATGTTATGTTCATATGAATATGATGTGATTGATTTTTGTTTTTTTACCCTTACTGAGCATTTGAGCTCCCCCTTTTGTATGTTTTCTTTCCCCCAGGTCAGGAAAAAGGTTATTAAGTAAGATATTCCAAAATGGACTATAGATATGATGAAATAAATGGGAGACAATGTAGATGCTTTATGAACCAGTTGTTTATGTTTCCCAGTTTCTAAAGACACTATACTTATACGGACCTTTCCTGGTTTTGTTATATGTTGTAATAAGTGTGCTCCAATTTTTAAGTAATAACAATGTATGTAAAGTATGGGTCGTTATATGGCTGGCAAGTGTAAGCCATTTTCCCAGCTCATGAAGAAAGGCACCCCCTATGAATTGGATGAGGAGTCTAGGATGCCTTTGAGGAAATCAAGCAGCATCTGCTCCAACCTCTGGTCTTAATTCCACCCGTCTTCTTGAAGCAGTTGGTCCTTTACGTGACTGCACTGGAACGGTCCCTCGACGCACTTCTCTCCTAGAAGAACAACGAGGGAATAGAGAACAGGCTCTACTACCTCAGCTGCATGCTCCTCGATATTGAAATCAGATATTCTCCCATCAAGAAGAGCTGTCTGGCGCTCTTACTTTCCGTACAAAATCTTTGGTACTACTTGGAACAATATGAGGTACAGCTGGTCTCTCAGGTAGACCCGTTGAAGTACATCCGGAACCGGCCTATGTTGATTGACCGACTGGCGGGGTGGTTGGTAATCCTCCAGTAGTTTGACGTCAGGTTTGTGCCTCATAAGGCTATCAAAGGACATGCATTGACAGACTTTTTAACTGCCTATCCAACCTCTGTGGATCATTCTCTATACTGGGACTTTACTTATGAGGAAATTCTCTTAGTCGATTATGCCATCCCATTTTGCAAAATTTACTTTGATGTAACCTCCCGGAGCCCTATCGGGAGGAGACTCAATGACCCTAGGCTCAACAGAGTAGGAATGGGTGTCATCTTCATTACTATGGCACAATCCATCCTGTCATATTCATTTCTGTTGTTTGAAGGTTGCACCAACAATGATGCAGAGTATCATGCCATCATTACTGGCCTCAAGCTAGCCCTCGAGGTCGACGTGACCCATCTGCATGTGGGAGGGGACTCCGAGATGGTCATCAAGCAGTTCAATGGTGAATATGTCGTCAGGAAACCATAGCTCACACCATTGTTAGAGCATAATCTCCAGCTAATGGATTAGCTCCTTTCTCAGCTGGAGGTTACTTATGTTCCTCGTTCACAGAATGGTCGGGCAGATGCTTTGGCCAGTTTGGTTGCATCACTCGCAGAGCCCAAACAAGATGAGTTAATTATCCCTATGGCCCAATGGATAGTCATATCTTCTATTACCCCAGATGACGATGATGGCCCACGGTTAATCCATCTCACCACCAGAGCCTCTACGTCGGAACCCCCGGGTCCCCTGAGTGCAGTGATCAAGATTATTCCTGATTGGAGGACACCCTTGGATGAATACCTCCAACACGGTAATATTCCGTCAGACCGAGCAGAGCGTGAGAGAATCTAATGTCGTGCATTACAGTTTACTCTTCAGGTTGGTCCCAAACTCGGTCAGATTCTCTATAAACGTGGGTTTGATGGTATTAGCCTCCGTCGTATTCATGGATTTGAGATCCCACAAGTCATGCTAGAGGTCCACACCGGTTCCTGCAGCGCTCACCAGGCTGGGCTGAAACTGACTCACAAGATTCTGAGGATAGGGTATTTTTGTCCCTCCATGATCCATGACTGCATTGAGTTCACCAAGAGGTTCCAGGCGTGCCATTTTAGGCTATCTTTGTGCATCGGCCACCAGAGCCTCTCCACACTACCAAGTATTCTTGGCCCTTTGCAGTCTGGGGGTTGGATGTCATAGGACCTTACCCACTGGCAATGTCTCCCCAAGGCCGGTTCATTCTGACTGCTACGGATTTCTTTTCCATGTGGGCAGAGGTAATTCCACTCATGGAGTCAAAGATCGTTCTATTTCTGACT
Organism: Viscum album; assembly: GCA_963277665.1. NCBI lineage: Eukaryota > Viridiplantae > Streptophyta > Magnoliopsida > Santalales > Viscaceae > Viscum > Viscum album. Next base: position 711,307,839 of record OY728155.1, read on the forward strand.
TCTTGGGTTCCAATATCATCTATTGATTTGGAGTACCTCACGTTATCCTCACTTATAACGGGACAATCTTCTAAGAAACTGAGCTAAAGAAATTATACGCCAAGTACAACATTCTCTCTAACCATACCTCCCGCTATCATGCACAGGAAAATGGAAAAATCGATGAATTTAACAAAACCCTCTATAACATTCTGCAAAAGATGGTTGGTCAGAATAAGAAAAGTTGGTCAGATTAAGATCCCCAAAGCCCTCTGGGCTTATCGGAAGACGGCACGTAATTCCACCCAAGTGACCCCGTATTCCATGGTGTATGGAACTAAGTCCATATTGCCCATATATATTTAGTTTCCCTCATTGTGCACAGCGGTCTGTGACTAGAAAGTTCCAGAGAGAGTTGTTGAAATCCGTCTAGCTGAATTAGAAGCGCTGGATGAGAATAGGCTTCATGATTTGCACAACCAGGAAAGGTATCAGAGCAGGATGGCTCTAGCTTTCAACAAGAAGGTTCACCTCCACTCCTTCCTGCATGGTGACCTGGTACGGGCCCTGAGGGCGCCAATGATCCCCGGCAGGAAACCACCCAAGTTGGAGCCCATATGGGAGGGACCCTTCATTGTCCATAAGGATTTTCCCAATGGTGCATAATACCTGGTGACAATGGATGGTGAGAGAATAAATCCTCCCACCAATTCCAGGTTCCTCAACTAGGATTCTGCCTGAACTGATTAGTCTGACATGACCCTAAACTGTTGGGTGCTCCAAGACCTTAAACTGGACTTCAGTCCCGCATGACTTTAAACTGCCCTATCATCCCACATGACGTTAAACTGCATCTGGCAGAACTACGTGTTGCTTGATTACCATCTTTATGGGATACATAGGATCGCCTGAGTAATTAAGATTTCAGGTCCAGTCCCATCTTTTAGGGATCTCTCTATAATCTGGGCCCCTTGGTCTTCCCTTTCCTTAGGGAGAGGAATATATGGTGTGGTACGGGGCTACGCCCTCATTCGCATTTGTCCTATCAGGACCACACCATTTATTTCCTCCAGAGAGTCCCGCATCCCCCTTTATATGGCCTTTTTCTTCAAATAGGCCCCTCTCAGGTTGCATCACCCCTTTTGACCCCATTACAACGGTTTGCCGATGTGTAAGAGAACTCTGGTCTAGGACTTGGAGTGTCTGATTCAACATGTGTAAGTTTCCATCCACATGTCAGGATTCGTGTTTCCCTTCATTTGGGCCCCCATTATCATTTCTCACCCGAAGTAACCCCCATAAAACGACATGGATACCACTCCTAAGGAATATCCTACCATTATGGACCAACGCCCCCGAGGGTTTCAAATGACAAATTGAGACAGCTCCCGTGTTGTGAACATGGACAAAGATCGATGTTCATTTTTTTGTCCCCATTTCAGGCTAACGCGACGATATGTTGTGTTGCGAACATGGTCGACAGTACTCCTCTGTCATCATGCCAGCCCTTTCATGCCTTGAATTTTGGTTACATGATTCACATTCTGATCCACCCCCATTATTGGTCAGGTGGGATTTCAACAAACCTGAAACTATCTCTTAGTTCACTTTCGTGCGTCAAGGGGAAAAGCTACAATACTGCGTACTTTGGGGCTCTCCATGGTCTAAGCTCTGGCCCTTGTTGGCCTCTTGGATCGGTGATTTTCACCCGGGGATTGTGCGTAGTGATGATGCAGACCTCGTCCCCATTCATGTCAGGTACACTTTATCGCATCGTGTGCATTCCCTCAAGTCCAATCCATATGACCTTAAACTGTGTTGTTGGGTTCTATCACATGACCATAAACTGTGACATTATCATCCTGGCCACACGACGAAAAACGACATTGTATTTTGGTGACCTCTTTATAAGGGACATCACGTTGGGTATCAGTTATTTTCCATACCATTTGTCAACACCTATATATGGCTCAATTATTGTGGCGATGCCAATAATTTCCACCCTAGGCTTGTCACTTCACAAAGAAAAATCACATTCACCTTCAAGGACAAAAAAGATACATCAAATTCCGCTTCTTTTTTATGAGAGAGCTAGACCCGCACGCCTCCTTTAATTCCTAGAATTGGTACCCTACCATTCCCCCCATCTTAGAACTATGTGCATCCTGATCCCCATCCTCATGGGGTATGAAGGAATGCCTATGCACATTGTCACAGGCCTAGCTCAACTTTCGTGTTCGGTCCCCTCACCTAAGAACTTTCCCCAGGAACACATGGTAATCGTGACTTACATCCTCATTCACGTCAGGTTTCATAAGCACCTTACCATGACCCCCATATCAAGAACTACGTATGGATTGATTCTCATCCTTATGAGATGTGTAGGAATGCCCAGACATTTCATATCGGGTCCAGCCCCGAGAATCACAAATCCCATCCTTTTTCCAACTGTCGTCCTCTTGGACTGCCCCCTCTAGGGAATTGTGCATCTGTATCATTTTCCCCGAACTAGTTCAGGATGCCCCATAATGGCATTGGGAAGCAACATTTTCCTTGCCAGAGGTCCTGTCTCAGAGTAGGAATGGTCCATGACCAGATTAATGCACCCGCATAATGTGCTTTCATTGTGGTGGCGTAGTTTCAAGAGTGTTAGATTATGTTTCAACAAACCACCACATCACATTCCACACTTTGTGTGCACCATTATTTGTTTCCTCTTCCTCTTTCATGTTTGAAGGGACCCCCTAATAGTATGGATGCTTGACCTATGGTCCGCCTGTTGTCCCGGGCCAACGTTCCGGAAGACTGATCGACGGTATTTGAGTTAGGCTATAATTAATTTTTTTAAAGTGTCACAAATTTGGTAATACTATTAAAATTAATATATTTTGAAGAAGTGATAATTTTATTTATGAAATATATTTATGATACTTAGAAAAATAATTTCATAAAATGGTGTCAATTTTTTCTAATTTTCACATTAGAAAATGGATAAGGTGAATTTGTGGTGTTTTCCAAAAATAGTTCAGTTTTTTATGAATAGTGAAATATAGTGATTTAGTATATTTAAAAATATAATCCAAATACATGAATTTAAACCCCATTACAGTGTATGGATTATGTAATTACTATTATTTATAACCCACATGATGTAGTTACTATACATAGTCACAATAATCAATACTATTGATAGTCATAAACAAATATAAGAAACTAATGAATTTAACAATAAAAAAAACCCTATCCTCCTCTATAAATACCACCCAATCTCTTCAAACTATATAATACTTTAATATCACCTATATTCTATAAAAATAAATTCCCAATCCTCTTCCATGTGTCAAATACCTACTGATCATTCTAACATACCATACATATGTTCCTTAAGGGGGTTTTCAAGGAGAAGAAATTCAACAGGTAAAATCCTATTTCATTCTCTTTTATTTTCTTTTATTTTTTTAATTTATTCCCTTCTGTTACCTCCTATATCCAAACATGAATTATAAAACAAGTATCATATATATATTTTAGTTTTATTATCTTAATTTAATATCCACCATCAAACCCCTTCCCCTCTCAATTTTATTCTAAAAAAGAAAACATCATTTGTGATGTGTCGATTTTCCACCATCATGGGAAATACATTATCATTTTCCATTACCCCCATTAAGGCTGGGCATAAAATAATTATTATGGTTAAATAAAATGTTTTATACATATTAAAAGTTATATAATGTTTTATAACCAATATATTAATTTGACATTAAAATTATATAAGTTTTTAATGGTCATGAAAATGCCAAAATGAAATAAATAATTTTCATTAATGTTTTGTCTAATGAACCATTCTTATACTATATAAATAAAATTATATATAATATAAATAAATCTTATATAATTTAATTAATAACATAAATTTACAATTCTGGATAATTAATCTCATTTACACGAACTTCTACACATGTATACAAGTGAACCGATCATGGAAAAACAAGAAAACGAACACTCCTTGATTGACATAATTGGACTCTAAAACTCATTAAAATGGCCAAAAAATAACTTAAAATTTTACATTAAATAAAATACATGTTGAATAGTTTCTTAATTTAGTTCTTGATGAATCTAATTTTGTTATTCAAGATTTTATGTACAAGTTCATAACACTATTTTACATGACATAAGGGCTTTCTCAACTAACTTTTATTTTGGTGAGATATGCCTTATTCACCAACTATTAATTTTTTGTGTGGATTATGTATAAAATACTTTGATATATATAATAATTAATAAATTTATATTCATTGTATTAAATTTTTAATTTTATGATCATTAATTTTATGTGGTATATGTTTAGACTGTTTGAAAAGTGGTAATGGGATTCTCGAACCCAACTCCCTTTCATCAAGGTATACATATTTTATTCCAAATTTCAATGTGGATGTTCTTCTAATACTCTTCAAAAAAAATTATTTTTTCTTCCATTTTATTTTTTTGGATATAAATGTTCTCAATATTAATTTATTAAAAATATAAATAATTTTCCAAAATAAAACTTCATTGAAAGTAAAAAAGGCTATTTCTCTCAAAAAAATTCAAATGATTTGGTTCAAGTATTTTCATCTATGTCAATACACTCTATTGAATATTATGCTTAATTATGGTAGAAATATTGCAATATTGTTTCCAATGATAAACTTTCATTCCAAACATTTCTATCAAAGATTCAAGAACCACAGAGTACTACATCGAGATGGCTCATATAATGGCTTGGGATTTATGGGGGGTCACTTTCAGACTCTTATGTTCTACTAATAATACTATTCATAGTAGTTAAGGGTTTTTATTTCCAAACATTCCCAAACATATAGATATCCACCAACCAAATATGACAATTCAACCATAGGCCCGTGTCGAACTAAAGGTCGACCGTACCCAGTGGGAGTCAGCCTGGGTCGGCGAACGGACCTGTGAGGGAGCATAGCTCCTGCCAGAGACAAGTTGAACCATGTTTAAGGCATGTGGTTCACAAGCCCATAAGAACAATTTCGTAGATGGGATGAGGCCTTCATGATGGAAGATTTTCAGGTCGAAATAGTGCTGAACCAATTTCTATCTCAAATTAATGGAAGTGGTGAGATGGATTATATACCTGAGGGAAAAAGGAAAATGAATATGATGTGGGATGAGATGTTTTCATAGTGATAGAACCAAAGATGTAAAATCATGCTTCCAAAAAATATTTTCAATCCAATATCACCTCTTGATGATCCCATCCATCTGATTCAATCCCACACATCACCTAATCAAATAAATCTAAACCATTGTGCCACAAAATCCTCATCTTCAAGCTCTTGATTCCCTCGTTTGATGTCCCGAGGTATACCCAATTCTATCCCATCATAACTACCATCTATATGGAACATCATTGATTTATGAGAAATTATATGATGATAAACATGATCCATTTGGATATCCAAGCTGTGATATCTAGTAGATTTTAGTGAGTTTCCCCAAAATCACTTGAAGCTGTCACATGATAATCCTTTCATTATCCGACTGGGGTAGAGAAAACTGATGTATTGTCAAAAATATTTCGGTGACCAGGAACCCCTTCTCCCATTGATTATTTTTCAACCAATTTAATTAGGATTTTTTTTCTATTTCATGTCAATTCATAGAAGAGAACCTAGGATGTTGAATGATCGTTCATTGATCATGAAACCTACCTGAGGGATAAGGATGAAGGCATCATCAGCACATCAATGACCATGAACCCATCTTCCATAAGGTGATTTTTCATCTAATTTTAATCAGATTCTATCTGATGAAGCATCGCCACAAAATAGAAACATATGCATCACATGATCTAATAAAATTATCATGCAGCATCGCAAATGAAGGTCAAGCCTGGATATTCTCCATGTCATATAGTACACATGACATCAATCCCATACAAAGTGGTTCCATATTCAGAAACCATCATCATATATAAACAAATATCCCTTTCTAAAAACATATGAAAAGGGGATAGGGTAATGAAACGCATGGCCGATTGTTTCCTATCGACCGGTCAAAGTTCCGGTGCTCTGCTAATGTGTATAGCAGCACTCGGGTCGAATCCTCAGCGATGATACTTTGAAATAGTCATTTGTTTTTAGTAGATTGTATTCTGATTGAGGGTTTGTTTTCAGAGCTTAATTGAAATGACTAATTAATTATTATTGATTTAACAAAATGATAATGATTGGGGTGAGTTCATCATTAGGTTAGTTAAGCTTGTGATGTCCTTGAGCTTTTCTTTTATATTGCATTTAAATTAACACACGTGTAACAAGTTGACGTTGATTTGAATTCCCAAGTGTTAAGGCTTTAATCCAAGCCTTAACTTAACTTAGGGTTATAATATTGATCATATCTTGTTTATGGTAGTGTATTTATGGTTCCAATAATCCATGGAAACCACACATTAAACAAAACAAGTCATTAATCCATTAAAAGCTAAGTCCAACATACACAATTTTAATTCAACAAAATACCCATCGAGCGAAAGCTCTCAATCGCTTAACATACCAAAATTAAAACTCACGCCAATGAAAGATTTACTCAGCCATTAGGATTTTTTATAATCAGGGTTTAATGTTTATGGTGATGATTTAAAAATATTAGAAAAAGAAACGGACAAGAAAAGAGTAGTGTGACGAACACACACACGAAATATTTTGAGAATCAAAAATGGAATTTCGATTGAATGAGGAAGAAAAAGAAAGGAAAGGGATTCAACTGAATTTAAACTATTTTAAGACCATTAATATTTTACTACAGAAGGTGGATAGTAATAATAGGTATTTAAGAATAAACAAGCACTAAAATTTGCTTGAAATGAAAACAAAGTTACACAATTACAATGGAAAGCAAACATAAACAAACATGAAAGAGAAGTTGAGGAGAGGTCTCTCTTGTTGAAACAAGATCAAATCATATCCTCCCAGAACCTTGCCAAGGATCTAGTAATTACAAAACTCCTCCTTAAGTGCTGAAGTTCCAACCCTTTTGAAAGGAGAGGAGGGGATGTATTTATAGCCCTAGGTGGTAGACTGTTTACATTCCAGAAATACCCCTCCACTTGGCTCGCAGATATGGACCTCAAGACATAAAAATATAGAGAAATATCCTTCTTCACAGTTGTAGATAATAAAGTTGGACGACTACTCTCAAAATTTGGAGTCATTTGGAATTAAGGATCAAAGTTTATGGCTGGTTGATTAAACAAAGTAAAATTGTCCATTTCAATCCAATATTTTTGAAGTCCAGAATGTGAAAGGGTTTTTGAATATGCGATTGCCTTCAAATCTGAATAGGTTCTTCAAAAAAGTATTCCTCATATATCTCCTCTTTCACACTACAAAATCTCTGCTATATTTGATACTTACATAATGAGATATGTCATGCATACTATACTGATTTTAATTCTCGACCAGAATGGTGGGCTGGACTTCAAAGCTTTATTTGGGCGCCTTGTACTTGGATTTGTGCCTTAAAATATTTCTCCAAGATGACATGTAGTGTCCCCCGAATTATGGTGGAGAGTTAATGTTTTTGAACTACTGTATTTATCCCAGTAAATCAATATTCAAGGCTGTTCTAGTTTGTTCACAAATTCTTTGGTCTTTTTTGTGAGGACCATATGAGCCTACAAATGGCAGAATTGGCTCATGGTACCTTCTAATGAAATGTTTTATATTGAAAGGAGAATCCTAAAAAACAATAACCACACAATTTGGATCAGTATAGTGACATGTAATATTAAAACATTAAACTAACTCAATTGTACTACTTCTAAAAATGCTCAAAAATTATACTTAATATTAAAACATTAATATTTCACACAAATTATGAACATTTCATATAAAATCAGTAAAGGGGGAATATAATAAGTCATGAAAATATTAATAACATCAAATCCTCCATACTTAGTTTTGTGCATGTCCTCACGTGCAACAAATATAAAAACATGACAAAATCATTTTTACTCACCAACAGATTTCAAAATTTTGTTTTCTCCAATCAGGGGAGGTTTAGACTATTTCACTCATCCATTTTGAATTCCTCCACAAGTTATTACAAAAAAAATGTTACAAAAATAATTCATTTTTTCATGCTCAAATTTATAAATGGAAAATGTGGACACTCAAAACTTACACATCTCAAGATGATAAAATTCATTTGTGGAGGTTCACTCTTTCACCAACCAAAAGTGAATATATTTGAGTTTGAAAAGAGCTCTTAGCATCTAATACCTATCCAATGTGAACAAGAATCAAGAGGTATTTTTAAGGGGGATTTCTGTGGCTATGGGATGGTAGGAATATAATGTCTAAGAGAGAGAAGAATAGGGTTAAAATACCATCATAGAAAAAGCAATGCACATTTTTTTGAAATGAAACATGGAAGGAAATGAAACCACATATTTAAAAGGGAGTGATTGTGTGAATAAAAAAACAATAAAGGAACAAAATATGAAGGTAATGAGATTATGAAATATTTACAAAACACAGAACTTCTCCCAATAAGAATATAATGAAAGTGATCTTTTTTTCTCCTTTTTTTCTCTTTGTTTTTTCGAAAGTTGAACTTGGAAATGATCTCACACTCATAACCCAACCCATGATTGATCTCTTCACGACACTAATTGTAATAGTTATAACAAGATCCAAGGATGAGGAAGAGTGATTTTTGACCTACCCAAGACACAACCTATTTTTTCATTTTTTTTTTCAACACTTTTCAATATCATTAGTACAATACATTCCCAAATCCCACTGAATGAAAACCTCCCCCCCACACTAAAATGGATGCATTCCCTCAAGAAGATTATAACTAACCGGAAAGTAAGGAAATGATACCGCAAAATGAAATCCATTCCCCCCCACACATAAATTTCAAAAACTTATGCAATGAAAATCCATGTTGATATTGGGTGGGATAAGGTTTTGGGTTTGTAATGTGGCTATCAAAGAAAAGGTTTTCATAGGCTTGAAGGGGATTTCAAAAGAAGGATTAATGTAAGGGAAATGGGAGGCTATTTGGCTATTGTGATTCTCATGTGGTTCAGAAAATGCCTCTATCATATTAATACACACTAAGGTAGGAAATTCAGCTCGAAGGTCCACAAACTCAAGACTCACAAATGGGGGTGAAAACACACATTTTGAAAAGATGGCCATAGGTGGCATTGGCATGAAAGAAATTGATTGTTCTCACGGTTGGGGAAAATAATTTTCCAAATAAAAAATTGAGCATTCAAAATGTGTTGGTTTTGACACAAAATTCTTTATCCAAAGTCATAATAAAAATACAAAATTTTTGAGATGAAAACATGTCTATTAACTCCCCGAAATGGTTGTACAAAATTTCAAAACTCGATGGTGAGTAAGCATGACTTATAATTTTTTTGTATTTTTTTAAGTGATTGTTTGTTTGGTTTTTTTAGGTTTTTCTTTTTGTAAAGATGCACCCAAAAAAAGAGAAAGTGAAAAAAAAGGTTCTGAAAATGTAAGTGGTAAAAAAATAAAGGGAGAGGAAAAAGAAGAAAGAGGTAGATAGAGGAAGAGAGAGAGAGATAGTTAAAGGGAAATAAGTGCCCCTAGTTTAGATTTGGCTGGTCACCATCTCCATCTAGTGGTAGGTCGACTAGATAATTTGGGGATTCGATGGAATTTGAGGTGGTTCCAGGATAGTGGGAAGTTACCCAAAAAAGAAAAATCATTATTCATCTAATGAAAAACTAAAAAGAAATTGAAATTTCATAAAAGTAAAAGAAAAAATGGGTTGCCTCCCAAGAAGCGCTGCATTTATTTGTCTACAACTGGACAATTGCAGTGGACTACCCATAGTCTGACGGGGGCCATCGTATTTTCTCAACCCCAATGTGCTTCCAGAAAAACTTTTTCTTTGGGAGTCCTGATGATTCATTGGATAATTTCTTCCCATCCTTGTTTGTGTGCTTGCAATTCAATGGGGTTGGAAAGAGAATATTTCTATCCTCACTTTGGTCTTCAACCTGAGGAATGATTTTATCCACAAAGTGATGGTTTTATATTCTTGAAAATTCAGGAAGATGGCTCAATTCTGATGGTTCATTTATGTATGGATCAGATAACACAAAAGCAGAGTATGAGATCCCAATTATTTTTTACTCATTTATTTCATCACTTACCGATGTACAGTAATGAGGATCAGTGGAGTCATAAGACTGAATAAAATTTTCAATATCCTTTATTTCAATGTTGTTAGCCAATGAATGGTCAATTTCAACCTCACCAGTGATCACATTATTAATTAGGGTACAAATATCACAAACATCACTACCATCAGGACAATATAAACACATTGGTTCAAGGTTCACTTCAAATATAACAGAATTTTCAGAATCATGGATATGAAAGGATTAACGTGGGAGAATCTGATCTGAATCAAAAAATGAGCATTCTAGTTCATTTTCCTCATTACCATCCATGTTGGATCATTGGAGGTCATAGGTGAGATGAGATTCCAATGATTTTTCAGGATCCTTTAGATCAATGGAGTTTTCATTTGTAATGTCAACATCAATTTCACTATTAATCACTTGGCTAATGAGGATGCAATATTCACAAACTCCTCTATTAGTAGAACAAGAAGAAAATGACAGATTAGGATTCAACACACTCTCAGAGGGAGTTTCAGAAACATTGATAGAGAATATAGATTGATTCTCTAATGGGTATCGCATGGATTGAAAATTATTGAACTTGACCATTTGGTCGCCAAATTCCATGGATAAGATATCAGCATGGACATCCATTTTGGTTTTATATGTCATAAGGAATGGTTTTCCAAGAATTAGAGGAGATTTGCAAGAAGTTGTCTCACCTTCCATGTCAAGGACATAGAAGTCAGCTGGGAAGATAAGATCATTTACTCGAACAAGAACATCCTCAATTATTCCCTCAGGACTGGCTGTGCTTCGATTGGCTAACTGAATGACAACACCCGTTGGGTGAAAGTGACCTAGAACAAGGTTGGATAATATAGATTTGGGCATGACATTAATTGAGGCTCCTAGGTGTATGAGTGCATCATCAAAGTTAGAACATCGAATTTGGCATGGAACCGTAAAGGTCCCTGGATCTTTGCACTTTATGGGAATAAACTACTGGGTGTAAACATTTTCTAAGGTCCTAAGTTTCCTCTTGTGGGTTTACAATTCCTTAAGAAACTTGACATACTTAGGAATTTGTTTTATAGACTCTAAGATGGGAATTTTGACTTCAACACGTCTAAACATGTCAAGCATTTCAGGATCAGGTTCAAAGGACTTCCTTGGTTTGGAAACAGCTTGAGGAAAAGTAATTGGATTCATAAGTGGAATGGAAGGAGGTGATGGAATGGATTCAGATTCCTTTTCAATTTTATTTTTCTTTTCATTTTCTAGGTCAACATTCAAAGGAGGGTTTGAGGATTTATCTTGAGTCATATTAAGTTTCTTTCCTGGTCTAAGTTCAATTGCACTTACATTACCCTTGGGGTTGGGTAATGGTTGAGCTGGGAGTTGGGAAGAATTTGATTGTTGTTGCTAGCTCCGGTGGCATGCAAGTTGACCTATTTTAGTTTCAATGTTTTTAAGTCTATAACGGGTGAAGCAGGCAAGATCTTCCCCTGCACTTTCCCATGGTTTCTTGGAAGAAGAGGCTTGTCCCGGATTGGGATTTCCATGATTTTGGTTCTTGGAAAATCGATTGTATTGGTTTTGGAATTGGGAAGGATCACTAGGATAATGGAATCCAGGAGGAGGATTGTCCCTTTGAGGTTGAGGAACAAAAGGATAAGGTTGATGGAAGTTACCACCACCTTGAACATATTGTAATTGGTTTGGGTTTTGAGCAGGGAATTGAGGGGGATGAGAGACGGGATTACCATACCTTAATCCTGGGTTAAAGTTAGAGAAGAAGGGCTCAGAGTGAGGTTGGTTGAAGATTCTAACAAACTGACTTGATAGTTGAGGATTGGTATTCCGCTGAGCATATGCTGCATTGAGCTCCATTGGTCTAGATGAATAAGATTGATCCTCTTGAAGTTGTGGAAAAGTGTCAGTTGGATGAGATGGAGAGTTGCAGATTACACAGTTTTTGATTGGTCCAGGAAACATTGATTGCGGAGAAGACAAGGTTGGGGATTTGGTTGTAACGCCCCGACCCCAGTTACCCAGAGTCGGTGCATTATTAAATAACATTGGCATGATCACAAGAAAGATCAAATCTCGAAAGGCCGATTGGTTTAGTAGCCTTGGAAACACTAGATATATTCATAAGTTTTACATTACATCATAAAATGAAAAACTACTACAACAACATAATGTTTCCACAACCAACACTATTAACCCCTCATAAAATCCCTGCAGGTCATTCATAACTTACTTCTTCACATCCTGGGAAAAATAAAACATAGAAAAGGGGTGAGCTCAAATGCCCAGTAAGGATAACAATATATCGGAAACTTTCATAAATAAGAATAAACATTTAAGGCAATGTATAACTAAAACAAAATCCTTTTAAATATGAACTTTCAACATGGTATGGCATAAATAAAATGAAATAATGCCATTTACTTATTCACATGGATATTCCACTAATCGAATAATCACATGAAAAATAAATAACCACTTTCATAATGTTGGAATGCATAATGCCAGACTATCATAACCACATAGCCAAGGCCTCGTGCCAAGACTACAAATAAGATTTTTTCAAGGCCTTGTGCCAAGACACTAGTTTGTCTCATGAGACCTACCGATGCATCGAGGAGCTATAGCGGGCTCCACCCGTCACTTATTAAGTCCAATGCATTCCCATATGAAAAGGTTTAAACATAACAGAAACATTCGTATTAAAACTAGCATACGAAATGTCAATAATTTCACCATAAACTATGAATGCTATAAAAATAGCACATCCATAGTCAAACATATCACAAAACCTTCAATACAATATAGAAGTTTTGTATCATAATAAATCAACTTCAAATAATCTTAAAATCCATCAAAGGATGTTGACGTAGATGAAATCAAAATTCTTTTTAAAGAAATATCTCCTTTTATTTTGAAATCATTTAAGATCCATATAAAATAAAACATTTTCTTTGAAAATATTCTTATAAGCTTGTAAGGAAAGCTCTGATGATTTTATAACTGCGTAAAATAACCGCACCCGCCGTATAAGTTAAAAAAAACATTCTTACCTCAATTCTGTCGAAAAGGTTAAAAAGGACCTTGTTTTGAAAACGACGGAAAGATTCCTTTATAAACCACTTATAAAAAGTCAAACAAGGGTATAAATGACTTTAACCTATATTCTTGTAAATAGTAAAAATGTTTTGAAATACATTTTTAAGAAACATGGATGTGGATGATAAAGATATCCTAGTAGATTATTACGTATAAACAACCTCGGATAATGAAGAGATTGTGAAATAACACTTACCTTGTACTTTTCCTTGGTTGGGGTAGGTTAAAATCCTGTATAATGGTGAAATAGTTGTTATTAAATTATACAAGAATCATATATAATAATATGATATCATATATGATCTTTTAACATTTATTTGTTAATAATATCTTAGAATTATCGTCGTTTCGGGAGTTAACTTACTCATTTTCTTTTATATGTTTTGTTACATAAGCCATGGTTGTTGTATCTTATTAATATCCAGAATGATATCTAGTCCTTAAACATCATTTTTAAATCATCAAATGATAATTATACTTGAATGGATACGATGGAGAATGAATCTCATCGCGTTCGTGGAGACGGTAGTCCGTACGTACGCACGAGCGACAATATCATTCTTTTGATATTAAAATAATATATAAATGGATGGTATATCATATATACAGAATCATTAACATGTTATATTTATTATTTACATGAGTTACACATCATTATTATACCCATCCAAATAATATTATATTGAATAACAATTACACCACGACGTGGAGACGGTAAGCCGTACGTACGCACGTATGGTGACATGTTATTCAAAGGGTGGATAGAATAATGAATATGGTTGTACCATATTTATAATAACATCACAGTATATGTGAGATACTGGAGTTATTATTTTATAATGGTAAGAACAAAGGAAGAAGAAGTGGAAGAAGAAATGAACTTGGAGAAGGGTGGTGAAATCATTACCTCTTCTTCGGGTTCTTCCTTTTGATTTGATCAAAAGGGCTCCTTAGGTTGGCTTTCTGATCAAACTAAGGCCTCTAGGTTGTAGTGAGGGATGTTGGGAGAGTATTTGGGCAGAGTTTTGCCGAACCAAAAGGCTTTGAAGGTGTGAATAAATGAGAAGGAGGAGTGCCCTTTTATAAGAGGGGTGAGGGGCACCTTTGGAAAAGCTAGAAATATTAATTTATAATAAATTCATATTCGGTTTCTAATGGCTCCAAAGCTTATTATTCAAAGTTTAAGGTGGGGATAGGTCTAAAACCACTCAACCAATAGAATTTAGATAGGTTTGGGTACTTATATTAACCTTATCTTTAAGTATTAAATCTAAGTTAATTAGTTTCACTTTTACAATGTCTCTTTGTATTTTTATATAATATGGTTAATAAACATACTATATACATCCAAGCGACCACCAAGTGGTTCATTAATGATGGACCTATCATGATATAAGTCTCTTGGCCGAACCTTAGATTTTTAGGAATTTAATATCAATTAATAATATAATATTTTTTTTAAGAACTCTTTTATGTCAATTTTGACACTATTCAATAGTTGATTTTTGTGAAACTCATAACAGATTGATTACTTCGAACAAAGTCAATTAAATAAATCCTAATATATCATATTATCCTATAAAATTAGTTTAATTCATTAAAAGTTTCATATTAATTTTTTTTGGGTATTTATAAGATCAATTATTTTAATTTTTCACTATTATAGTAATTACTGCATCATCATTGTGTCATAAATAAAATAAATTATTTAAGGTCTAAAAATTATAAATAAAAGATCATTATGTAGGAAATCTTTTTATCTTTCTAATTAATATTTATAATCTAAAATCCAACCTATATAACACTATGTAACAATTGTTTCTCTAAAAGATATATGCTTGTGTCATTTTTGTATTCATTTTAACTTAATTAAAATAAAGTGTCATTATCACTTACAAGTGGATCCATGGGGTCCCAAAATAGACCCAAAGATTCCCATGGTCGACCATGTATCAACCAATAGGGTTAAGACACGTTTTAGGGTAATTTAGTATTATTATAATATTATTTTTTAACCCTTATTTACCGGATTTACCCTTAACCATGGTAAATAAAATATTTACCGCAGTGATTATTCAAAATGTCTAAAAATAAAATTTACCTATTTACACAATTTGAACATCCTGATTCCAAATATGGAATCCATTTTCCTAAATTCAAAACACATAAGTGGCAGAAATTAATTTAAAATTAATTCCCGCTGTCAAAACAAAAAGCGTGTTTTAAAGAGATAATAACTATCAAAAGATTGACACTCGTTTATGTTCGGTTTAATTGTAAAATTATGTCCAATGACCAACATTATATTAAATGGTAAAAATATATTCTAAATATACTTTAAAACCACTCAAATTCATAATTTATCACTATTAATTATTATGATTAAAAAAGTTGTTTTTAATTACAATTTAGTAATTTTCACTATTCATCAAAATATGAAAGTTATCCGAAATGTACCAAAATTTCACCTTAGGCTAAATTAGATATTCCGAATCAAAAAATGAAGTCCATTTTGAAATATAAAATATATATAATTTAAAAAAGTAGTTATTACTATTCACAACGGCTAGTTTAATTAGTTGTGGTGTGTGTTAGAACTCCAGGTTGCGTACAACACACGCTAACGCATTATTCGAAGGGAAACATATCGTGGAAGCTTGGGGTATTTCATTTTAAATTTTTGATGTCCCCATTTAGTCAAAAAGTTTAAAATATTGTATTTAAAAAGGTTTCACTATTAGAAGTTGATAAAAGTGAAATACTGAAAATGAATCTGTTCTTGCAATATGACTAAGAAACTCATAATAGGGATTCTAAAATTATAAGGATTATATAAAGTTCAAAATGTAGTTAATACTATTCATGACCTCTTTTAATGGTGTGATTGAACTCGGTGTTGCGTGTAGTGCAAGTTATTGAATTACTTTTAAGAAATAACACACTCTGAAATCCCGGGGTGTTACATTCTCCCCTCCTTCAATAAATTGCGTCCTCGCAATTTGAAATTGTTCTTCGAAAATAAAAGGTTGAAAGTAGAAAATATATTTGTGGGAAAACCCACATCGGAAATTGGTTTACTAAAATTTAGTCTTAATATGAGGAAAAGAGAAATGAAAGGGTCACCACCAAATTATGATCTCGATTAGGAGAACATTGGTGGCAATTAGAGACATATAATTGGAGGAAAAACGTAAATATTTATAGGTAGTGATTGAGGTCATCAATCACAAACAAGTATAAAATTGAGGTCCTTAAACTCATCAATCTATGATGATTTGAAGTACCATCGGTTCAACAAAATATAGGGTATTGGGACAACACATTTTTGACATTTCAAAATATCTTAGTTGAAATCCCACATCGAAAAATGAATTAATGAGGCCTCTATTTAAAATAAAGAGTGGAAAGTATGAAGATTACCGAAAATAACACATACTAGGGTTCCATGTAGGAAAATATGGATATGGAAGAGAAATCTAACCATCAATTATCTGATGGAGAGTGGTAGAGAACATGGCTATGAAAAGGCCAACAATCCCAAAGCCATAAATTTGTGATGATTTAAGGTACCATCTAGGACAACATTTTTGTTCTAAGTTTCTATTATTAATGTTGAGGAATTTATTTATGAGATTAGCTAAGATAATAAGGATATATACTTACTTTATAATTAGAATTTTACCCATTAATAAATTTCTACCACAAACTCATCTTTCACTCTAAAAGATAATAGAACGTAAATTTTTTTTTTCTATTTATACTATTCGTACAGGGTTCCAAAATAAATGAATTTATAATTCATCTACCAGATCTTTTAAAAAAAACTACATTATTTAATTCAGGACATCTCGTGGGACAGTGGTAGGTGATACACCCTTGTCGCCCTTCGGTTGCGGGTTCAAGTCTCGCAGCCTTGTCGGACGCGACGGGTTGCCGCCCGACCTCCGGGTTGTCCTTTTAGGGCAATCCAAAATAATCCAAACTAGAACTATCCAAAATACTTCTGTCTAAACTCACAGTCCAACATTTATAAGGAAGGTAAACATAATATATATCCTTTTTACCCCGTAATAGAATATGAATACCTTCATCATGTATTACCATATTCCTTATTGATTACATTCATGCTCCCTTATTCCATATAGAATGCTGGATATACTTCATTAATCCAAAAATGTTTTAAACCCCAACAATGATGGAATATACAAATCATTAATCAGTTCCAAGGTAGTCAAGAATATCCAATATAATTTATCCAAAATAATCACATATTATTCCAAAATCACTACCTCAGTATCAGAACTATATTATGATTTATCATTCTCTCAACCATATATTTTCCAAAAATTTAACCTTCTATTGAGTCACTTTTCTTTGTTCCACACAATCTCAAGTCCTTAATGAAATAGTACTGCAGTACAATCCTTATATACTCCATAATTATTATAACAAGTACATTGTTGATACAACACACAATTGACATAATCAACATAAGAACTCTAATCATTCCTCTTAATCTGTGGTAGTATCATAACTTGATTATTATCCAATAGCATCATTTGCGGCATAGTCTGATGACTGGGACATAGGTTCGCGTAGTGTCCAAACTCCTTGCAAATGATGCATTGTACATTTAAAACCATTTTATTACCCTTCCAGTCACGTACTTTGTGCCCTTTTCCTCCACACTTATAACAAACTCCCATTACTTTCAGGCAAGTTCCAGGGTGTTTCTTTCCACAGTTACCACATATGGGAAAATTCTTCTTTTCCCTCTTACTTTTATCCATCTTTCTCTCTTCCATCCTTTTCTTCTCTTGCTTCGCTTAAAAGCCATAGGACTCAGTAAACTCTTTACTTATCTTATCAACACATGATATTATTTCTTCATATGATGATAATACATGGGATACTATTTCTCTTATAAATTCTAGCTTAATACCATGAAAGATATGATCCTTCCTTCTCTTTGGATCATGTGCATTTCTGGAGTTCTCATTCCTTCTACTGGGCGCCATTTCTAAACAATGGAATACACTAGATCAGTTTATGAATCAAAATACATAATCCCATACTTATAAAACACTTAACATAAATTGAACTATTTATGGATATAATCCATAATCATAAGAATGTTTTCTTTGAGGAAGTATATACTCATAATCCCTTCAAAATGATTTGTAAAGAAAATGAGAGTTATCCAAAGCATATCCCCCGGGAGTGTCGTAACCAAGAGTGCAGCAAGGCCCGTTGTCGTGCACCAGTTCCCGTTCGAGTCTATCTCAAAGCGGTGTTTTCGGGTTTTACCCCTAGGTACATCTGTGCCAGAGCCGCCTCTACCTGCTCGTATCCAGACAGGGATGTATTGCTAGGAAAACTCACAAAATCTCTACAATACCAAAATTCTAGGAAGTTCTTCTATACTAATCCTCAAAGTTCATCTTAGGTCTACGTGCTCTAATCAGAGTTTATCTAAATCTAGTTTTCAAGGTTTGTACTAAACTTCCTCTGATACCAACTGTAACGCCCCGACCCCAGTTACCCAGAGTCGGTGCATTATTACATAACATTGGCATGATCACAAGAAAGATCAAATCTCGAAAGACCGATTGGTTTAGTATCCTTAGAAACACTAGATATATTCATAAGTTTTACATTACATCATAAAATGAAAAACTACTACAACAACATAATGTTTCCACAACCCACACTATTAACCCCTCATAAAATCCCTGCAGGTCATTCCTAACTTACTTCTTCACATCCTGGGAAAAATAAAACATAGAAAAGGGGTGAGCTCAAATGCCCAGTAAGGATAACAATATATCGGAAACTTTCATAAATAAGAATAAACATTTAAGGAAATGTATAACTAAAACAAAAGCCTTTTAAATATGAACTTTCAATATGGTATGGCATAAATAAAATGAAATAATTCCATTTACTTATTCACATGGATATTCTACTAATCGAATAATCACATGCAAAAATCAATAACCACTTTCATAATGTTGGAATGCATAATGCCAGACTATCATAACCACATAGCCAAGGCCTTGTGCCAAGACTACAAATAAGATTTTGTCAAGGCCTTGTGCCAAGACACTAGTTTGTCTCATGAGACCTACCGATGCATCGAGGAGCTATAGCGGGCTCCACCCGTCACTTATTAAGTCCAATGCATTCCCATATGAAAAGGTTTAAACATAACATAAACATTCGTATTAAAACTAGCATACGAAATGTCAATAATTTCACCATAAACTATGAATGGTATAAAAATAGCACATCCATAGTCAAACATATCACAAAAACTTCAATACAATATAGAAGTTTTGTATCATAATAAATCAACTTCAAATAATCTTAAAATCCATCAAAGGATGTTGACGTAGATGAAATCAAAATTATTTTTAAAGAAATATCTCCTTTTATTTTGACATCATTTAAGATCCATATAAAATAAAACATTTTCTTTGAAAATATTCTTATAAGCTTGTAAGGAAATCTCTGAAGATTTTATAACGGCGTAAAATAACCGCACCCGCCGTATAAGTTAAAAAAACATTCTTACCTCAATTCTGTCGAAAAGGTTAAAAAGGACCTTGTTTTGAAAACGACGGAAAGATTCCTTTATAAACCTCTTATAAAAAGTCAAACAAGGGTATAAATGACTTTAACCCATATTCATGTAAATAGTAAAAATGTTTTGAAATACATTTTTAAGAAACATGGATGTGGATGATAAAGATATCCCAGTAGATTATTACGTATAAACAACCTCGGATAATGAAGAGATTGTGAAATAACCCTTACCTTGTACTTTTCCTTGGTTGGGGTAGGTTAACCTCCTGTATAATGGTTAAATAGATGTTATTAAATTATACAAGAATCATATATAATAATATGATATCATATATGATCTTTTAACATTGATTTGTTAATAATATCTTAGAATTATCGTCGTTTCGGGAGTTAACTTACTCATTTTATTTTATATGTTTTGTTACATAAGCCATGGTTGTTGTATCTTATTCATATCCAGAATGATATCTAGTCCTTAAACATCATTTTTAAATCATCAAATGATAATTATACTTGAATGGATACGATGGAGAATGAATCTCATCGCGTTCGTGGAGACGGTAGTCCGTACGTACGCACGAGCGACAATATCATTCTTTTGATATTAAAATAATATATAAATGGATGGTATATCATATATACAGAATCATTAACATGTTATATTTATTATTTACATGAGTTACACATCATTATTATACCCATCCAAATAATATTATATTGAATAACAATTACACCACGACGTGGAGACGGTAAGCCGTACGTACGCACGTATGGTGACATGTTATTCAAAGGGTGGATAGAATACTGAATATGATTGTAACATATTTATAATAACATCACAGTATATGTGAGATACTGGAGTTATTATTTTAGAATGGTAAGAACAATGGAAGAAGAAGTGGAAGAAGAAATGAACTTGGAGAAGGGTGGTGAAATCATTACCTCTTCTTCGGGTTCTTCCTTTTGATTTGATCAAAAGGGCTCCTTAGGTTGGCTTTCTGATCACAATAAGGCCTCTAGGTTGTAGTGAGGGATGTTGGGAGAGTATTTGGGCAGAGTGTGGCCGAACCAAAAGGCTTTGAAGGTGTGAAGAAATGAGAAGGAGGAGTGCCCTTTTATAAGAGGGGTGAGGGGCACCTTTTGAAAAGCTAGAAATATTAATTTATAATAAATTCATATTCGGTTTCTAATGACTCCAAAGCTTATTATTCAAATGTTAAGGTGGGGATAGGTCTAAAACCACTCAACCAATAGAATTTAGACAGGTTTGGGTACTTATATTAACCTTATCTTTAAGTATTAACTCTAAGTTAATTAGTTTCACTTTTACAATGTCTCTTTGTATTTTTATATAATATGGTTAATAAACTTACTATATACATCCAATCGTCCCCCAAGTGGTCTATTAATGATGAACCTATCATGATATAAGTCTCTTGGCCGAACCTTAGATTTTTAGGAATTTAATATCAATTAATAATATAATATTTGTTTTAAGAACTCTTTTATGTCAATTTTGACACTATTCAATAGTTGATTTTTGTGAAACTCATAACAGATTGATTACTTCGAAAAAAGTCAATTAAATCAATCCTAATATATCATATTATCCTATAAAATTAGTTTAATTCATTAAAAGTTTCATATTATATTTTTTTGGTATTTATAATATCAATTATTTTAATTTTTCACTATTATAGTAATTACTGCATCATCATTGTGTCATAAATAAAATAAATTATTTACTGTCTAAAAATTATAAATAAAATATCATTATGTAGGAAATCTTTTTATCTTTTTAATTAATATTTATAATCTAAAATCCAACATATATAACACTATGTAACAATTGTTTCTCTAAAAGATATATGCTTGTGTCATTTTTGTATTCATTTTAACTTAATTAAAATAAAGTGTCATTATCACTTACAAGTGGATCCATGGGGTCCCAAAATAGACCCAAAGATTCCCAGGGTCGACCATGTATCAACCAATAGGGTTAAGACACGTTTTAGGGTAATTTAGTATTATTATAATATTATTTTTTAACCCTTATTTACCGGATTTACCCTTAACCATGGTAAATTAAATATTTACCGCAGTAATTATTCAAAATGTCTAAAAATAAAA
The DNA here is from genome assembly GCA_963277665.1 of Viscum album. Classification (NCBI taxonomy): domain Eukaryota; kingdom Viridiplantae; phylum Streptophyta; class Magnoliopsida; order Santalales; family Viscaceae; genus Viscum; species Viscum album. The sequence goes on from OY728155.1 coordinate 711,329,854, forward strand.
GTTACCTATTTACACAATTTGAACATCCTGATTCCAAATATGGAATCCATTTTCCTAAATTCAAAACACAGAAGTGGCAGAAATTAATTTAAAATTAATTCCCGCTGTCAAAACAAAAAGCGTGTTTTTAAGAGATAATAACTATCAAAAGATTGACACTCGTTTATGTTCGGTTTAATTGTAAAATTATGTCCAATGAGAAAAATTATATTAAATGGTAAAAATATATTCTAAATATACTTTAAAACCACTCAAATTCATAATTTATCACTATTAATTATTTTGATTAAAAAAGTTGTTTTTAATTACAATTTAGTAATTTTCACTATTCATCAAAATATGAAAGTTATCTGAAATGTACCGAAATTTCACCTTAGGCTAAATTAGATATTCCAAATCCAAAAATGAAGTCCATTTTGAAATATAAAATATATATAATTTTAAAAAGTAGGTATTACTATTCACAACGGCTAGTTTAATTAGTTGTGGTGTGTGTTAGAACTCGAGGTTGCGTACAACACACGCTATCGCATTATTCGAAGGGAAACGTACCGTGGAAGCTTGGGGTGTTTCATTTTAAATTTTTGATGTCCCCATTTAGTCCAAAAGTTTAAAATATTGTATTTAAAAAGGTTTCACTATTAGAAGTTGATAAAAGTGAAATACTGAAAATGAATCTGTTCTTGCAATATGACAAAGATACTCATAATAGGGATTATAAAATTATAAGGATTATATAAAGTTCAAAATGTAGTTAATACTCTTCATGACCTCTTTTAATGGTGTGATTGAACTCGTTGTTGCGTGTAGTGAATGTTATTGAATTATTTTTAAGAAATAACACACTCTGAAATCCTGGGGTGTTACATTGGTGGCCACAGCTAGCTGTCGCACAAGACCTGTAAGTTCACTCATCCACTCGGTCATTTTGTTTGGCTCAATTGATTGATTATCGTGGGCTTGTTTGACTTGATCATGTTCTCGAGTATGGAATTGTTGTGTGTTTTCAGCCATGTTACTTATGATATCTCTTACAGCTGCAGGAGTTTTATCAACCAGAGAACCACCACTTGCAGCATCAATGAGATTTCTCTCCATAGCCAATAACCCCTCATAGAAGTATTGGATCAAGATTTGGTCCGGGATTTGATAATGTGGGAAGGTTTCCACAATATTTTTGAACCTCTCCCAGTACTCATGGAGTGATTCACTTGGGAATTGATGGATACCACTTATTTCCTTTCAGATAGAAGCAGTACGAGAAGCAGGAAAGAATTTTTCTAAGAATAGTCGCTTTATTTCATTCCATGTAGTTATGGAACCAGGAGGTAGGTAGTAGACCCATGACTTAGCAGTGTCAGCTAGGGAAAAAGGGAATGCTCGGAGTTTTTTTGTTCTTCAGAAACCCCTTGAGATTTCATGGTAGAGCACACTACTTGGAACTCTTTAAGCTGAATATGTGGATCCTCATCGGTTAGCCCGTGAAAATGAGGGAGAAGATGAATCAAACCCGATTTGAGTTCGAAGTCAGCTTCTATGTTTGGATATTGAATACCAAGAGGTTGGTAATTCATATCAGGGGCAGCGAGTTCTTTTAGGGTTTGTTCCCTAGGATTGGCCATTTCAATTTCAACTGGTTGGATGAAGAATGGTTCTTGAATTATTTGAGTATCTCTTATGTTCCTCCTAAGTTGGCGAAGTGTTCTCTCAATTTCAGGGTCAAACTAATCCGAGGGATTGTTTGGGAGGATATGGGGAATTCAGATATATTTTGGAAGAAAGTCGAAGACGGGTTTTTCTATGTATTTTTTTATGTTTATGATTTTTAAGAGGAAGATTGGTTTTTCTTTGTGTTTTTTTAATTTTTTTTAAAATTTTATTTTTTTGGGTTTTTTTACAATAACCAGAAACTCATGACTATATAAAGAACCATCCCCGGAAATGGCGCCATTTTAAATGCATTTCCGATTGTCGCCTATCGACCGGTCGAAGTTCTGGTTCTCTTCTAATGTGTATAGTAGCACTCGGGTCGAATCCTCGGCGATGATACTTTGAAATAGTCATTTGTTTTTAGTTGATTGTATTCTGATTAGGGGTTTGTTTTAATAGATTAATTAAAATGACTAATTGATTATTATTGATTTAACAAAATGATAATTATTGGGGTGAGTTCATCATTAGGTTAGCTAAGCTTGTGATGTCCTTGATCTTTGCTTTATATTGCATTTAAATTTACACCTGTGTCACAAGTTGACGTTGATTTGAATTCCCAAGTGTTAAGGCTTAAATCCAAGCCTTAATATAACTTAGGGTTATAATCTTGATAATATCTTGTTTATGGTAGTGTATTTATGGTTCCAATAATCCATGGAAACCACACATTAAACAAAACAAGTCATTAATCCATGACATTCTAAGTCCAACATACACAATGTTAATTCAACGAATACTCATCGACCGAAAGCTCTCAACCGCTTAACATACCTAAATTAAAACTCACCCAATGAGAGATTTACTCATCCATTAGGATTTTTTATAATCTGGGTTTATTTTTTATGGTGAAGATTTAAAAAGATTAGAAAAATAAAGGGACAATAAAAGAGTAGTCTGCCGAACACACACACGAAAGATTTTGAGAATAAAAAATGGAATTTCGATTAAATGCGGAAGAAAAATAAGGGAAGGGGATTCGACTCAATTTAAACTATTTCTAGACCATTAATATTATAATATAGAAGGTGGATAAGAATAAGAGGTATTGAAGAAGAAACAAGCAGTAAAATTTGATTGAAATGAAAACAAAGTTACACAATTACAATGTAAAGCAAACATAAACAAACATAAAAGAGAATTGGAGGAGAGGTCTCTCTTGTTGAAAAAAGATCAAATAATATCCTCACAGAACCTTTTCATGGATATAGTAATGCCAAACCTCCTCCTTAATTTCTGAAGTGCCAACCCTTTTGAAAGGAGAGGAGGGGATGTATTTATAGCCCAAGGTGGTGGACTGTTTACATTCCAGAAATACCCCTCCACTTAGCTCGCAGATATGGACATCAAGACAGCCGAATCACGATAAATCTCCTTCTTCAATGTTTTATATAATAAAGTTGGACGACTAATCTCAAAATTTGGAGTCATTTGGACTTAAGGATCAAATTTTATGGCCTGTTGATTAAACAAAGTAAAACTGTCCATTTCAATCCAGTATTTTTGATGTCCAGAATGTGAAAGGGTTTTTTAATATGAATATTCCTTCAAATCCGAATGGGTTCTTCAAAAAAGTAGACAAAAAATATCTCCTCTTTCACACTACAAAATCTCAGCTCTATTTTATTCTTACATCTTTAGATATCTCATGAATACTATACTGATTTTAATTCTCGTCCAGAATGGTGGTCTGGACTTCAAATATTCATTTGGCCCTCTTGTACTTGGATTTGGGCCTTGAAATTTTTATCCAAAATGAAATATAGTGTCCCCCGAATTATGGTGGAGATTCAATGTTTTCGGACATCTGTATTAATCCCAGTAAATCAATCTTTAGGGCTGGTCCAGTTTGTTCACAGATTCATTGGTCTTGTTTGTGAGGACCATATGACCATACAAATGGAAGAATTGGATCATGGTACCTTCTAATGAAATGTTTTATATTGAATGGAGAATCCAAAAAAACAGGAACCACATAATTTGGATCAGTATTGTGACTGTTATTATTAAAACATTAAACTGACTCAATTGGACTACTTCTAAAAATCCTCAAAAATTAGACTTAATATTAAAACAATAATATTTCACAAAAATTATGCACATTTCATATAAAATAAGTAAAGGGGGAATATAATAAGTCATGAAAATATTAATAAAATCAGGAAAGAAGATCCAAAAAAAAGGGAACAGTGGAAAAAAAGAGCTTCGACCACCACCCATTAGAGGTCTCCTCCACGTAAGTCAAGGCCCCCCTCTTATAAGAACAATCCAAAGGGATGTACCTGTGAGTGCTCATCATGTGATCGTCATATGTTCACACGATTTCAAGAGAGGATAATATCATGCAAGTCCTTTATGAAGAGGAAATTTTTCTAGAAACCCCAACCCTCCTTGTGAACATGTTACTATAATACATGTATGAACCAATGGAAATAATTCTAATGGTGTCACAAACCCTTAGCCTTGATCTCTTGCTGATTTTCACACGTCATCATCATGCTAGTATTTTTGGGAGTAAACCAGTAGAAATATTATCTCCCAATCTTATGAATCCATCCATCCCATTTTGGGGACATCAGAACCGAAAAAGCAAGTAACTTCATGAGAAAATCAAAATCTTGAGAAGTAAGTACTCAAAAACATGACCCTATCATTATCAGGAAGTTCTATAGATGTTCAACCCCAATAGGAACTCTAAACCATGACTCCTTACTTGAGGACCAAGACCCAACCCTAACATGTGTTTGCAATGTCTCTTGCATGACCCATTTGAGATCATGTGGGTAACCTATATGTTGTGGTGAAGATCCTTAAGTCATGAAATATCTCTAATCATACATCTCATTAAGAACCTTAAGAATGAGGGACAACCATGCTGGCGATTGTGGGATTCACCAATAAGCATGAAAACCATCACACAATGACAAAAAAACTTGGTCTGGCGACACTCACACAAAACCCTCCTGCTCGATCCTTCATCCATGTCTATTTAGCCTATTTCAATATGTAGTGAGTACCTTCATCAATACATGTGTAGCCTTTGAAACACAGTCCCTCACACATGATTTTAATTCCTATCGTGAGACCCCATGAAGAGGATATGAGAATCAAATGATATCTTTATGTGGCACTAGAATTCCCCACAAATCCATGATCATGAGAGAATCCTCTGTGTCCATTAAAGTCTTGATACAACCTTATATGAAACTATCATAATTTAAATCATCCTCATAGGCACCCTTGGAATGATTTAAAAATAGTGATGGTATGCGACCATCATGTCACACACTTCTTTCAAGGAAAATCCATACATAACCCATACATGTAGAGGCTTGGAATATACAAATCTCCATGCATGACCATAGTATCCCTCGAGATACCTTGTTCAAATCATGAAAATTTCAAGAAGGATGGGTTTCCATATGACTCCCTCATGTGTGTGTCTCCTAACATGGGTATGTCCTCCACCGGGTGAAGAATTCATGAGTATACACTTCTATGGTCGTGCATCCCTCTATATAGACTAATAATTTTCCATGTATCATATGACAATATCCCTTGGGATATAAAATTGTGAAAATTGAGTGAGTAATATACACTATAAATATATGAGATACCCCTCCACTTGGATGTTTCAAGGTCACATGATCACCCAACCCTTTGATGGTCTTGTGATGTCTCTAGGTAACCTTAGACATGCCATCTTGGTCACAAGACAAACCTCAGACGAGTTGGGATGACCTCATGGAAACCCTTTGACATGTCACTGTGGACCTATGACCCCCCAATGATATGTCAAGAAAAACACATCAGAGATTCCAACCTTTATCAAGAGAAGTAATACTAGACGAAACAGTTTTATCATGTGAAAGATCCATTAACTTGTTGAAATGATCGTGAGATTCACCATAGAAATTTCTACCTAGTATGGGATTATCCCCATGGATTTTTAGCCTCACCACATGTAAGTACTCAGGTATGTCCCGGGAACTCAATGGTTCTCTAAGAACAAACAGATAGATTTATCCAAATCATGATTTGAGACTCTCCATACAACACATATTGGTCATTCAAGGAAACAAAAAAAATCTAGTAAATATCATTGACATTTCTCATGAAAACCTGAAAAATATAGGACCATTGAAGAATGAAACAAATGAGATCTAAATAGGGAAGTTTAGAGGTACTCATGGTCACTAAAAGACATGATATGTGTCGGGGGTGTCAATAATTCAGCAATGCAAGACATCCTGAAAAGTCCACCAGACCACTTTGTCTCCCCACGCGTTATTCCTTAGACATGACTGCCTTGATCCGGAGAAGGAATGTGAGATAATCTAGTTGATCACACATGAGACCCCAAACATTCCTTCCTAGATCAGGAAAAAGGAATATGAGATAATTTAGTTGATCAAGTGATAGACCCTGGACAATTCCACCTTTATCTGGTGAAGGAATCTCTGAAAAGGAATTTGATCATGGGTGAGACCCCTAACACACGAGTTTTGGTCATACGAAGCATCTCAAATGTGTCTACTTCACCCATACAAAGGTAACCAAGCAATGCCAACAAATTAGAAAGACACCCATAGATGTGAATAATCATTCCTATTTGTTCCCCAACATATCTTGCAAGCAATTGAGAACTGCCCAGTAGATGACCAAGACATATCAACCAAATCCTCTAGGTCTTGGAAAACATTTCCTCACATGCCTTGTTGGACTCATGCCTTATGAAACCTGGATAATAATATTTATCCACATACCCCTTTGCAAAGGTAAATATCCATGATGAGTTATGGTCATGAACTCATGTGACCTTATCGTTAAAAAACATTCTTATATACCATCTTGGTCATCAGTACCTCACCTTAATCTGCTAGAGGATAAATGATGAGTACTATAAAAGGAAAACCTCAGTGTGTAAGCTCAGACCAAACAGATGACCTCAGAGTGTAAGCCCTAACCAAACAGGACACCTCAGAGTGTTATCCCTAACCAAAAGGGAAACCTCAATGTGTAAGACATGACTAAGAAGGTAGCTTTAGAGTGTAAGTCCCAGCCAATCCACACGCCTTAGAGCACAACCCCCAATTACCAATAAATTATAAATCTCTCCCCAATCCTAGGGCATCTATTTTTTTATAATCCCCTATCATTCCTCAAACCCTATGTATTTCCATAATATCTCCAAACAGGATAACCTAACTGATCATACCAATAGGATAAGTTACAAATGAACCATGATAAATCTGATTCCCACTATATCCAAGATATGTATGAAGCCTCCATAAGGCCCGAACTCCATACCATATCCTCCATGAGATGAATGATCATTCCTCTGAAAGGGGATTTTTAATGTGTAATCCATGCATAGATATGCTCACATGCAATATGTCTGATATACCACTATCTCTTGTTTCTTACACCGAGCAAGGCACACAAGTGATTATATACTATTAATGATTGTACGAATAACATGATGAGAATTCCCCCAATGATGGATCACCATTATAATTTTCACCTAATTACATATCATTTCTTATCAAAAGTTCATATTCCCAATAAATTCACTTAGGGAAGTCTCATAGGTAGAAGACCCTCTTGGGACCTCTATTTTCATGTCTCTCATGAAATTAAAGGAATAACAAGAACTACATGTACTATAATTCTTGTATTAAAGAGAATACATAGGATTCCACATCCGGGCCCAACCTTAATATTCATGTCCACAACATATGACATTAAATTGCATGGGTGCGTCTAGTCAAATGACCATAAACTATGTCAAAAAAATTGTGTGTGTTTTGATTCCCATTTTCAGAGGATATGTAGGATTCCTTGTAGAGGTTCAATCCCATCCCCATGACACCAGCCATCTCCCTGGACATAAATAAAATCCATATTTCCGGAACAAGGTTGTGGCCTAAAGCTTCATAATTAAATAAATGATCGATAGGGAACCAGTGTTATAAACACAATGATCCCTAGCGATAAATGTTCATAATCAAGTCAATGAGGAAGGGGTATCCAGTCTTGAATCATGGTCTAGGATAGATTTTCTGAACATATCTTAAATCTGTAAGAGAGTCCAGGAGTATGGAATAATTTCCAACAAAAGGGTGTGGTGATCCCTACCTCCCATACTCTAGACCGATGAGATTCCCTAAGAGTCACCAGGCCTAAAAACCTAGATGACCACCTGCCTTTGGAAATAAGTTCTATATGCATCTACAGATGAGGGATTCATTGGATATTTTTGGGAAAGTTAAAATGGAAACGTGACAAGAAAAAACCCATTCCATTTCATTTTTCCGACGAAAAAAATAGTGAACCAGACATGAAATCCTTTAATGGTGTCATCTCTTTCATGGGAAAAAATTATTTATTGTATAGTACATGTGTGGTTAATTTATGTTCTACTTATTGAACAAAAATATTATGAACCCAACAAGTTTCTTATAACTCCACTGAAGCTTTCTTAAAAAGAAGGGAGTTCCTATTTATCTTTTAACTATGAAATATATTGATCAAATGTGTACTTTTATGTCTGAGGATTCATATATAGGTTTTATTTTTTATTCCACATATATTCTCAAGATTCCATACAATTGAAATGATGTCCTTGAATGTGCCAACTGAATCTCGAGATCGCTGAACAATCTGTTTTGATCCTGAGGCCCCGACATACATTCTTAGAAACACAGCATTTTTTTCATCGATTAGTGAACGTCTTGAGCTGGGAATACCACAACAGTAGCTCCATCGTGACTCTATAATCAGATCATGAAATCCTTCAGATGATGATCCCTTGTCTTCTATCTTTCCAATGACATGTCGAATGATAGGAAGTGGCCCTTATCGCCACATTCAACTGATTTGAAATCATATCACTGGAATGCATCAACATACACCATTCATATGCTAGGGAGGTGGATGAGGGTAGTCAAAGTGAAAAATCAATTACACAGGTGCTTCCTAAGAGAGATCCCATCTGTTCTGATCATAATTGTAGATATGCAGCGATGATTCCACTAGGACATGGTAAGGAGTTTGTGCCTACATCAAATATCCAAGATAGGGATCCCAGTAGGAGATCCCACCTGAGGTATCCATACTATGAATCTATATGGTAGGCTCATATACCTACTTCAACCATTTTTTCTGAGTCCCAACACAGTATCCAAATAGTGGCCCAGAATCAATCCCATATCACTACTCGCTATGAATCTCTTACATCATCTCAGCTAGCCGCATTTAATATGGAATCCCATGGAACACCCTAGCTCGTAGGCCTAGGGAAATATTTACCATATTTTACCCTAGGATTATCTTCATCATGGGAACTAACCCCTAAATTGGTATAATGGGAACCGAACCACCAAATGGTATGTCTGGCACTGAATTTTCAAATCGAGATAATCGGCTAAAGAGGAGTGCCATACTACTTGGGTCTTAGTCAATAAGATTTTCATTAGATCCAAAGACTCGTCGTCAGATCAGAATAGGGATGATCATGAAGGATATAATCATACCTTCCTACATTTTTCTAAGTCAATTTATGTTGGCCTATCTTCTACCACCGACACAATAGAATAAAGAATTAGCAACATACACTAAGAATCTATAGAAGGCATTTCGAACCATGTTGGCATTTCAGAGGATAATAACAATGGTTAACCTAGACTCTCACAGTATTGGAGTCTGTTTTTGGGGTCCACATCGGAACTCCCATAATCATCCAATCATCCAACCACCAGTAGAGAAACATGTATTTTCATGGCTCCCTCCATCCTCCCCTCGAGGATGATAGGGAAATTTATGAAAAAGAAAAGATCAATAAACTCTTACAAGATAATATGAATTTCTACTAGTTAAGTGTGGGAATACTCCTGAGGTATATATCATATGATGACGAGCCAGTTTATTTCTATGAAAAATAGTCATGAAGTGAATTTCTACATCCAATAGGGCTAGGGGAATTTTCATATCTAGAATCCCCTCATCGAGAGAGCCACAAACATTGTTCTACCTCCCCACAACCCATAGTGATGGCAGCATTTCCATATTTTCTTCCTCTTTATCAAGGATATTCTGGAAACCATATGACTATATGTGTCACCCCAAAACCTTTAGGAGAGTTTGGACCTTTTAGTCAATAGAAATAATATGTGTCTTCCAAGATGCCCAATGCTTCAGCACCTACCCCTAGATCAATAGGGAACATGACTCTATACCCCAAAATCCAAATTCAACCATACACCCACACCATTGGTGGCACTGATAACATGCATTCAAAGCAGTATGGTCACCCATTTCATGTAGAGAAGCAATGAAAAGTATATTTCTTCTAACCGAAGCATGTTTTAGGTTATTTTGGTTATGCCATGGAGAGTGGTTTGATAGATCTCTCGATGATGAGAAATCTATGTGAGGTTGGGTTGACAAGAGATGAAGAATATTTACCCTTCCAACGACATCTCTAACACACTATAGAAGGGTGGTTTTAATTTAACAATTAGATTTTGGTGCATTTAGATAAGGTGATATAGGAACCATCAACACCTAAATCCCCATTCCAATCATCTGATCACTTTGAACATGGAGTACTGACTGGGAAGCAGAGAATGAACCTCCAGCCTCCAAAATAAAAGTTACCTTCTTTCAAATCAATATTTAACAAACCCCATTCTTTACAAATAAAGAATGTCAATAAATATTTTGACTATGTTGTGGAAAATAGTTTGATAGAAATCCAAACAATGTGGAAGCTGCATGAAGTAGGATTTATAGGCCCTGACTACTATTCCCCCTACCATAGATGTATCAGGAATATAATACAATGTGGCCTTATCTTCAAATATTTATTAAAGGAATAGAAATAGGTAGTCTTGATAGATTTGAATGATCCCAAAACTCATGCAATATGCATTACAGATTTCTGAGATCTTTCAAAAGAGACACTCTCCTCTTAAGTTATTACCAAACGTCCTAACCAAAAGATGTTAAAGTACCTGGCCATTTTCTGAACCACATGACATTAAACTGTAGGAAATATGTCCCTCCAAATGATGTTAAACTATACATGTTTTTTACTTTCCACATTTCATTGAACCACACAGCTCATGTCCTTACCATAAGATGTTAAACCGTACATAGTTTGTTCTTACCACATGTCATTAAACCACACAGCTGATGTACTTACCGTAAGATGGTAAACTGCCCAGATCGTGTTCTTACAACATGACTTTAAAGTGCACACTTCTCCACGAACAATGAATGGATTGCTTTCTATCATCATAGGATACATAGTGATGCCTGAAAATTTATTTTTGGTTCCATTCATAGGATTATTTTCCTTTCACCTCGGGTGATCTAGTGTCCTTACCATGTGATATTAAACTGTACGGACCTAGAACATTTCCCTTCAAGATGGGTGGCCCAATGTCCACCCCACATGACATAAAACTACACGGATCCATGATATTAATACCCATTCACAACGAGTCACCAACATTATTGACACATGATCTTAAATTGCATGGTTACACTATAACTACGTACGGATTGATTCTCATTTTTTATGAGATACGTAGGGACGCCTCAATCTTGTATCTTGGCCCAACCACTACAAGATGAAAAATACCTTTCCTGCAAAGGGATATTCTCGTTCCTTGTTTCTCAACCCGAGCATGGATCATGTGGGATTAGGAATTATGTAAAAGGATTCCCCACACGGGTAAGGTGAGGTGTATCATCCTTAGCATACCCTCGTCCTAACTACATGACATTAAACTGCACAACTTTTAGGAACTATGTGTGGCTTGATTCCCATTTTTATAAGATCTGTAGTGATGACCGTAATTCCACACTTGGGCCCAACCAAAACAAATCCATTTATTCATATCGGTCCTTCTTAGTTCTCACCACATGATGTTAAACTACATTGAATTTCTAGAACTTCATGTGGTATGATTCTCATTCCAAAGGGATATGTAGTGACGCCCAAACATCCACCCTTGGGCCCGACCATAATGTTCCTATAAATTTACGATGGATCACCTCTATCCCCACTTCATGATGTAAAACTAAATGGAATATCAAGAACTATGTTTCACTTGATTCACATCATCCCAAGATACATAGTAACGAGTAGACCCCCATTCCCAGACCCAACTACAATTGAACATTGAAATAATGCCACCTCTACGCATGGGCCAAACCAGTATAGAGTATTTCACCCTCAAGAACTATACATGGTTTGATTAACGATTTCATGACATATGTAGTGATGCATATGATTCCAAATTTGGTCTCAAACTCATTATTTCACCTTATTCACATCATTTCATTGTTGTCCTCACCACATGACATTTAACTACATGGTGCGTCCTTACGAAATGATGTTAAACTAAAATATTTTACTAGCACTATATGTTGATTGATTCTTCTATCCATGATATATGAAATGACAACCAGTGTAATGAAATGACCCAGGTTTCCCTCAAAATCAACACCTGAACTGATTTGTCACATACAAAAATGGAATTCCCAAACCCCATGGGATGGCTACAAGAACTTGGGCATATAATGACGAAATTGAGGGAATGATTTTTCCAAACCTGAATACCCATATGAAAAAAAATAAAGAGATAAATAATGGAAGAATAAAAAACATATATATCACAAATGTATAAAAGAGAACAAAAACAGAATAACTGTAATAATAGCTAAAAACCCAAGAAGAACCCAATATAAAAGGACTAAAATTCAAATAGCTACTCGAAATGATGGAATGAATGAACTCCCACAATCTCACCACCAGCTATCCAACTAGCAGACATGAACATCACCACCTCACTACGACTCCTTATCATTCCCTACACTAGAAGACAAACAATTGTCAATGCACCACTGAAGAGGTGCACTGAGTGTGACCTAACATGCTCAGTAGGATCCCAAATAGGTGTTACATGCCTATTATATGTATATCAATTTATGTATGCTCATTTTAGGTAAAATGTGGCATTATAATCCATAAAAATATTTTTTAGAAAACATGGTAAACATTTCCCTTTTCCATAGTTCAAAACAAAAAGTAGGTATATATATTTCAATGCACATTTTTTCATATCACTTCCCACAAGAATAAACATGCATCTCAAGACAAACTTAGAAATCCAAGAAAAAAATATAATCTTAGGTATCCAAACACTAAGAATACTACATGACCATGCCACAGACTAATCATACCACATTAATCAAGTGAAAAAAAACTGAACCTAGAACAACAAACCTACGAAGAAAAGGAATACCCCATGAGTAAACCCCATAAAATTTCAATATTGATCGCCTAAAACATCTGGACATAGAAATAGAGGAAATCCCAACAAAAAACCTACTTGATAATCACAAATAATGGAATATGGCTGCAAGATAAACCTTCCATCTAAGTACCAAAGGTATCCCATGTGCTCCATTTCACAAAAAAATTCAATGCCTTGAAAAACATTCAAACCCATTTCACAATCCATTTATTAAAAACCAGGGTAAAACCATGTTTCATTAAAACACTCTTCCACACACACAAAATAATCCTACCAATCATTGAATGTGAGTCAGTTTGTGAAGAAAAACAACAAGAACATTTATTGTAGGCTAGACATGGAACCACCTACCTCAAATCTTAAGTCGCAAACACCATCAAGGGAATACAAAGCCAATGAAACCCTACAATATCAACGAAGGTCCAAGAATCAAATCCCTACATATTAGTACTGATCCAAATATAAACACAAGATATATTCATAATAGAGGAAACCCATATACATGGAGGAAGAATTCCCACCACACAGTGACTAAAGAAAGAAAAGTCATCTACAATGAGATCTCTTAATATATCTATAAGAAAACAATTAGAGAAATGCTGATTAGATCAATGGATCTGATAATGAGAGGCTAGGGCACTACCACGATCAACCGAAATGATGAACTAGAAAGAAAATTTACTTAGAGAGAGGAACTGTAGACAAAAAGAAGATTTAAATCTTATTGGATTGATTCAGATGAAGAGGTGCTTATGAAAATTACCTAATAGAAGCTGAGGGTCGATATCAACGAAGTTTGGGAAGAAATGGGTGACTAAAACTACCAAACGTATGAATTTATCCTTGGTGCGAGCTGAGTCACAATGTGTACCCCTTGGTCACGTCGTTTAGTCCACGCTAGATAAGTAAATTAAAAAACCCATCACCTTGGGTTAAAAATCTTAAATTAAATCCCAACACTATGTGTACCTTAGGTACACGACGTGTACCTTCTTACAACTTGATCTCCCCATTCTCAACTTTTATCAAGAAACTAAAAAAACCACTAATAAGAAATTTGAAGCAAAAGGGAACTTAGAAAAGAGGGGATAAATTCCATGATCATGGTGAAGAGATGTTACAAACTCCCATCCATAAATACTTTTTGTTCACGGGAAGTCATGTTGAAGATGTAATCCCAAGAAAAATATGATTCCATTGCTCCCTCATCAACATTTTTTTCCCAAGTCTCATGAAAATGTAATCCTTCTTTCCATAGAACTCTAAAAAATACAACTGACTTCCCACACAAGAATTTCATTGGAGGGTCAATGATCTCAACTTGATCCTTGAAAGAAGAAGCATCTGGATCAAACTCAATTTCATCCCAACTTAGAACGTAAGAGGGATCAATGTGATACTTACTGATCTAGGATATGTGGAAAACATGAAGAATTTTTTTCCACAAAACCCGAAGTGAAAATAGGTAAGAAACCTATGCAACTCATTCAATGAAGTCAAATGGTTTAACGTATCTCAGAGCAAACATTCCCTGTTTTCCAAGTCCATAATGACCTAAATGAGGAGAAACATTCATGGAAACCTTGTCACATAAGAAAAACAATATAGGTCAATGTGGTTGATCTTCATAAGATTTCTGTCAGCTTTCTGATGTCACCAAACATTGTCGAACATGATGAATCTTTGTGGAAATCTCATAAACTAGACATGGTAATACCAAAGCTAATTTTCCCACCTATGCCCAACTAAGAGGTGACCTGCATGGGTGAACATACAATGCCTTGATGGGTGACATTCTTATAGATGACTGTAGACGTCGAAAACGTTTGTAACTCCCATAGGAAGTTTCGAAATGACAATGCGAATTCATATTCAGAATCAAATGCCAATTCCGGATACTTGGGAATTGGTGCACGAAATAAAGGAGGCCTTGCGCAAAATAATGAGGTGCCTGTAAAGCATCCCTGGGATTTGTGTAATCGAGCCGGTGAGGCGCGCAATTTTGTGCGCCCCGATTCCTCGCGGTGAGGCTTTGCGCACCGACGGTCCCGGCGCAGAATATTTTGCGCGCTGCCTAGATTCCGCGCTGGTCGATGCCTATAAATAGAAGGAGAACCCAAACGGTTTGGGGTTGCGGAATTCAGAACGGCTCCTGTTCGCACAATTCGGACTCCCTCACGCGCAATATGACTTCCTCGTAATTCCTATTTTCACGCAACCTTTCCCTGGGGTTCGCCTTTCGCGCAACTCCGCTATCTTAAGTAAATTTTCCCACTCCTCCAGGTTCTTCCCATATGTGCAATCCTTTCCCCATGCGTGAATCCCCTTCTATGCGTGAAATACCAATACTTTGCATGAAATCACCTATCGGTGCAATCCTATGGTCCTATTGCGCGTCATCACGGTGTTTTGCACGCAAACCTTCTCTTTGTGTGCAACACCCGGGACCCCTTGATGCCCCTTGGCTGCCTCTCCACACCGGGACCTGATCTCTTCCCTGCTGGGCTTGAGCGCCATGCATTGTTTTCCCGTACGACCTTCCAGGCTCGTAAAAAGCAACCTCAAGGTCCTTGGGCGGTGTTTCCCATTGTGTTTATTTCCCTTATGCTTCTCCGCATAGGCACACTAATGGCGATTGCTTCTTCTCATAGCCACGCTAACGTGGAATCCTCAATGGTTCACCATGCGGCCCCCCTTCACTATGGACATTCCAATGCCTTCCCTCCCACAAGGGGTAGATGGCATTGGGCATGTAAGCCCTAGGGGTGTGGAGCGAACCCAACTCGTCCAAGTTGTGGGACGTTAACCTACTAAGCACCTCGTCCTTAACACTCAACATTAAACTGTGGCCCAACCCCGTGCTTCGCACACAGGGTCCACCCCGGCTCAGAAATTCTTTACGCCCACTCTTCTCCACGGGAATGGAATCTTCCTCGCATGGAATGAGATCCTCCTTGTCGGAGTGGTGTTTGTCCACGAGGGAAGGGCTGCCTCAGAGCGTAAGCCCCTAGCCTCTTTTATGGAAAGTTTCACCCATGCACCTCTGTACATCCCCCCTGCCCAGGCTTGTGGAGTCTCTTCCCCACTATGCTTTGTCACACCACAGGCCTCCATCCTGGAGTAAGCCCCGACGCCAAGGGACACTAACCATGCGCAAGCCCCTGTTTCCTCTTTTGGCCGCTCAACGCCTAAGACCCTTTCCGCTTCTCACGGATGCACCCTTTGAGACGTGATCATCTGGTCCCTACTGCCTCTTGTTTCTCACACCGAGCATGAATCGCGTGGGATTAGAGCGTGCATCGACCATGACATCCTCTTATGGGCCGCCTCAGAGCGTAATCCCCATCCCAGCGAACTACATGGACTTTGATCCGTGCTAACGCGTGGTACGTAGGAAGCCTCCACAAGGTTCAAGCCCACCACCTGGTCATTCTGACCTCTCCATGTCGATTCCTCGACCACCATGGGCCGCCTCAGAGCGTAAGCACCATACAAACTCTGGGCCACCTCAGAGCGTAAGACCAAATGCCCTCGTCCCGCATGAAGTTAAACTATATGCCCTCATCCCGCATGATGTTAAACTGTTTGTCCTGAACTACGTGGACATTGATCCGTGCTAACTCATGGTACGTAGGAAGCCTAACGAGGTTCTAGCCCATCACTCAGTTGTTCTGACCCCTCCGCGTCGGTTCACCAACACCATTATGGGCCGCCTCAGAGCGTAAGCCCCGTATTCCCCCTCTTGGGCCGTCTCATAGCGTAAGCCCCATGTCTCACACCCACGTCTCATACTGACTTCCCACTCAAGCACACGTTCCTTGGGATGCTCATGCCCTATCCCAGATATCTTACTTCTTACAGGCTCCAATCCATGAATTCATTCTCACGAGTCGCCTCTTCAGGTGTCCCACCGTATCACCGAACTACGCGAACTTTGATTCCCTGCCATGGGGATACGTATGAGGCCTCCACGAGGTTCAAGCCCATCACTCCATCATTCATCCTGATCCTTACCCGGGTCGCCACATTCTGATGAGATCGTGCCACCCCATCCCACTCCAAGGTATCCAGGAAGTCACCCACGCGCTGGCCCCAACATCGGTGTTCCCCCTAGGGGGTCCTTCAATCTGATCCACTCTCAGTGTTTTGATCAGTCCGATCCCTCTCCAAAAGATGTTAAACTCATGACATACCCCGTGTTAAACATGGGAAGCTGAGTAAAACCTCAGATGGTACACAATCCCCGCGTTCGACGTGGGATGCCTCAGGCTTCCGTGCCCTCGAGAAGCCTGGTGATAAGGGAAAGAAGCCAGACATGCCAATCCCCAGTGTCAAGACATGCCAACGATACCCCAACGTGACCATTCTCCTCACAAAAGGTTGCTTCCTCGACAAGACCCCTTGGAGTATCTCGATGGAAGCATCGTAATTAACTGGCGTCCATGTAGATATGGCGCCGGGAACAAGCTTCACAAAACCGTCTTAAATCTATGAGGGAGACCCGTACTAGGTGACGAACTCTGAGGAGGAATCCATGGAAGGAAGAACTGACATCCCATCATCCTGGTTTCGATCAAGGAGCAGACGTCCCTGAACAAGGAATGGATATCGCCCGCCTTTGGAAAGCTGAAATGCGGGGCGACAAGCCGCGCGTCCTCCCATGCGTGATGGACGCACGCGCGTGCCCCGGCATAAAAGCATAGGAAACAGAAAATGGTGAACCTGACATGAATCTCTTCTCCTCAATACGGAGATGGGTAGCGTTTAGGGTGTCGGATGATTAGCATGTCACCAAGTCCGAGTACCTATCACCGGGACACGAAACCTACAAGAGGTTGAGGCAGTCAGGATGTTGATCACTCCGTTCTGTGACATCGTCAGCGTGGATCCCTCTCACCGACCACATAAGACGGAATGACGTTGGGCTATTGGTTGTCGATTTATTTTCCTGTTAGTACTAATGGGTTTATCTCCATGCTTCCAAGAATCAGATCACTGCATCCGGAGGTCGATCGCCACCTGCCCACCGGCGCAGGGGCAGGGGAAGTACTGACGCGGCTACCCCACGAGGTCTCACCTTTTCCACAGTCACTCCGGCTCCGATTGCCACGACTGTCGGGCGCTCACACCCCCTCTACCCGTCAGAAATCATCCAGCGAAGGGTGATCAATGACTTGGTTCATAGCTACGACGAGGAAGGGATCATCCCCACTAGGGGCATGGCCCATTTGGATCTAGATGCGGCTACGCCTCACTATCGTCGCCCCCCCCCCCCCCCCGACGACCGCGCAGGGAGCCGCAGCTCCCCACTTCGACATTCAACCACTTCGGGAGCCTATTCCCAGAGCACCTTGACACATCTGTCCCCTACGCCAATGAGGTGGGGGATGTCTGGGTCCGCCCGATCAGAGACCAGTCCCAGGGGTTAATGGTAAGAACACCCGCCAGGCTGCATCGACATCATCGCCTGACTCCCCAGGTCGAGGACCATGAAATATTCGTGCCCGCACCACCAGCTCCAACCCATCTGACCCGACGCCAGCATCGGGCATGAGCGGAAGAGAATGCCCATCCTGGGGCACCAACGTCAGCAACCACTGTGGCCCGAGCCACTGTTGAATCCTGCTACCAGAGCCCCGCATACGTTGAGCAGGGACAGTAACATGCCCGACTAGGATCGATGCCCCGACCGCTCTACAGGCAGGTTGGGTCGACTCTCCCGTTCACGGGCACATGCAATGGCCACCGCGGACCAATCCACGGTGGTTCCACCCACCATGAAGTCTCATTCTATGCCACTGATTTGGAAAGCCTAAGGCTTCTTCGCGATAGCTACGCTCTGGGTATGACTCTTTCCAGTGCCCACTGCACTGGGTATGAGGTCACTCCCCCTACTTCTGGCTACGAGTATGGAGATGTTGCGTATCCAGTCACTCACTCACATAGAGGTCCTCCACATGTCCATTTTGACATCTGTCCCGGTGCTTCTCACACCCCGGCCTTCAGTCCCCTCTGCCTCAGTGCTATTGAGGCCAGGGGACGCTTTGACAGAAATCATCCCTACTATGAGGAGCCACCGAGGGGAAGGAAGGCGGGGCGTCGTCGCCGTAAGAGGAATGTCAGGGGAGTCCGGACGGAAATTAGACCAGTCCGTTTCTCAGACTCTGAGGCAGAGTACGACTCGACGATGGAACCTTCCCCCCCAACCCTTTGAGTCTAGGGAAGGGATGGAAACGTGGTGAATCAGTCCCGTACTCCCCGAATGCGAGATCTGTAAGATTCCCTCCTCCCTCCGAAGGTATATCCAGGATGATGAGGACTTGTCGTACCCCCAGGGGTCAAACCTGGAGTTACCACTGGCCTCCTTGGAAGCACCTTCCACCACAGTCAGGGAGGGTGGGGAACTTTTCTGGGGACCGACGGAAGAGTCTCAAGGTGAAACACCCTCTACAAGCACCAACGTCGTGACAGGAGGCCTATTCGATAGCCCATCCTATCGTAACATGGTAGCCAGGGTACTGAAACCCTTGGAGGATGACTCATGGATCGGCGGCCAATCGGCATGTTCACCGTATTCCCCGCCGGCCAGCCCACCGGCCCAGCGACCTGGATCGGCACCGCTGCATGCTCCCCAGCCATTCTAGGTTGATGAGTAGGTGCAGTGAGGTCCGGACCCCAAACCAGAGTCATGGAGCATCAGGACCGTCCTCGCAGCGAGCCACTTCCCCGAGAAGTTTTGGCCGGTCGTATGATCGGAGATTGATATGCCAGAGTCTCTCACCCCAGGAGAGTTTGAATGTTTCTGCCAGAATATTTGGGTGACTCACTCCCATATTCACCATCATCTAGCGCCTTATCCCGAGAGTCAAGCACATCTTGAGGATATCGGTGAGCAGTGTTGTCGGGTCGACCTGGTTGCGCTCCCCGCGGTTCGCCCCCCCCCCCCCCCCCCCCCCCCGAGTCACTTGGCCATCATAGGGCCCTCCAGAAATAATGCGTCCAGAGTTTTCAAGTACTCTGAAAGGTTATCGAGGAATCCACCCCCCACGCGCACGTCTGTGGATGGGGGAAGTACGCTGCCCTTCTTTTCTGTGTGATCCATCGATGGCCGGACTCACTGGGCGACCCCAAGGGGATGTCGCCAAAGGCAGTGGTGGTCAACATGGATGAACTTTCAGATGATGGAAATGGTGTGGAGCTCCTCGATGGGGACTCAAACCCTGAGGACAAGCTGCTACTGGACCCGTCTGGGAGGATTACTCGCCAGCAGAGGATCCTCCTAGGTCTCCCCACACCCACTGAGGCATTAACACTGATCCGAAACATCGGAAAGGGTAAAGAGCATGTCGGGGATCTCAATCTCGTCGACCCATCTGCCTCGGTGTAGAAGGAAGAGGAAGATCCCGAGAATGCCACGCTACACCAATAGCTTGCTAAGAAAAAGAGTTCGGTTGATGAGCTCTTGGCCGAACACATTGCAGAGCGACGCCCTGAATACGGTAATCCTAGGTCAGGATAGCAGGGGCAGGAGTACCTACCCCTTGCCGAGATTCCCCCGGAAAATAGCGACCATGTTGCATTCGCCGACAGGGGAGAGGCTGGAGCCCATGGAAAGAGGGTGTGATATGTTTCGAAGAACCCTCCTGAGCGGTGTAATCACCTGGGGGACCCTGCTCGGTTTCCTCCCTTTGCCCCAAGAGTCGCTCTGCCAGCCACCCAACGAGCTGCTGAGCTTGAAAACCAGATTGAAGAGCCCGAAAATGTGCTTGTAGTTAGAGATCCCCGTTAGGACAGGAATCCGCATCTGGATGATCTAATAGAAGCACTCATCGCCTGCCTAGAGGCCCTGAAAACTCGGAAGGTGGCAATCCCACCAGACGGCAAGCCATACCCAGCGTGGGTGGATGATGTGTCGGCCCCGCCGGGATTTGTGAACCCCACTTTCTCCCCCTTTAACGGGACCGGGGACCCACCACAGTACCTGACCAACTTCAACTTGAGGTGCAGGCCTATGTTAGGGACCCCGACGCAGTAGGATGCTGCCAAGCTCCGTTTCTTCATTTAAACACTGGAAGGACCAGAATTTGTCTGATACAGCCAGCTCCCCGTCGGATCTGTGACTAGCTGGGGGGACCTTCACCGGAAATTCCTCACCAGTTCAGTTCCACAACCCTGAATACGAACATGGCAGACCTTTTCAGGTGAAAACAAAGGCCTGATGAGCGAGTCGCGGACTTCGTCGCCCGGTGGAAGGGGATCACGTACTCCCTTGACATGCCACTGACTCAAGAGAAATTACCGACAATGTGTGTGGGGAATGTCAAGGCAGAACTGGTT
This sequence comes from Viscum album, assembly GCA_963277665.1. Classification (NCBI taxonomy): domain Eukaryota; kingdom Viridiplantae; phylum Streptophyta; class Magnoliopsida; order Santalales; family Viscaceae; genus Viscum; species Viscum album. Next base: position 711,351,228 of record OY728155.1, read on the forward strand.
TCTTATCTGATCACTCAGAATTACCCCGGAGGGTTCCAAGACTTCTCAGACAAGGTTCAGTGCCTCGAAGAGGCCCTGCAACAGGCTAGTCAGGCACACCCGCTGCCTCCTGTAATCCCTACAAGGAGAGCCACCTAAGCCGAGCCCGCTGTTGTAGCCCAGATAGAGTCCCCCAGACAACTAGATTTTCTACCAGTAAGGCGAGATCAGCATACCCATAGGGGTACACCCCCATGGGCATAGCCGCCAGCCCAGCAGCGACCGCCTCAAAATCAGCAGGCACCTTTGAGTAACGCACTGCCACCACCCAGGCGAGATAATCAGGCTCCGCCTCCTCAGGATGCTCCTCCAGCCCCTGGACATGTTCATCCTCCAAGAGACCCCTTTCTAGACAGATTTAATTGGACTTACTCATTTGACGAGTCCCAGGTCCCCGGTTATTTCTGTAGCGCCTTGGAGTAGAGGATCGTGCGACTACCTGAGTGCCAGAAGCCAGGAGAGGTGTGTCTCACTGATCACCCTAACTACTGCCCTTATCACCGGATCCTAGGGAACACCATCTAGCGATGAAATGTGTTCAAGGACTAGCTCCAAGTCCATATTGAAAATAACATAGTCAGGTTGGGCCCAGCCCCAGCGCAAGTGGCAGGTATCTTCGTGAGATCAGATGGAAGCAGTGGCAACGAGGATGAGTGGGAACAGGATTCCGACCATTGGTACTGGAAGTATAATGACTGGATGGCCCGAAGGATGGTTTCCCATTCCCATGGCATCATCATTATACGCCTGATTCAGCCTGAGCCCTCAGAATCCGCGAGCGCTGCTTTGGCATCGTCGTCCCATCCTACCTATTCCCAGCTGCGCAAGTGGCGTCGCAAGAAGAAAGAACGTGCCCTGCCACTACCGTCATCTTTCTGCATGCTTGGCGATTTTATGCCCCCAGAGATGGGGATCCCTTCGAGACTTCATCTGGTAGTGGATGACTCCTCGAGTGAAAGCCCGAGGTATGCTTCAGTTAACACCGTAGAGTTGGTAAATCCCTTTTTGAATCCCGATGATGAGGAACGCTGGGTGGACCTCCCTAATGTCCCCAACCTTCTCCAACATCGGTGAATCCGTGGCTTCGTGATTCGCCGGGGCACGACATTCGTCACCTCGAGTTAGGCCATGCATGCTACTAAGACTAGGAAGCAAGCCCGATTCAGAGATCAGCGCATGCGGCCCCCTCACCCGGTGTTGACAGGTTCGCCTCCACCACCGTTGGTGTTGCTGGATCAGGCGGGACCACCTCGTCATTGCCACAACCAGCCCTGCCCTACCACCGACCGACTATAGCCTTCAGGTCCTAACATGGAAGCCACCTCCCGAGCTTCGACTGGTGAACAACGAGACGTGCCTAGTACCAGTCAGTCACCGATCCCGCCGGCAGGGCCTGTCATGCCTCCAATCGCAGATCAGCCTCCTGTAAGCAGAAGCTCACGTTTGGCTCGAAAGTATGATGTTATGAAGCACCTGGTCTTCATTATGGCAAGGCTTTCTATCCTTGAGTCCCTTTGCCTATAGTCTGAAATGCGTGAGGCAGTTGTTGAGGCTCTCAGGAGCCCCCTACAGTTTGAGACGGAGGTGGCTGCCGCAGAATACTTCCACACCGAGAAGATTGAGGACACCAAATTTCAGGAGGTTATCTCATTTTCCAGTGAAGATGAAGACCTTCCCATACAGGGGAACATTCTCCCACTGTACATCACCAGCCAGTTTAATGGCATGGAAGTCTTCCGCTGTCTTGTTGACATGGGTTCTAGGATTAACCTAATCCCAACTCGGACACTATGGAAACTGGGGTTGTCTGGGGATGAATTAACTCCCTCTAACCTCAGGATTCAGGGGTATGACAGGACCGAGCAAACTCCACTCAGAAAGATTCTTTTGAAGACCCAGTTCATCGGCCTAATTGCCAATACATAATTCATGATTGTCTCTCCGTACACCACCTACAACGCATTGATGGGCATGCCATGGCTCCAACTTCACGAAACAGTCCCCTCATCGTATCACCAATGCCTTAAATACTCCCTTAAGGGTCAATTGGGAATGCTCCAAGGAGATGAGTCTCCTTTTTCCTCTTGTGAAGCCCATTATCTGGACGTTTACTATTACAAGAGCAAGGACAAGAAGATCCTGACAGGTGAGGTTGAGCCCGCCACTGTCACAAGTGATCCCTGGGCAGGTTTGGACAACACATATGTCTTCCCAATCCATCGGTTGGAGGACACGACCCCTGACATGGGACAGTGCTTTGTTGTTTCGGGTACCAGAGGAAGGCATATTTCTGGGTCCAAACGACGGTGGGAAATCACCTCGTACTCTTACACCAACCAGGTTCAGGTGGTCCCCGAGCCTCCTACCCCTGTACGATATCGGGACATTGGGCTCATGGCAACAGCAGTACGTCATACGTGTCTGTTTTTCCGGGCCGTAATCGACCGGATCAAGCCAATACACCACTACTGCTTTGATGTCATAAAGTGTGGCCACCTGGGCCGAAGGACAGATGGGATTGGATCAATCGCCTTTGTCTCCATGGACTCCGTAGTGCATGAGTCCCCTGACATGACGGCCTATGCCGCCCAAGCCGGCACCAGCCTCCCATCAGGGTCTGGTAGCCCCAGAACGGCTCCCCCCATGGATGATCCCTCCGCAAGTGGAGAGGAGGACATGGAAGATGCAGCCCTGCCTTTAAAGAGGACGTCTCTACCACAGTCGATGAATTGGTACAAGTGAACCTTGGTAGAAAGGCGGACCCGAGACCCACTTTGGTCATTGCCACTATGCCCCCCGAGGAACGGAAACAGTACGTAGACTTCCTCAGACAGCACTGTGATATGTTTTCCTGGAGTTATGATGAGATTCCATGACTAGACACTTGGGTATCCATCCACTGCCTTGGTCTCCTAGCAAACCATCGCGGGTTCAAGCAGCCTCCCAGAAAGAAGCACCCCTCTCACGGTTCCATGGTTACGGCCGAAGTTGATTAGCTCATCAAATCCAACATCGTCAAAGAAGTCCAGTACCCTAGGTGTCTAGCCAACATTGTTCCAGTCAGGAATAAGAACAGACAGATCCGGGTCTGTATCGACTTCCGTGATCTCAATCCCCACTGTCTGAAGGATGATTTTCCCCTTCCCGTGATAAAGTTGTTGATCGATGCCACGACCGGGTTCCAAGACCTTTACTTTATGGATGGGTACTCTAGGTACAACCAGACCTGGATGGCCCCCGAGGATGAAGAGTTCACTGCCTTCAGGTCCCCCCAGGGTACTTTCTACTACCAGGTTATGCCCTTTGGCCTGAAGAATGCGGGTGCCACCTATCAACGGGCTATGCATCGCATATTCAAGCTAATCATTGGGACACTGGTGGAGTGCTACGTGGAAGACCTGGTGGTAAAATCTCGTCAGTGCCAGGACCATCTCAAAGACCATGAGAAAGTGTTTGGCTTCCACCATTCTCGCTACATGAAGATGAACCCATTGAAGTGTGCCTTCGGGGTCACCTCTGAAAAGTTTCTTTTCTTCATTGTTAGGTATCGAGGCATCGATATCGACCAAGAGAAGATCAAGGCCATCAGTCGGATGCCTCCCCCGAATAATAATCGGTATCTTCGAGGCCTCCAAGGCCACTTAGCCTATATACACCGATTCATTGCGAATCTGGCTGGAAAGTGTAAGCCCTTTTCTCAGATCATGAATAAAGGTGCCACCTATGAATGGGATGAAGAGTGTCATATCGTTTTTGAGGAAACCAAGCAGTATCTGCTCCAACCTCCGGTCTTGATGCCACCCATTTCTGGAAAGCCGCTGTTCCTTTACGTGACCGCCCTGGAGTGATCCCTCGGCGCACTTCTCGCCCAGAAGAACAATAAGGGAACATACAATAGCCTCTACTACCTCAGTCGCATGCTCCTCGACACAGAAATTAAATATTCTACCATCGAGAAGAGCTTCCTGGTGATCATATTTGCTGTACAGAAATTGTGGCACAACTTTTAGCACCACGAGGTACAGCTGGTCTCTCGGGTAGACCTGTTGAAATACATCCTGAACCGACATATATTGACCGGCCGATTGGCGTGCTGGGCAGTGATCCTCCAGCAGTTCGACATCAGGTTCGTTCCTCAGAAGGCCGTCAAAGGATAGGCGTTGTCAGACTTCTTAGATGCCTACCCAATCTCCGCAGACCTGCAACTGGATCTAGGATTTCCTGATGAGGCAATCTTCTCAGTCAGTCACGCCATCCCATGCTGGCAGATGCACTTTGACGGTGCCTCCCGGATCCCCACCAGTAGAAGGATCAATGATCCTATGCTTAACAGAGTGGGCCTGGGTATCGTCTGCATCACCCCGTAGCAAGCCGTTCTGCTGTATTCATTCCTGTTGTCAGAAGGCTACACCAATAATGGGGCAGAATATCTTTCCCTCATCACTCGCCTCGAGTTGGCTCTCGAGATTGACGTACCCCATCTGTATGTAAAAGGGGACTCCGAGCTAGTCATCAAGCAGGTCAATGGTGACTATGCTGTCAGAAATCCAGAACTCATGCCATTGATGGAGTGCACCCTCAGTCTAATGGCTAAGTTCCCCTCCCGGCCCGAGGACGTTCACATTCCTCAGTCGCAGAACAATCGTGCAGATGCTTTTTCCATCCTGGCCACATCACTTGCGGAGCCCGAACAGGATGACCTAATAATCCACATGGTGCACTGAAGAGTCATTGCTGCTGTTATTCCGGAGGGAGATCATGGCCCGTGAGTAAACCATCTCACCGGTCGTGCCTCTACATCAGGATCCTCGGGGGCTTCAGGTGCGGTAATCGAGATAGTTCCTGACTGGAGGATGCCCTTGGTTGAATATCTCCAGCACAACAATCTTCCGCCAAACTGAGCCGAGCAAGAGTGAATCTGACGCTGCGCGCCGTAGTTCACCCTTCAAAGCGGTCCTAGCCTTGAGAAGCTCCTTTACAGGTGCATATTTGATGGTTTTCACCTCTGTTTCCTTCAACGAGTCGAGATCCCATAGGTCATACAAGATATGCACGTTGGTTTCTGTGGCGCCCACCAGGCCGGGTTGAAGTTGTCCCACCAGATTCGGAGGTTGGGATACTTCTGGCCCTCCATGATCTACGACTGCATCGAGTATGCCAAGAGGTGTCACATGTGCCAAGTTCATTCTATCTTTTGCATAGGCCACCAGATCCTCTCCATACTACCAAGTATTCTTGTCCCTTTGCAGTATGGGGGTTGGATTTCATAGGGCCTTACCCGCCGGTGATGGCCCGCCAGTGCCGATTCATCTTGACCGCTACGGATTTCTTCTCGAAGTGGGCAGAGGCAATCCCGCTCAGTGAAGTCAAGGCATATTCTATCACCGACTTCGTGAGCTCCAATATCATCTATCGGTTTGGATTACCTCACGTTATCCTCATGGATAAAGGAACCAAATTCTGAGCAGCCGAGCTAAAGAAATTGTTTTCCAAGTACAACATTTGCTCTAACCACACCTCCCGCTATCAGGCGCATGAGAATGGACAGATTGGGGAATTTAACAAAACCCTCTCTAAAATTCTGCAAAAGAAGGTTGGTCAAAACACGAAAAGTTGGCCGAACAAGCTCCCCAATGCCCTCTAGGCTTATAGGACGATGACTCGTAACTCCACCCAGGTGACTCCGTATTCCCTGGAATACAGAGCTGAGGTCGTCCTGCCCATCGAGATCCATTTTCCCTCATTACGCATGATAGTCTACGACCAGCAAGCGACAGATAGAGTTTCCAAAATCCGTCTAGCCTAATTGGAAGCACTGGACGAAAGTAGGATTCATGCTTTACCTAACTTGGAAAGGCATCCGAGCAGGATGGCTTGAGCTTTCAATAATAAGGTTCGCCTCTGATCCTTCCTACATGGTGACCTGGTACTGGCTCTCAGAGCACCAATGATTCCTGGCAGGAAACCACCCATGTTGGAGCCCAAATGGGAGGGGGATTTCATTGTCCATATGGTCTATCCCAATGGCGCGTATTCCCTGGTGACTATGGATGGTGATCGCGTAACTCCTCCCACCAATGCCAGGTTCCTCAAGTAGTACTTTGCCTAAGCCTACATGGTCCTGCATGACCTTAAATTGTACGGTCCCGCACAACCCTAAATTACACCTTGGTCCGAGTTCTAAGACCTAAAACTAAGATCCTTACATGGTCCAACATGGCCTTAAACTACATTTTTTCCTACAGCTGGGCTCTTTGATCCTGCATGACCTTAAACTGTATGGTCCCGCACAACCCTAAACTACACCTTGGTCCACGTTCTAAGACCTAAAACTAAGATCCTTACATGGTCTAGCATGACCATAAACTATATTTTTTCCTACATCTAGGCTCCATGGTCCTGCATGACCTTAAACTATACGGTCCCGCACGACCCTAAACGGCTCCTTGTTCCGAGTTCTAAGACCAAAAACTAAGATCGTTATTTCGTCCTACATGATGTTAAACTGTGCTTCAAAAACTACGTATGGCTTGATTCTCATCCTAATGAGATACGTAAGAATGGCCGGACATTTCATCTCGGGTCCAACCCCTGTTCTCTCTTTTTCCCATGGTCCTGCATGACCTTAAACTATACGGTCCCACACGACCCTAAACTGCACCTTGTTCCGAGTTCTAAGACCTAAAACTAAGATCCTTATTTCATCCTACACGACGTTAAACTATGCTTAAAGACTACATATATCTTGATTATCATCCTAATGAGATACGTAGGAACACTCGGACATTTCATCTTGGGTCCGGCCCCAGTTCTATCTTTTTTCCTTGGTCCTACATGACCTTAAACTGTACGGTCCCGCACGACCCTAAACTGCACCTTGGTTTGAGTTCTGAGACCTAAAACTAAGATCATTATTTCTTCCTACATGATGTTAAACTGTGCTTAAAGAACTACGTTTGTCTTGATTATCATCCTAATGAGATACGTAGGAATGCCTAGACATTTCGTCGTCTGTCCAGCGCCAGTTCTCTCTTTTTTCCATGGTCCTACATGACCTTAAACTGTACGGTCCCAAACGACCCTAAACTGCACCTTGGTCTGAGTTCTAAGACCTGAAACTAAGATCCTTACATGGTCCAGCATGACCTTAAACTATATTTTTTCCTACATCTGGGCTCCTTGGTCCTGCATGACCTTAAACTGTATGATCCCACACGACCCTAAACTGAACCTTTGTCCAAGTTCTAAGACCTAAAACTAAGTTCCTTATTTCATCCAACATGACGTTAAACTCTGCTTCAAGAACTACGAATGGCTTTATTCTCATCCTAATGAGATACATAGGATCGCCCGGACATTTCGTCTTTGGTCCACCCCCAGTTCTCTCTTTTTTCCATGGTCCTGCATGACCTTCAACAGAACGGTTCGGCACGACCCTAAACTGCACCTTGGTCCGAGTTCTAAGACCTAAAACTAAGATCCTTATTTCGTCATAAATGACATTAAACTATTCTTCAAGAACTAAGTATGTCTTGATTCTCATCCTAATGAGATTCGTAGGAACACCCAGAACGTTCTCCTTGGGTCTAGCCCCAGTTCTCTCTTTTTTCCATGGTCATGCATGACCTTAAACTATAAGGTCCCGCACAACTCTAAACTGCAACTTGGTCCGAGTTCTAATACCTAAAAATAAGATCCTTATTTCTTCCTACATGACGTTAAACTATTCTCCAAGAACTACATATGGCTTGATTCTTATCCTAATGAGATACGTAGGAATGCTCGGACATTTCGTCTTGGGTCCAGCCCCAGTTCTCTCTTTTTTCCATGGTCCTTCATGACCTTAAACTGTACGGTCCCGCACGACCCTAAACTGCACCTTGGTCCGAGTTATAAGACCTAAAACTAAGATACTTACATGGTCCGGCATGAACTTAAACTACATTTTTTCCTACATTTGGGCTCCTTGGTCCTGCATGATCTTAAACTGTACGGTCCCGCATGACCCTAAACTACACCTTGGTGTGAGTTCTAAGACCTAAAACTAAGATCCTTATTTCGACCTACATGATGTTAAACTGTTATTCTATAACTACGTGTGGCTTGATTCCAATATTTATGGGATACGTAGGACTGCTTGAACATTTAGATGTCAGGTCCAGCCCCATCTCCTAGGATATCCCATGATCTTTCTGTTACCTCGGTCTTTCGGCCCGCCCTTCCTTCGGGAATCCGCCATCTTTTGTATGCTCTCGGACTGAGCCCTTCGACCTTCTCCAGTGGTCTGCTAATGTTTTCAAAGTACTCTGTTCTAGGACCTGGAGTGTCAGATTCAAATTAGGCAAGTTTTCATCCTCTTGAAAAGCTTCGTGTTACCCTTATATTTAGGCCCAACCATTTTTCACACCTGGAGGGACCCCCAAGAATGGCCTGGATACAACGCCTACGGACTCTCCTACCGTCACAGGCCAACGCCCCAAGGGTTTTTGGAAACAAATTGATACAAATCCATTATTGTGAATGTGGTCAGCGGTTGATGCTCATTTGTTTTCCCCTACCTCTAGACTAACGCGATAGGATGCTATGTTGCGAACATGGTCAGCAGTAATCCTCAGTCGTCACGTCGGCTTCCTCAGGCCCTGAATGTTTGTTGCATGATTCACATTATGCTCCGCCCCACCGTGTTACAGTGAAATCTCAACACTCCTTGTACTAACCCTCAGTACACTGCCACACATCAGAAAGACCAAGCTACGTAACAGTGTCTCTCGGGGATCCCACGATCTGAGCGCTAGAGTATGTGCTTGGGTGTCTTCTTTACAGGTTGTGTGAAGCTTGACGCTCATCCCCATGGGGAATGAGGAGTCGCTCGGACATTGCGTTTCGGGCCCAGCATTTCTGGGAGCTAGCATCTCTTGTCCCCTTCCTGATTTTTGAACCCTCGTAGGCCCCTTTGGCCCGAGGCTCATCTCTCGGAATCATGCGAGGTGATGGTATGTGATTACGCCCTCACCCGCATCAGGTATGCATTATCGCATCGTACGTGTTTCCCCAGGTCCGAACCATATGACCTTAAACTGTGCTGTAGGTCCAAACCATATGACCTTAAACTGTGCTGTAGGTCCAAACCATATGACCTTAAACTGTGATTTAGGTCCAAACCATATGATCTTAAACTGTGCTGTAGGTCCAAACCATATGACCTTAAACTGTGCTGTAGGTCCAAACCAGAGGACCTCAGACTGTGCTGTTGGTCCAAACCAGACGACCTTAAACTCTGCTGTTGGTCCAAACCAGACGACCTTAAACTGTGTTGTTGTTCCTACCACACGACCATAAACTGTGATGATATCTTCCTAGCCGCATGACAAAAAATGGCACTGCATTGTGATGACCTCCCCATTGGGGAAATCACGTCAGGTATTGGCCGATTTCCATACCGATTTTCAACGCCTGTTATGGCATGATTATTGTGGAGACGTCAGAAACTTCTACCTTAGGCCAGTCTCCCCACAAAAGAAAAACCATTTACCTTCAAGAACAAACAAGATATATCAAATGCTGCTTCTTTTGGTGTGAGGGCTAGACCCGCATGACTCCTTCGTCCTTTGCGCAGGCACAATATCGCGCCATGATGCCATTCAAGAACTACGTATGGCTTGTTTCTCATCCTTATGAGATACGTAGGATCGCCAGGGAATTTCCCCACAGGCCCAACCTAACTTTTCGTGTTCGGTCTCTCGGCCTAAACACGTCCCTTAGAGCACATAGTAAGCAGGGCTTTTCCCCATTCATGTTGGGTTTTACAACCGGTTTACCATGTGTCTCCCATTCTTATTCTCCTTTGGTCCGAGTTCTAAGACCTAAAACTAAGACCCTTTCCTTGACATTCTATGACCCAGTCTCTCTTGTGGGATTGTATGGTGTGGTGCGAGATTATGTCCTCGTTCACGTCAGGTTACTTGTCGTGTCATGCCTATCCCCAGATGAGATGAATCCCCCGTCCCACACGACGTTAAACTGTATTTCGTCCTACATGAAGTTAAACTATGATTCTAGAACTACATGTGGATTTATTCTCATCCTAATGAGATACGTAGGAACTTCCGGACATTTCGTCTCGGGTCCAGCCCCAAGGATTACCAAACCACGTCCCTCATTATTGTCGGCCCCACAGCCTGCCTTTTGGGGAAGTGGTGTAATCGTGACATCTACCCCGAATAAGTTCAAGATGCCCCAGAGTAATAATGGGATGCGACAGTTCTCTCACCAGAGAAGTCCTACCTGAAAATTGGGACGACCCGTGATACGGTTGGTACACCCGCCTAATGCGCCTCCGCCACGGTGGCGCAATTTTGGTAGTGTTAGACTCAGTTCGAACAAACCACCGCTCCACTTTCCACGCTTCGTGTGCCCCTTTATTCGGATCGTCATCCTCTTTTATATTCGATGGGACCGCCTAACAGTATGGATGATAGACCTATGGTCCACCAACTGTCCTGGGCCAACGTTCCGGAGGACTGGTCATGTTTGATGGGACCCCCTAACAGTATGGATGATAGACCTATAGTCTGCCTGCTGTCCTGTGCCAACGTTCTGGAAAATTGATCGGCAATATTTGAGTTAGGCCCCGTGTTGCGAACATGTTCATTGGTCAGCCCTCATTTATTGTCCCCATTCTAGGCCAACACAATATGGATGCTGCGTTTCTGTCACGGTTAACAGTTATCCTCCGTCGTCACACCCCAGAGTGTTCAGAATTCGGGTGGTGTGATTCACCTTTCCTTTCCATCTCCCTATGTTCGGATGGATTTCAATGCCCCCGACATTGCCCCGCTCGTGTGTCAGAGCACATTGAGAAGGTGATATATTAATCGGTCTGAGGTCTTCTCCTCAGAAATCCAGACCCAATTTCGGATGCCTGAAGCTTGGTTAATGCCCCACAGTTGGACGAAATGATAGCACGAGTATCCTTCGCTTCTCGCGTTGGGTGTGACCCATAGGATCTTAGGGATGAGTTGTTATTCATTTTGGAATTATGGTTGAGCATAATAAACTGAGGGTATAAATGGATGGATTTGTCCATGTATTGGATTGAGATGATGAGCAGTACAAGCAAGAGGTTCATGAGATGGCCAAAACAAATCCCTTAAGGATCATTGTGCTGAATCGATCTTTCCAGTGCTGTTACCCTTTGGCTGGTAGCCTCCAGGACCACTTCTCACTCCTTGAAGACTCTCTCCTCATCAGCCGCCGCAGAGCACAGGTCACCAATCCTATCTTGTGAATGCACCCTCTCGGTTTGAAGTACGGTCATCTGGGGACTCGCCTCCATCAGTTGTTCCTGCGCATTATCCAGTTGGGCCGTCAGTTGCTCCACCATCTCAGAGCATGTTGCAATGAAGGCCTCCTTATCTGTCGCCTTCCCTTCGAGGTGCCGGACATCCTGCTCCACCCTCAGCAACGCTCAGGCGCTCGCCGATATTTCCCGACATTAGGCAATGTTGGTGCACCGGCTGCTCTCACGTATCTTTTTGTCCATGAAATCATAGACCGTCAGATGAAGGTGGTGAGCGTCAGCCCCTCCGGGGCACAGGAAACGTATCCAGGCCTGGAGTGATCCCATCTGCCTCAGCCAGTCCGACCGGGGTTGTCTGAGAAAGAGCTGGATACAATTCCCCCATTTGTGTCGTGTCATCCAGTTCTCCTCGGCTGCCTCTGAGTCTGAGTCGTCTATCTCCTCAGGGTTAGCAGGTTGGTACATAGGGAAGGCAACCAGCAGATCGGCAGCAAGATCTACCCCAGGGATGTGTTCGTGAGGAATATGATCCTCGATGTCCAAGCAACCTTCCTCTCTCGCCCCAGCAGTGACGGTGCCCCTGTCAGCTTCCGACCTTGCCTCAAGAACAGCACCACTAATGTCCAATGCCCCCTACTCACCAATTTTCGAGGCCGACTCAGTGTAGGGATCATGTTCTAAATGAGGTGGTATGTCTACCACTGGTCCACTCATGGATGTCCCAGGCTCCGTAGCCTGATGAGCCTCCAATGTTGAGATCCATGCGCAAGGAGTACGCTGATTAGTTGGGATATTTTGATAATAAGCACCAGTAGTGAAGCGTGAGACTTACTAGAGTCTAGAGCATCGGTCTCCAGTGTTACGGCCGCTGTAGGAGCTTCCATGATGGGAGACCCCTCTGCGCTTGTCAATTCAATGATGGGCGTCAGATCCCCATCCTGTCCCACCAGTTCCTCTCCTCCCTCATCTAGTGGGGACGCCCGACCAACACTCAGATGCTCCTGAGTGAGGTAGAGAGATGGTTTGGAAATTGAAAATGAGAATGGATGAAGAAGGAAAATGAATGAAGATAGAGATAGAACTCAAGTATCTCGGTTATGTCAAGATCAGAGCCGACAATCTTGCCTCTCTCTCAGAGACTCCCTTGGTAGGACGCCTCCTGCGACCCCTCACCTTTGGTTTCTCCTTCGTCTTCATCCTCTCCTTCGCCTTTGTCTTCTCCGGTCTCCTCCTCCCCCTCCGACGCCTCTTCACTGTCGCCTTCTCCCGGCGGCATCACTTCCGGATCATGCTCCTGGCCGAGTATCACTTTCACTAGGAAAGGTGGATCCGCACACCGACCCCTTTGGCGCGCGTATGTGTCCATGGACGTCAGATAAGCATTCCGCCGATGGAAATTTACCCGGTCGGTAACTCGAACGAGCCCGACCTCTGGCAGTTGGATCCCGTTTTGCATTATCTTCTACCAGATGGCTTCAATGGTCAGCGATTGTCGCAGGGTCATCCAGGACGACCACAGTGCCGAGAGAATTGAATCTTGGGATGGTTCGAGCAGGTATCTTATATGCTTCCCAGCCTGCGTGGGCCTCTCTTCCTGACGCACCCCTGGTCCCCCCCTTCCCGCAGCACCTTTCCTTCTTCCCCGTCGCCTGGTTTCTACGCAAGTAGCCTTGACTTTCCGAACTTGCTTGCGTAAAAGCCCCTCAGGGTATGCGATTGTCCAGTACTCGGCATACTTGGTTTCTAGGCCAACATCAACCCCGGTGGGAGGAAGAGTAACGACGTCGTCGAAGCCGAAAGTGGTAAACTTAAACCACATCTGGCGCAGAACGCATGGATTCTTCTCCTTCTAGACAACCGTGAATACCTTCTTTGGTATTCGTTGGAGGCACCTGAATTTTCTGGTGAATCGGGATGGCACGTAAGGCTCATAGATCACTTTCCCGTCGATCTGATCCACGAGCACCCCGCCTCGAATGCTCTAGAAATACTCCTGATGTTCCAGAGATCCTCTCCCATTGTCCACCATCTGGCCGACCGGGGTAGGGAACGGGATGAAGTGGAAGTTGTTGTGGTTTCCAATGCGGATTCTCACACCCTCCTCATTGAGAGTCATCGGCGTCACCCCGACGATGTTATGCAGGGACGGTCGCAGGCCATTTCCTGGAAGACGGGTGACATTTGGGAAAGTGTACCTGCCAAGATGAGCTTCCGCCCAGCCATGAAAGTTCTAGAAGGGGCCACATAGTCTCCGCAGCGACCCCCTCATGAGATGCGTCCTAGGATGGAATACAGTTTGGACAGAACAGGGACCCCCAAGTTGAACTGTTTGTTCGCAGCCATGGTGCCCGCCATCACTAGTGTTGCTCGACGGATGCCCATCCTCGCGTCCCGCACCGGCCGGAGCCACCCGCTCTAGAAGACGGCGAGGAACGCGACGTACCGGACGTTCGGGTCCTGGGTCTCAATGACACGGTAGCCCCATGATTGGTATTGCCCCACCTCAAGGGTCCTCCAGTATGACCCATCCCTGCTCCTCTGAGCCGCAGTTGGACATCGTTTACCCCGTCCCGACATCTTGATGGCCGGATCCTCCTCAAGGTACTGGCTGAACCAGCCCTTGTATGCAATGTCCTTCAGGAAGTCCTTGACCCCCAGCTTCTCTTTGTCTAGCTCTAATAGGTGCCACGTCAGCATGGGCGTTCGTGACCTGTCTTCCTAGATGTTCTTTGGAGGAACGAACTCATCGTATTGGTAGCCCTCCAGTGGTATCCCTTTGATGTAGTGAACATCCCAGAGACTGATGCAAACTTCTCCATGGTGAAGGTGAAATGTGTCGGTATTAGGAGACCACTGGGTGAATAGCTCCGGCCTGAGATCAGGTTGACGGTGGAAGTGGAACTGCGACTTCAACACCGCCTCGAACAGGCCAATATGCCATAGTTCATCCCCGAAATGGTCACAAGTATGAAGAACCCAGAACGCCTAGGCCCACTCTCGGGTGAAGTTTCCTCCGGACCACAGGTCCCAATCCTTCAGCCAGCCCTTCGTGTCATACGTGACACTCTGACGGAATGTGCTCGTGTAGAGGTCTGGAGAATTCTCTACGACAGACTGGTCCCCAGTAATGGTCCTGGTCCTCGGGTTCAGGTCATATATGTCTATATGTCTGGTTTCCCTGGCAGTATGGTCATTGTTGGTGATGTTGTAGCGAGGAATCTCATCCTCCCGGGTCACCCATGACCACGGTGTGTCCACCTCGAAGCCCGATAGGGGCACCTCCTCCAGGATGCCAAAATTCCAGAGCGGGGGGTTGTCAGACAGGGGATACATCTTCTGCGTTTGACTCAGCAGGTTGAACAAGGTCAGGTTGTTAGAAACGATCACATTGACTCCATAAACCCCCTCGTTAGCCGCCTTTTTGGTCCTACGAGAGGCGGTTTCCCCCTCATCATCTCATTTTGCGGCCATCTTGAATATCATGGGAGTTGCATGAAACCAGGATGTAGTGCGCGTAATCGGAGAGTGCTGCTCGAAATAAGAAGTGGAGGCATGAAATCCAAGAGATGGGCGTGTAATCGGCATGCTAGGCGCGGAATATCCCGAGTAGGCGCATAAGGACGTCCAAAATTCGGATGGAATTCCGCACTGCCAGAGCGTTTTTACACGCAGCCGCGGGAGCAATTTCACGCACGAGAGCAGTAAGCTTATCATGCGGAAAATATTGAGTATGGATTTGGGGCCCAACGCCCCTTTTTATATGCGAGGGCATTGTTCTGCGCCGCGTGGAAAGAGAATTCTGCGCGGGTCCGTCATTTTGCGCGCTGCATTGGTTGTTTGCGCTCTAAGTGCCCAGGAGTGGCCCTTCATCGGCGTTTCGGAATTTCCCTCGGAATCTGATCGTTGCGACCTCTCGCCAATCCAATTCTAATAGGGGGAATTTGTAGACGCCGAAAAGGTCTGTAACTCCCAGAGGAAGTTTCGAAATGACAAAGCGAAGTCATATTCGGAATCAGAGGCCTGGGAAGTGGTGCACGAAATAACGGAGGCCTTGGACGAAATAATTATGTGCGCGCGAATCATCCCTAGGAATCGCGTAATTGAGCCGGTGAGGCACGCAATTTTGCACACCCCGGTTCCTCGCGGTGAGGCTTTGCGCGCCGACGGTCCCGGCGTGGAAAATTTCGCGCGCCCCCTGGATTTCGCGCCGGCCGATGGCTATAAATAGAAGGCGACCCCAAACGGTTTGGTGTTGCGGAATTCAGAACGGCTCTCATGGGCGCAATTCAGACTCCCCTGTGCGCAATATTACTTCCAGGTAATTCCTATTTTCACACAACCTTGCCCCGGGGTTCGCCTTTGTCCGCAACTCCACTAGCTTAAGTGAATTTTCCCACTCCTCCGGGTTCTTCCCTTGTGCGCAATCCTTTCACCGTGCGCGCAATACCCTACTGTGTGCGCAATCCCAATACTTTGTGCGCAATCACCTGTCCATGCAATCCTCTGGTCCTATTGCGCGTCATCAGGGTGTTTTGCACACAAACTTTCTCTTTGCGTGCAACACCCGAGACCCCTTTATTCCCCTTGGCTGCCTCTCCGGGCCGGCACCTGATGTCTTCCCTGCCGGGCATGCGCGCCATGAGTTGTTTTCCTGTACGACCATCTAGGCTCGTACAAAGTAACCTCAATGTCCCTTGGGCGGTGTTTCTCGTTGTGTTTCTTTTCTTTATGCTTCTTCGTATAGGCACACTAATGGCTATTGCTTCTTCGCATAGCCACGCTAACGTGGACCCCTCAATGGTTCGCCATGTGGCCCCCCTTCACTACGGCCTTGCCGATGCCTTCCCTCCGACAAGGGGTAGAGGGAATTGGGCATGTAAGCCCTAGGGGTGTGGACCGAACCCACCTCATCCAAGTTGTAGGACGTTAAACTGCTAAGCACCTCGTCCTTAACACATGATGTTAAACTGTGGTCTGACCCCGTGCTTCGCACGTAGGGTCCCCCCAGCTCGGCCATTATTTACGCCGACTCGTCTCCACTGGAATAGAATATTCCTCATATGGAAAGCGATCTTCCATGTCAAAGTGGCATTTGTCCACGGGGGAAGGGTTGCCTTAGAGCGTAAGCCCCTAGCCTCTCTTACGGAAGGTTGCAACCATGCACCTTCATACTTCCCCCCTACCAAGGCCAGTGGGCTCTCTTCCCCACTGCGCTTTGTTGCACCACAGGCCTCCATCCTGGAGTAAGCCCCGACACCAAGGGCCGCTAACCACGCGTAATCCCCTGTTTCCTCTTTGGGCCGCTCAACGCGTAAGCCCCTCTCCGCTTGTCACAGACGCACCCTTTGCGACGTGATCATCTGGTCCGTGTTGCCACTTGTTTCTCACACCGAGCATGACTCACGTGGGATTAGAGCGCGTATCGACCATGAAATCCTCTTATGGACCTCCTCAGAGCATAAGCCCCATCCCAGCAAACTACAGGGACTTTGATCCGTGCTAACGCATAGTACGTAGGTAGCCTCTACGAGGTTCAAGCCCACCACCCGGTCATTACGACCTCTCCACGTCGATTCCCCGCCCACCATGAGCCGCCACAGAGCGTACTCCCCATACCCATTATGGGCCGCCTCAGAGCGTAAGCCCCAAATTCCCTCGTCTCGCATGATGTTAAATTGTATTCCCTCATCCCGCATGATGTTAAACTGTATGCCCTGACTATGTGGACTTTGATCCATGCTAAGCCATGGTACGTAGGAAGCATCCACGAGGTTCAATCCCATCACTCAGTTGTTCCAACCCCTCCGCGTCGGTTCACCAGCACCATTATGGGCCGCCTCAAAGCGTAAGCCCCGTATTCTTCCTCTTGGGTCATCTTAGAGTGTAAGCCCCATGTCTCACACCCACGTCGCATCCTGACTTCCCCCTCGAGCCCATGTGCCTTGGGAATCTCATGCCCTAGCCCGGATATCGTACTTCCTCCAGGCTCCAATCCATGCGTTCATTCTCATGGGTCGCCTCTTCAGGTGTCCCACCATATCACCGAACTACGTGGACTTTGATTCCCTGCCATGGGGATATGTAGGAAGCCTCCATGAGGTTCAAGCCCATCACTCCATCATCCATCCTGATCTATACCCGGGCCGCCACATCCCGGTGAGATCATGCCACCCCATCCCACTCCAAGGTATTCGAGAAGCCGCCCACGTGCTGGCCCCAACATCGGTGTTCCCCCTAGGGGGTCCTTCAATATGATCCACTCTTAGTGTTTCCATCAGTCTGATCCATCTCCACAAGACGTTAATCTCACGACATACCCCGTGTTAAACATGGGAAGCTAAGGAAAACCTCAGATGGTACACAATCCCCATGTTCGACGTGGGATGCCTCAGGCTTCCGTTCCCTTGAAAAGCCCTGTGAAAAGAGATTGAATACAAGCATGCCAATCCCCAGCATCAAGACATGCCAACGATACACCAACGTGACCATTCTCCTCACCGAAGGTTGCTACCCCGACAAGACCCCTTGGAGAGTCTCAACAGAAGCAGCGTAATTAACTGGCGTCCATGCAGATATGGCATCGGGAACGAGCTTCATGAACCCATCTTAAATCTATGAGGGAGACCCGGAGTAGGTGACGAGCTCCGAGGAAGAATCCCCAAAAGGATGAACCGACATCCCATCATCATAGTTTCGATCAAGGAGCAGACGTCCCTGAACAAAGAACGGATTTCGCCCACCTTTGGAAAGCTGGAATGCGGGGCGACAAGCCACGCAATCTCCCATGTGTGACGGACGAACGCACGCGGCCCAGCGTAAAAGCATCGAAAACAATGACTAATAACTATTTTTTTAAACCAACTTAACAACTTCTAGATGGCTATCCCATGATCCACCAAAATCCAAGCCCCATGTGTAAAGCATATCCTCCATGATCTGAATTACATGATCCTTCTAACCATCTATATGTGGATTTTAAGTTGTTCTCAACATGATATGAGATCCCATAGCCACTTGAATACTTCTAAAGAACCTCATGGTGAACCTAGGATTTCTATTTGAAACAATGGATGAAGGACTCCCATGAATCCTAACAATCTCCACCACATACAACTTACCTAGTTCATTGACATTAGTTGAGTCTTTGATCAGAATAAAATGAGATGAGTTTTTCAACCAACCAACAACATCCAAGATCACATTTTCCCTCTAAGAGTCCATGGTAATCCAAAAACAAAATCCATGGATACCTCGCCCCATCTCGAAATCAGCACTGAATGATTCTGAAGAAAACCAGAGGGATTCTAGTTATCTTCCTTTATCCATTGGTTGGTGTAATTCTGAGACACATAGTCTGCAATGTCACGCTTCATACTCGACCACCAGAATATACTTATCATGTCACAATACATCATCATAGCACATGGATGTAAAAACCATGAAGTTCTATGACAATAAATCAAGACCTAACATCTCACGGGTGTTGGGATGAAAAATTTCTTCCTGAAGTGAATTATTCCCTCTAAAGATGGAGACCAACTAGAAACAATCTCCTTACCATATAGGCTTTCCCAAGTCTTCTAAAACTCACTATCATATTACTAAAATTATAAAATAGACTCTAGGAGAGATTATGATAACTGAGAACTGGTTAGAACCATACTTGAAGCACCCTCCTAAGCATCCAACTGCGACTGAGAAAAAATCCCCATAATATTTCATTCCTCATTCGATTCAAGAACAACCTGTGATGGAACTTTCCAACTTAGGGCATCTAGAACTACATTACCCCTTCCTGGGGTGTGGGCGATACCAAAGTAAAATGTATGAAGGCAATCTATCCATAATCTCTTTATGAGATTCATGACTTTTTGAGAAAAGATAAAACATAGACTTTTATGATTAAAAAAGACCATGAATTTCACCCAAAAGAGATATTGTTGTCAAAAAACAAGTGCATGCATAACCGAAGTAACATCGAAATCATGACTAGGGTAGTTCATCTCATGAATTTAGAGATTAGGAGAGATGTAAGCTACCACATTATTATCCTGTATCATCACACATTCCAAAAAATAACCAGATGCATCCAAAAACACCACAAACCCTTACCAGGCTTAGGTAAGATCATAATAGGATTTGATTTCATAATTTTTTTAGTTAACTGAATGAAGACAGAAACATTTCATCCCATGTTAATTTCACATCATTACAAGTAAGAATATTCAAATGAGATTCCATCTTAGATAAATAATTAACGAACCATCAGTAGTACCGAGAAAGACCAAGGAAGCTTAGAATTTCAAAGAAATTATGTAGTTCCTTCCAAGGAATAACAACCTTTAAACTATTTGGATAAAATGATAATCCATGATCAAATATTTTGTGCCCAATGAACGTCACTTCTCAAATATAGAAACTACATTTTTAAATCATTCCACATAGTTGGTTATTTCTCATATTTTTTATAAACAAACTTAGATGGTGCTCATGCTCATGCTCAGATTCTGAATAAACCAGAAAATCATCCACGAACACTACACAAATGTTTCAAGATATTGGTTAAATATCTGATTTATCAAATTATGGAAAACTACAGGAGAGTTAGTTAGACCAAAATGCAATATGAGATATTCATAATGGCCATACCTTCTCATGAAGGCAATCCTTGGTATATCAGACTCTCTAAAACTAATATGATGATAACCTCAATGAAGATAAATCGTCAAGAACCACTTTACCCCTTCGACTAAACAAACAAATCATCCACATGAGGAAAAGTATATTTGTTCTTAACTATTACCAGGTTCAAATTTCGATTATCCACGCATAATTGAAGAGAACCATCTAATTTCTCAACAAAGAGCATAGGGGATTTCCTAGGCAAAAAACTAGGGTGAAAAAAACATTCTCTAACAATTATCCCGACTGAATCATGGGTTATTTACTCTCTTTGGGTGCCATATAGTAAGAATACATCGATATTGGTAGTTTACCTAAAACTAGTTCAATCATATACTCTACCTCTCTCTCTTGTGGATGTTTAGACAAATATTCTTGGAAATATCAGGAAAGAATTGAACGAAAATGGGAAGACCGTTAATAGAAGATACTTCATCAACCTCAAACTCAACAGTAGAAAAAAACTCCTCAACTCTAGGCAGGAAGGCCCTACATTACCAGATTTCGATTCCAAATTTCCTTGAGAGACACTAGAGCTCCCATCGGCCACACGAAACGAAACTAACTGATGATAAAAATAAACCTCATATCGATGAGAAACAAGAAAAACTATACTGATGATGACTTTAATTAAATCCAAATTAAAAATGAGAAAATCCCAAAATGACCCTTTATAATCTTTTGTTCGCAAAAAAGAAGGACACTAAAACCCTTACTCTTTCCTATTTCCATGATATGTTGCTAAATTTGTTGTGAAGGGAATAAATTCCATTGTATGTTTAAGAAAATCAGAACAGTAAGAAGATATAATCAATTGGGAGGCACTAGTATCAAACAAAGTAATTGCTATTGAAGATGCCATAAGAATCGTACCTCTCACTATTGTTGTTCCCACACCAACTTCCATTGGAAACTCATCTACTATGTGTAAATGATTCACTCCAGAGGACTATGCCTAGAGCCCTATAGTATTTGAAGCATCTGACTACCTATTAGAAGATCTTGGATATGACAAACCCTGACCATAATGGGGGCATAGTCATAGTCTAAAAAAATGTTGGAGATGACCAACACATCCATAGCTACTACATGACTTTGCAGGCATAGGAAAAGAACTTCTGGAGTGTCCTACCTTTTCACACTGACTGCAATTCAAAGGGACATTACCAGTTGTAGTAGACATTATAGAGGAGGATCTCTTTTGAGACCCACCTCCACTACTCCTGCGATGATCCTAAAACTTCCTCTTCTTCCCATGCATTCCATCGAAGTTGTCACCAGTTGGATGAGAAGAGGTGGTAACACCGAACATGCCTAAAATACTCATCTCTGCCATCATAGCTTTGTCTACCATCTCCATATAGGTATAGAGGTTCAGTATAAACACTTGAGATATTATATCCAATCATCAAACTTATAGGTATTTTTTAGCCTTTAGCTAGTCATTCATTACCATGCCCATTGAAAAACTGGCAAGCCCAATAAACTGGTTGGTTTATACTGATACAAAATTCTCTTCATGATACAATGATAGGAAATCTAGAGATATTTAAAAGATAATCAACTATGGGAAACATAACTGAAACAATAAGGTTTTCAAACCCTTCCAATCCAATCCCACATGTATGTCTGCTTGGATAATTGGATCCCACCAACGCTTTCTGGATTCCACGACTTTGAACATTGCACTCATCCCCCTGATATTCAAATGTGTCTCCAGGAATATGAATATTTTATCGATCTTATTCAGACAATCCTCCTCCTCTTGTGGTTTAGTCATTCCTTTAATTTACGATGGCTTCTCATGCAAGAAGTCACATGATTGATCTATTTCTCCTCCATCACCTAGTTTTACTTCAACCACTGCGATATGAACTCATGGAATATCCTGATCAATAGAACATAGTACCCATAAAATAATCATGATGTGTGTCTGATCCTTAGGTTGGTTCCCTAGAGGAGAATTATCCACACCCTCCTAGGGAACTTCTGGAAGACATCCTAGAGGCATTCTATTGCACACTGAAGAATAAGAATGATCAAACAATAAAAAAAATCTCATTTCAAAATATGAAACCCATAAAAATGATATTTTTAAAACAAAAACCAATACTAGAGACACACGTCCCCAAATCCCATGGAAAATTTTCTCTCATCGTGACAATATCTATCCAGAAACCAGTCACAAAATTTCTCTCAATTCCTAAAAATCCTATCTCCAGTCTAATAGATGTACCAATCCAAGGAATATTGAGGAAATACCTCCACTAATACCAAACTATAATGAACCGAATTTGGTATCCTTCGAACCTGGAACCAGACATGATCTATATGATACACGAAGGTTGGTTCGGATCACCATTGGTTGGCAATAGGCACCAGAGCATTGAATGAAAAAATAGAGGGAACAATTTTTTCCAACCTGATAATGGCATGGAATACATATATAAAGAAATAGAGAAATAGTGTAAGACTAAAAAATATATATTCCCAATCTATAATAAAGGTAGTGGAAATAGAACAAGTGTAACAATATCTAAAACACCAAGAAAACTCCAAAAAAAGGACTAAAACCCAAAAAAATATTCCAAATGATGGCATAGAGTTACTCCCACCATCTCAGCACTAGCTACCCATCTAGCTGACACAAACCTCGCCAACTCACTACGACACCATGCCTTTTCCTGCACAAGAATACAAAATAGGTCTACGCACCACTGAAGAGGTGCACAGGGTGTAAGATAACAGGCTCTATAGGATCCCACCTATGCATTCCATAACCAATATATATATATAAATTATTGTATACTCATTTTATGTAAAAAAATTCTTAATATGCAGTAAAGAAGTTTTATAGAAAACATGTTAAACATTTCCCTTTTCCACAGTTCTAGAAAAAGAAGGTATATAAATTTGATTGAATTTTTTTTCATATAACATTCCACAAGAATAAACATGTATCTCATGGCTAACAAAGGAAGGAAAGTAATAAAAAAAAGAAGGAGTATCACAACAACAAGGAATACTACAAGACCATGCCTCACACTACTAATACCACATTAATCAAATGCAAAAAACTGATCCTATAATAATGAGCATAAGAAGAAGAGGAATACCCCATGAGTAAACCACCCAAAATGTCAATATCAGTCCCCTAGAAAAATAGGCCTAAGAACCAAGGGAAATCCACAAGACTAACCTCCTTGATTATCAAAAAATAATTTATTATGGACTCAAGTTAAACCTTCCACCTATATACCCATGTTAATCCATGTGCTCAATTTCACAAAGCTATTTCAATGATTTAAAACCATTTCACAATTCATTTATCCAAAACCATGAAAAAAATCATTGAAAACTATTTTCCACACACACAAAACATTCACGCCAATCTATCAATATGATTCAATTTGTAAAAAAACAATATGATCCATTATCATAGGCTACTGAATGAACCCCCTGCCTTAAGGCTTGGTTCACACATGTTCACAATGGAATCCAAATGCAACAACACTGACAACGTCAAAGAAGGACCTAGAATAAAATCCCCAAATCTTAGGATTTATCCAAATCTAAACACAAGAGGTCGGTGGAAGGGCATAAACACACATACCTCAAAGAAGAAGTACCACCACACCATAACAAACAAAGTAAAAGACCTCGTAAATGAGATCTCACAATAGATCTGGAAGAAACCGAGAAGAAACATCTATCTTAGATCTACTGAACCAATAATGCAAGAGTAGGGTGTTATTGTGATCAACCGCAATGAAGAACTATAAGAACCCTTACCAAGACAGATGCTCTACAGACACAATGAAGATCTATAGATGATCAGATTTATTTGGATGGAGAGTAACATCTAAAAATCAACTAAGAGCATCCTAGGGTTGATAGAAATGATGGCTTGGAAGAAAGGGATGAGCGAAACAACCAAACACATGACTTTAACTAGGGTGTGGGTTGTGTCACGATGTGTATCCCTTGGTCACATCGTGTAGGCCACGCTGGATAAGTACATTGAAAACCCATCATCTTGGGTTAAAAATTTTATATTTATACCCCACTCAAACAGAACCTAAGGTACACAACCATTACATTCTCACGACATGATTTCTTTATTCTTGACTTGTATCCAACAACCAGTACATAGTGTGTACCTCTAGTACACAGCGTGTACCTACTCTACACCCAACAGAAAAACCAGACACCAACTTCTATGGACATTGAACCAAAAGGGGACTCATAAAAAAGGAAAACAAACCTAATTAAGTTAATGGGATTTTAGACCCAGACTTCCGCACATGGGACCAACCCTAATATTCCCATCAATTCACGTCGTTCCACCCTCATCCTAACCGAATGAAGTTAGACAGCATATTATTTAAATAACTACATATGGCTTGATTCCCATCCATATGGTATATGTAGGAACACCTAGACATCTCATCTGTTGTTTAGCATTAAACTCCTTCAAATTATTGTCCTAGGTTTATCTTGGATGTGTTTAGTGTGGTGGATTCCTCTTTGGTCCTCATTCACGTTGGGTTTACAATAGATTCACTATGAAATTCTCAATAGAAGAATTTCTCCTTGCATTCTTCCTTACGAAATGACGTTAAACTACATGTAAGTACATCATTACCATATGAATCTAAACAACAAGGATGTACATCCTTATCACATGATGTTAAACTGCATGGAAGTACGTCCATATCAAATGATGTTAAACTATATAGAAAAAACCATACCGCATGTTGTTAAACAATAAGGAAAACATCTTGGATGCATGGAATTAAAAAAACACTATAATGTGTCTACTACATGAAGATAAAATTTATAGAGCACCCCCCCCCATTTAATTCCTTATCAAAGGACCAAAAGTGACATTCCTCAATTTTCCAAACTATGGGGTGCTCCCACTATCTTTTCAAAGAACCTCAATCCATGTGCCATACTTCGTGTCTTGTGGGCCTCAGGTTACCGTAATCCTTTCATTTCCCTTAAAAAGGTAAATATAGATCTCTTAGTAGGCCTTGGAAATGAAGAAAAAGGGATTTATTCCCACAGACTAGTGACATCTTGGTCCCATATGAAGGGCCTCCTAACTCTCATGAATCCTAAATCACTACAGAAGAAAAAAATATCTTAGGGTGCTGCAGGATATACCTGGTATAATGGTCTCATAACATTTATCATGATATGGAGAACTCGATTCATGATTTAATACATTTGGAAATCTCGCTCCGAAGTATATTGGAGTAATCTTGACCAAGGGTATCCTAATGAGTCATTTGTGTAACATATCCTATATTAGGTTAATATGAGTCACGACCTTAAAATAACCACACATTGGCCCAATTTTTATGACCTTAAACATTATCCCATTGTTGTCCAAATAGAAATACCCTTAAACTAGTAATGAAAGAGACAAAAAACATGTTAGGTAAAAAACCAAAAAGGGTTACCTCAATAAAATTCAAGTTTCCTCTAGTTAAATACTCAACCTCTAGAGTTTAGGAAAACATTAAGGTGAAAAAGAATATGGAATAAAGCTCATAATGTAGGCTCTATATCCCTAGTGAAATCCAAGCTATTATTGTTGGTCCACCTAGTCCCGAAAAAATCAGAACATTGATTTTTCATATTTCATCACCTTGGGACATGTTCAACAAGTGGTTGCCCAACTTTTTGGGTTCTCAAACCCTTCATGGATCTTACATTTTCCATTAATCACACTTCATTAAATAATTTTTCTTAGGCCATCTCAAATATATCACTTCCCCTAAAGAAGAAAAGAGATATATCAACTTGGCCATGCTGCTAACAAAGAAGGGAACATACAGACCAACCATAGAAATCTTGGCCTAGTATAAAGGCCTTTCAGATTCTAATGATCTTGGAATCATCACAGTGGAACTTATCACCCCATTTTGTTTTTAGATATCCCCAAAGTGAGTTTCCATACCTTCCTCATGACCTGATCACATTGGAATATGATTTAAAATCTTCATATTATAATATTAAATCAAATCTGATATCCTCGATGTTTTATCACCATGTTTTGTACCCTTTCTCATGTTTGGATTGTGACCCTTCATTCATGAACAATTTTATGGCCCACACCTCATTATTTGAACCCATAAGGAGTAGTTAACGAGCTGTTCATCAAGAGATAAATTCCATAGGGTTCCTGAACAATTCCTTGATAGATTTATTTCTATACTAAAAATCCTCATTTAGAGGTTTGAGACCTCACAAACATTTCATATCCCTAAAAAGAAGTGGATATCATATTTCACATGGCATTCTACAAACTCATAAGTGCCTTGACCTACAATCAAATGGAATATTCTCCTTTCCAGAAAGGAGCTTAAATACTTGTGAGCATCAACCATAGTGCAAAGGAACTTGGAATTTTAGATGGTCATGGGACATACCTGACATATGTACACCATCTCATATATATGGACTCAAGATTATATTTTATTATTTCCATCACCTGGACTCCAACTATCCAGGTGGCCCTAACTTCCATAGTATTGTTTACCCAACCATATTCTCCAAACAAACCTTCTATAAGCCCTTGAAAATAAGTAGCGATCATATTTTTAGAGCCATTCCCTTAATGAATAAGGGATTTAACCCCCCCCCCCCCCCACTAAAGTCATTTCCTCTTTTCATTAATGTTACTCAAATACTTGTGAGCCCTATCAGAACCATAGTAGAACATAGAACCCCATAGTGTTTTGATTAATCCCTGATTTTACAGTCTCTTATTCTATGAAATTCATGGAGGTAAGACATTAAAATACATGGAATACCAAAGGTCTGAGCTAGAAGATCATAAAATATAGTACACCAAAGGTCCGAGCTAGAAGATCCTAAACTAAAACACAAAAATGGTCTATCATGAGAGACCTTAAAATAGTGGTATACATAATACTCACCAAGATGTGAACTTGATAAGGGCATCCAAGAAAAAAACAAGAATCATCTCGCTTCACATATACATTGTGTCATCTTAGTAATACTGGGAATCTCTAAAATAAAAGAGGCATATAAACGATTCTGGTCAAAAAATATGAAGAAAGTGTCTTAATAAAATCTATGTCCATAACCGTTATGTCTTCCTCCATATGAGTCATAATAAAAAATTAGGCATCGTTAAAATATATGATGATTTTTTGGACTATCTTGTGGCCTTAGAAAAAATAAATCTATGCTCAATTTGTACCTTGAATTATGAAAAATTTAGAGCATCTCAGTATTTGGGAAGGATACCATGCCAAAATTATACTCTTAATGATGAATTTCATGTAAATGGGAATTAATAAACTTTTCTTAAAGATAAACCTATTGGGAGTCATGTACTCCAAATCCGTGTGATAAAATCTATTTGGTATTTCACACAAAGTATGGGAATCATGGATGATCTGGTAATCATATCCCCCAAAACATCGATCTGTACCCTGAATTTCAAAACAAAAATAGTGATATTTATCCTCCTATGTATAAGATAGATCTACATAAGGATTTTTTTTTCATAGAGTTCTTTATCCATGAAACTATTTATCATATCAGTGAGTTTGATCTGTATAATTTGTATACTTTAGAACTACAGGCAGCATGATTCCCGTCGTCATTAGATACAAAGTGAAATCCAAATTATTTTAGTTCAGATCTATCCACGAGTTCCTTTCTTCCCAATCCATGTTCTATTTTGGAATTCATATACATTCCAATTTATGGTTATCCACAACCCTATCAAAGCTAATTCCTATATTGCATCCATCCAAGTAGTTATGGCCAGATGTATCATCTTCATAACACTTGAGAGTACCTCAGATCTACTAAAGAAAGATCCTCTCATGATTTTAAACATCTTGAATCATCATATATTTATATATGTGGAAAATTTATTTACATTAACCTAAGAATCAGATTCTTTCATTCGTATGAATCTCATTATAGGGGGCCATTTTTTGGAATCGATATTTGTTCATTCCACACTTTAACATCAAATAATCAAGGACAATGCGAAATAATTGGGGATGGAATACCTAAAGGATTTGTATTTAAGGGGGGTTATATTAGGACTCTTATGTTCTACTATAAATTTTTTACTTACTAGTTAACTATTTTTATTACCACCATTATCCAAAAATATTGTTATCCTCTAGCAAGCCAGGGCAATTCGACAATAGTCCCATCTGGGACTAGAGAATAACTATGATCTATGGGAGTAATCTTGGGAAAACCAACAGACCATTGGGGATGTAAAGCTCCTGTGAGAGACATGTTGGCCCCATGTATAAATCTCGTGGTGCACAAGCCTGCAGGTGTGCATGCATATGTGGGTTGAGACATCTTGATGGAAGTGTTGTAGATAGTATGAGTGACGAATCCATTACTAGATTACACTAATGGTATCCACGAGATGGATTCTATATTGTAGGTAATAAGGCACAAGAAATAATTGTGGGACAGAGTGTTTTTGCATTGATGAATCCCATGTCATAGAATCATGTAGCCTGATGATTCGTGTCGTCCGATCTCGCCTCCCACTGATCCCAGCCACCTGCTTCAATATGGTAGAACACCTAGTCAAATAAAGCCAAAATCAAGGCCACAAGACCCTTGTATTCGACCTCGTGACACCCTAGTTCGACATACCATGTCACACCTTACACTCGCCTATCATTACTACCATCACATATACACATCAATGATATCTGAGTAATTCCAAGATGATCAAAATGAGGCATTGTGAGATCCAAGTTACAAGCTCTAGTGTCCTTCTTCGAGAGCCCCCAACAAAACTCAAATCCATCGCATGATCATATACTGATCATTGGGACTAGGGTAAAGACAACCAATGGGTTGTCGCAAACATTTCATTGACCACAAACCCCTTCCCCCATGGTTATTTTTCATCCAATTTAATTCATATTTTTTTCTAGTTCACATGGACTCATAGAAGTGAACTGGGGTTGTCTCATGATCATTATCTTATCATGCGATCGAAACATTATGAAGGATGAAAGCTTTATGAGCCCTTCAATGACCATGAACCCATTCACCATTGGGTGATTTTACATCTAATTTAAATTTTTTCTTCTCAGATCATGAGATTCCATAATAGGGAAAACAATACATCACATGATGAAATGAAATGGCCATTCAACATCGCAAATAATGATCAGGCGTAGAAATTAACTGTGTTGTAAAATACATGTGTCCTCCATCCCAATGAAGATGGCACCATATTTTTCCACCATAAGCCTATATAAATTTACCCCCCATCCAAAAAACCACACACAAATGTTAACGGGGAATAAACTATGAAAAAGAGGGAAAAATGGAGAAATAATGCTATAAAACACAACCAATTGGAGATCTACTCTAGGTAAATCAAGGGCCCCCTCCCATGGGAACCATCTATAGGTATGTATTTGTGAGAGCTCCACACTTGATCATCATATGATCATGCAGTCTCCCTAGTGGCTAATATCATACGATCCCTTTATGAAATGAAAATTTTTCAAAAAACAAAAACATACCTTATAAACCTGTAACTATGATACATGTAAGATCTAGTGGACATGAATATCATGGTGCCAAGATCCATCTACCTTGTTGTATTTCTGATTTTTATCCTTTATCTTCATGCATGTATCTATGGGATTAAACCAGTAGAAATATTTACTCTAGATCTTATGAATTCATCCATACCATTTAGAATAAATTCAAAACACATGAACAATAAAACTTCGTGTGAAGATCCCTTTCATGAGAATTATGGACTCACAAGCAATCCTTCATCTTTACCAATTTGGAAAAAGGAGGTGTGACCCCAACAAGAACCTTGATCCATGCCTCCTTTATTGTGGACCAAGAAGCAACCTTCATATGTTTTGGTATAGTCTCTCACATGAATCGTTTCAGATCTTGTGTGTAACATTTTTCATGTTGAATAGATCCTTTGTTCATGCGATTCCTATGATTAACCATCCAATGAAGAACCTTAGGCATGTGGGACACCCATTCTGGTGAATCTGGCACAAACCAATGAGAATGAAATCCCTCACACAATTCGGCAGACACTCGGTCCTACAATGCTCGAAAACAACCATCATGCTTGATACTTTTTCATTGTCTAGGCATTCCATCTCAATAATCAGTGTGCACCTTAATCCACACAAGTGAATGCTTTGAAACACAGTCCTTCACACATGACATTCGTTCCTATCGTGAGACCCCTTTTAGGAAGATATTCACATCAAACGTGTGACTTTTGTGGAATGAGATGTCCAAAAAAATCTTTGATCACCTGAGAAGACTCGGTGTCCCCTGATGTCTGCACACAACCTCAATTGCATCCTCCTTAACATGCAGGATCCCAACAAACTCCCATGGCATGAAATACAATCTATACGGGTATGTGACCCATATGAAACACACTCCTTACAATGAAAATCCTTTCTTCACCCATTCATGTGGTGGTATTGATATACATCTCCCCATGCATTACCATAGTATTTCTCACAATACAACATTAGAATCATGCAAATTTCATGAAGGATGGAGTTCCATATGAATCCCTCGTCTGTGGTTCCCTACCCAGTGTATAAACACCACCAGGTGAAGAATTCATGTGAAATCCTTTCTATAATCATGTATCCCTCAACATAGACTAATAAATTTCCATACAACTTAAGGAATGATACCTTTGGATATAAAATTTCGATACTTGAGTGATTGAAATAACCTAAGCATATACATGAGACCCCGCTTCCTGAATGGTTCATGGACATGTGATCACAATACCCTTCAATGGTGTTGAAATATCTTTTGGTATCCTGGGACATGAAATATTAGTTTCAATACCAACCTCGGAGGGGTTGGGATGACCACATGGAAAAACTTATACATGACACTATAGACATGCGACCACCTGAAGACAAGTCATGCAAAGACCCTCAATGATTCCAACCTTGATCATGTGAAGACATCCTAAACAATTCATTTTGATCATCCGAAGGAGTCATTGACATGTCGGAATGACTGTGTGATTTTCCACAGACATTGTCGTCTTATCTCATGAAATCCACATGGTTTGTTAACCTCTCAAAATGGAAGTCCTCGAGTATGTCTAGAAAACTCTATGACACTCAGGGGAATAATATGTAGATGTATTCACAACATGATTACACACTCTCCATACGACCCATATTGGTTATGCATGAAAACCCCATGAAATCTAGTACATATCCTTAACATTGATTTTGAAAACCCGCATAACCCTTTACTATGGATGAATGAAACAATGTAGATTGAAATGGAAGATAATAAATGTACTTGAAATTACTGAAATACTTGTGGTGTTCATAGGAAATCCACAATACTGCTGCAAAAGACATCTTGAAAAGTAATACAGACCTCCAATTTTGATCATGCACCAGACCACATACATGTCTGCCATGATTAGGAGAAGGCATCTCAGATAATCCAGCTAATTAGTAACAATACGCTGGACATGTACTACATGATTATGCAATGAAATCGGAGAGAAACCTAATGATCATGATCCAAAACACAAACATGTCCACCTTGTTACAGAAAAGTCATCTGAGACAAGTAAATTGATCATGGGTAAGACCCCTAACATGCCATTTTTGGTCATGTGAAACATCCAAGATATTAATTATTTACCCATATGATGTTATCCAAGGCATGAAAACAGATTAGGTTGACACTATTGGATGTTTATGCTATGTCATATTGGAACCCCCAATATATTGGGCAATAAATCAAGACATTCCATGAATATGGCTAGGAAATTTCAGAAAAAGC
The DNA here is from genome assembly GCA_963277665.1 of Viscum album. Lineage (NCBI taxonomy): Eukaryota > Viridiplantae > Streptophyta > Magnoliopsida > Santalales > Viscaceae > Viscum > Viscum album. The sequence continues at coordinate 711,383,104 of OY728155.1, forward strand.
CTCTAGGACATGTAAACCGTGTCTTAAATGCCTACTTGGACTAATTCCATGTGGACCCAAGGTATGAATCATTATCCACATACCCCTTTATCAAGGGAAGTGTTCTCAATTATCTAGAGTAAGGCACTCATGTGAATTTATTGATATCATACTTTTGGATAGATCATAATGTTAATCTCCACATTTCTCTAATTTTCTAGAGGATTAGTAATTAGTACACCAAATGGGTAGATTCATTGTATAAGCCCCAACAAAATTATTAGCCTCTATTGTAAGCCCGAACCAAACCAAAAACCTCATAGTGTAAGCACCAACCACATGGGCAACCTTAGAGTGTAATCCCTGACCAAGAAGGTCAAGTTAGAGTGAAATCCCTATACATAAAAAAGCCTTAAAGTGTAGGGATCGATTACCAAAATATTATAAATATGACCCAAATCCCAGGGAATCCAATTTGGAAGAAGACCCTAGAATTCTTAAAACCCCAAGGAAGACCACAATTCCTTAAAAAGCGATCACATACCACATCCTATCAGCTGTTTATGGTATTAGTGAACTAAGAGAACTATGATTCCTACTATATCCAGGATAAACTGTAATGCTCCATAAGGCCTGAAATCCATTCTATATCCTTCATGAGATGGGTGATCATTCCTCTCAATGGGGATTGTTAGTTGGTAAGCCCCACACAGATCCTCCCACTTCGAATATGTCTGATCTACCACTAGCTTTCGTCTCTCACACTGAGCATGGATAACATGAGCATAGATACTAGTGATTATTGTACTGATAACATGATAATAATTCTCCCAGTGAAGGTCCATATTCTATATGATGTCACATAGGGTAATCTCATATGAAAAAGACCATCCTATGGCCTCTATTGTCATGTCTCCCATGACAAAAAATCCATAACAAGAACATCATGAACTCAGATTCATGTATTATACATGATAAATATGAAGCATCACCAAGGCCCAAGCCTGATATTCACATCCTCCCCATATGATGTTAAAATACATTGGTGGGTCCAGTCATACATCCTTATACCATGTCAAAACAACAATATGGGTTGTGATTCTCATTTTCCTGGGATATTTAGGATGCCTCATAGAGGTTCTATCTCTTCCCCGGGACATGAGTTATATCCTTTGACATCAATAAACACCGTAGTTATCTAACATGGACATGTAATATATCATCAATGTTAAATAGAGGGGTGATATAGAACCTATAATATACACATTACGATCCTTATGAATACATGTTCATAATAAAGTCATTGAAACAAGGGTAACCATTCTAGTATTGGGGTTTGGGAAGGATTTCACAAACACATATTAAATCTATAAGAGAGTCACAAAGTATAAAGCAATTTCCTCTGAAAGGGTGTGCTAAGCCCCACCTCCTATCCACTTAACTGATGAGAGTACCTATGATTTGTTGGGAAAAATTATATAAATTTATTATTCTAGATTCAGTTTTACTGTAAGAGGTTGATATGTCTCAGTAATTTTTTTGGATGAATGAATTCGACATAGAAAGTGTAGAGAGGGGCCCTCTATATACTATCAATACATCAGTTGGTCACATTAGACAAGCTAGGTTGGGTGTTAGCCAAGGCCTTACCCATTTTTTAGACTTCTTGGTAGAGGCTTTCATGGTATTTTGATGATTTCCTACATTGTTCATTCCTTCATTATGAAAATAGTTATCGATAATAAATGTGATTATTATACCAGTAGAATATTCTTGGTTAAGTAACATTCCCATGTGACTATTTATACGGAGTTATTTTACTATCTTTCATTCCTCCCACATTATTCATTAGATTATATTATAATGGAATGTGTTTTTAGTTATTAATGTTTCCATTTTATTTATGTTTATTTATGATAGATTCCACTATTTCTTACCCTTATTGAGCATCTGATCTCACCCCTTATGTTTTATGTTTTACCAAGATGCTAAGTGGTATATTATAACTCACATATAGGGATAATAGAAAAGAATATAAATGTTTCCAATAGAGTTTCTATGTCACTTCCCAATTCAAGTGGCTGTTAAAAACTTATTTGTTATATGTTTTTCTAAAACTACATAAATATTCGGTCCTTTGTGATAAAATTTATTGTTAAATGTACCAATGTAATAATGTATGCCACCAGCCCATCTCTACAAGGGTTGGAGTATTTATAGTTGGTATAAAAACATTATTAGGAATATAAGACATTAGATTTAGAAAAATGTCTATTTGGGAAATATATCCCTATAACTAATATTGGAAATTTTTCCAAGGCCACCAAGATTAGGATTTTGTGATTAGTTATACATTAAAAGTTTGACTAGTTTAAAATTTTACAATCTAATCTAGAGTATGCCATTGTATAGAAATGGTGCCCAGTGGAAAGAATGGAAACTGTATCGATATACGTATTCCATATAGACATTTACCTCCTATGTAGGATAACGATGTTGGATCTAGAGATGGAATTAGAGATTAATGAATTATAACTATACCTGGTCAATTAAATTAGGTTATAAGAAACAACCATACTTGTAAAATTCATGATTATTTAAAATAAAATTTTGAACACTATTTCTATCAACAAACCTCTTATAATTTCATGGAGTGGATAATGAAGAATCATTGTGAAAAAAACTAACCTAAATAATTCAATTATACCTACAACATCTTCTCAATAATTATATGTTCAGTAAAACTTATTTAATACCAAAGATAGGTGAACTGATCTAGATGAAAAACTCAAGAAGATTAACTGATTACAAGCACCAGTGACTCATTGGTTTCATTTGGATATCAATGGAGGATGTGTTACTATTATAGGGAGTATACACTTGCATCCTACGAGTGAAATGAAATATTTTTAAAAGGGGGTTTAGAGGATCAACATATATTGTGAATAATTTTCCCAGGATTGTGGTAATATTTTTTCAAAATTAATTTTATTAATTATAAATTTTTCTTGAAAAATATCTAATCATGGTTTTGAAACATTATTTTTGATATTTGATTAGAAAATTGTGTTGGTCATGAAATTCAAGTCCTGTATAAAATGTGATTGATCAATAAAATGTAATGTTCCCTAAGCTATTATTGACCCTGATAAGTACTCCAATAGTTCCTTGATGTTGAGCTACTAAACACCTAAGCATTACACATGGTGTGGACAAGTAATGTACTCAATAGAAAGATCTACCATGAAAAATTATAATAAGGATTCTATTGAAGAGAAATATAAGATAAACAGAGTTGGAAAATGACTATAGTGATGTAAAAAGGACTATGTAGGGAAACTTCAACATAAATGGTTTCATTAATGGACCTTGAAGGTATAAGATCCTCTTTATGGTTAGAAAACCTCAGCCAGTGAGAAATAAACTTATATTTATCAAAGAATAACTTAGGGGTTATCAATGGGGATCCAACCATGGGGAGAAATGACCATGCATGAAACATGCTTTCAACCATAACAATAATATTAAGGAATCACAATTTCATCACCCACTATCCATGACTCAAAAAAAATTACCATATAAAAGATACTATCTAATTCCTTTAAGACAATACATTTATGCATAATCTAAACACATATTCAATTATCCCTAAATAATAGGAACATATCATAGAAATATCTATATAACAAATAAAAACATATCAGAACATATAAAAATATATAAAAGAAGTATTACATATATGATTTGTCTGATTTCCTCTTGAAAACACTCAATGTACACTATATTGTTATTTTTAACAACTTATTATTCAAATTGAAGGATTAATAAGGAATAAAATTTAAAAATAACATAATAAAATTTGAACATAATGTTTAAGAAAATTATTTTCATAAAAATAAAATAATAGAAAATTTACTAAAATGTTGAATGACCCCACCCAGTCCCAGACAACCATGATAACCTGATCGTCCACCATAATGATGATGATCATGATTCCTTATGTTTTACTTATCACATTAAAATATTTTACCACTAGATAACATAAAAATATTTAAATTTGATCTTATTGGATTTTTTTCCTTAGGGGTATTTTGAGGAGATTTTTGGGGGTTTTATTTCAATAAATTCAGTTATTATTTTGTTTTAGGTTTTCAGAAATTTATTTTTTGGGTTTTAATGTGTGCCCTGTGAAGAAGGGAAGAATGAGAATGTGAAAAATGAGATTATATATATATATATATATATATATATATATAATTCGAATCCATTGTATAATAGTAACATTGGTTTCCCTTATGTGGTAGGAAACTACTACATGATTGTAAAAATAGTTACCCTTATTAAGAGGCAATGATGTGAGATGGTAACCTAAGTTACTATTATGTAGTGTCGGGGATGTGTGATGGTGACACAATACACCCTTACGTAGAAGTATATCCTTGTAATGGTAACCATCATTACCCTTATCCAGTAATAGAGTGATTTTTTAAGGGAAACAAATGATACCCTTACACAGGGCACCTCCTCATATAAGGGTCAGTTTTTTAAAACAAAAAACCAATGTCATTTCTACCACTGTCATATATGATTATTTTTAGGTATAAAAGTATTTTTGAAGATTCCAATTTATTAATTATTCTATTTAAATTAATTTTTAAATTAATTATCAAATAAAATTTTAAGTTATTTTATGATTAAATATTATTTTATAAATATATTTAGGGCCTCTAATCAATAGATTATGGTCATTCAAACATGGGAGAGATTTGAAATGGACAGTCTAGATTCAGTTACAAAGGGAATATCTCCATAAATAAGGAAGTGGGTCCCTCGAACATACCCCTAATTTTTTAATTCATTGAATTTTATGGAATGTGATATACAATCTCCCTATTATGGGAGGCTTACCATTTTAATTTAAATGAATTTTTTTATTAAATTAAATTGATTTTTACTCAAATAAAAAATCAATCGAGGGCCATGAGAGACCCAAGTGAACTAGTTTGATGCCTCATATGATAATTTTTCATGAATATGTTATAAATATGTACATTGTGACATAATGATCCAAGAGGTAGTAATTATATACATTAAGTGAGCAAAGAGGACCTATATATGTTTCCTTACATCCTTTATGTTGGGATGTGTACTGATGTCGAATGATATTTCTGGGTCTTCCATGGGCATTTGATCTCAAAACAATTATTAATGTTGGTAAATAAAAAATTGAGGTGATAAATTCATTACCTTAACCAGCTTGTCTAAAACATTTATGTTCTTTTCTAGAATATATAGGGTTTTACAAGAGGTTCATCAAGGAATTTGTTTTTATTTCTCTCCCTCTCTCTATGTAACATTTGATAGAATTTGATTCTAATTTTAAAATTTAATGTTGGGAATCAGTTGATGAACTATGTAAAATATTAATTATCACACTATTGATGCTTACAAAAATCTAGGAGAACCTTTTTTTACAACTTTATAATTCTTCCATCTAGGATGTGGGAGTTCTGTTATCCAAAATAATTAAAGGAAGACCATGAATCATTATTTAAACTTTTTGAATATTGGATTGTGCATTGCTCCACTATACGACTATTGAAAAAAATATCCTTGTAGTTTTTTTCTTTATATATATTCAAATAACAATTTCTCGGATCTAAATACACTGTGTTTTATTGATATGAAGAACATTGATACCTAATAAAGTAGGTATGGAAAGGTTTTGGATTATTATTTTAATTATATGAGTTAATGAGGCCAAATAAGAGATTGATGATTATAATTGAGTTGAGAATTAGTTAGTCAATCACATGATTAGATTTACTAATATGGAGGAAGTAGAAATATTGGACCAGAACCCACTAAGTTTCCCCCTTGAAACATGAAAATAATATTTGATTGAAGGTTTATTAACCAATAATACATATATGGTGAATTATTTGGTAACGTTTAGGAACCATATCCTTAAAATTCCATTAAAATTCTCAAACATAAATAATATTTAATGTTTTACATTTGGGATGACCCATACATGTGGAAAATTTAAAATGATAAATTAATAAAAAACTTTTTTTCTTTCAAATGAGATTGATTTTATTTTTGACATTTTTTACACTGTATAATGTAGAGACATGTTTAGACATAAAATAACATCATGAAATGTCTTAGAATCTAAAATTTATTATCCCAATATATTTATTGATTCACTTATATTTTTAAAAAAACTATGAAATTACAAATTTATGAAAATATATTATAGATAAAAAAATTCACAAAAATACAACATCTATTTTGAACTTTTTTAGGACTTAGGAATTGAATTTTTTTTAATCTTTTTCATTTATTAAGGTAACTCATAATTGTTTTTACAATAAATCATACTTATAATTTTTTGGATGAAAAGGACACAAAAAAACAATGATGTAAATGTTATATGTGATATTATCATCAATAATATGTTATTTATGTTTTGAGTGTTAAAATCCATTATCAATGACCATGTAACTCTCTTTTCCAATATGATCATGGGGGATTTTTAAAAAAAATAAGGAGTTCTTCAGAGGGAATAATCCCATTTCCATCCATACACAGAAAAGAAATATAAATGTTTAATATTTTAAATCGACAAAATATTTTATATAATTGTAAAACAATATAGGAAAGACAAGATAAAATGGTTGGATGGCATATTATGGGCTTACAGAAAAGCTTATAAAAACAATAGAAATGATAACCTATTGATTAATTTAATGAAAAAACTACTGGAAATGAGAAAATGTATTATCATGATGTTAAAGAAGATAATATGGAAATTTATAAATATGTAAAATATAGGAAATTGTAGATACATAAGCCAGAAGAAGTTATGAGAGAATATTTTTAAGAGTTAAAAAATTATAATGAAAGGAAAAGACTAGATAATGAAAATTTGATTCAATAAAAGGAATTCCTTCAAAGTGTCCAAGTGTTATTAAACGACTCTAGATAGAAGCTGGTGCTTGGAAAAGATCATTCCAAATGGGAAGGCCCTTTTATAGTTACTAATATATAGCATTTTGGTAGTGTTCAAGTTGTTAAACAAAGAAACCAGAACATAATCAATGTTAATTGAAATAGGTTGATGAAATATCATAGGAATATATCCATGAACTAATAGAGGATGTCATAATCCTACAACCTTCTTATCAATCATATACCATTAGTTTCTACAATCCCATATTTTCATTTTTTTGTTAATTCTATTTAAAATATACATAAATGATAAATCTTTTTGAATTCATAGAGGAAGATATGTCATTTAATATGGGGTATGAAACATTTATAGATTAACAAATTTCGTCATCACATTTCACATATTGGATTATTTATTACTTTTTGAAATTTTGAGACACATTCAAAATAAATTATGTTTTTTATTTTCAGATTTAAGTATGTTATAAATACAAGATGACAATAAATTAAATTACATTTCAGAAATTGAATTTTTGAAAGTGTGATTAAAATAATTTGAATCATTTACTCACCTTATATTAACATTTAAAAAAATAGTTTTCAACTTCTATCGAAGGGAAATTATTATAAAGCCTACTTATTTATACATATCATTTTATGATATGATTTCTAAAATTTGAAGTCACTAACTTGTGAGGATGTGAAATAATTATTGAATATGATTCAAAATATCATTTTGTTGAGATAACCATGTCTTGTTTTAATAAACATAACCTAAAAATAAATCTATTAAAAACCTTGATGAATTCAAGGACCTAGTGATAAAATGATTAAAATATTATGTTGATTTAAAACCTTCTATTTCAAACTAACACATGACTTAATCCATTATAACTATTATCATCCATGAATTAAGTTATTAGATATAATAATTACATCCAAAATATTCCTATCTAAAAGTATATAAAATATTTTTAATGATCTATGTTAAACTCAAGTGGGGGGAAGAGAGAAATAGATGGGAAAATATTTTTGGTAGAATATATTTAAATTTAAATGATGATTTTTATGTAGCTTTTATGTTGCTATTTGTTTGTGAAAATTCATGTTGGATATAATGGATAATTATTTCTTATTTCTTCCATATCAAGAAATAAAAATCCCTGATAATTTTAAAGTGATAAAGTCCCTCTCATTACCATAAAAATATGAATTTAATGAGAATTGTTTTAACTTAAAAGGATAAAACAATGATACAATAAAAATAATGGAAGTGGTAATAAATTGATGATGTTTTTGAAGTACATAAGGGTGTATATTAAACATGAATTTCGATATCAATTTATAATGATTGGAAGCTTAAAAACTATTGTTTATACTCTTGTGAAAGAGTTTTTTATTATGGTATGATTGAAAAACCACAAAAGATATATAAAAATGTCCCAAGAATAAATCATAAAGAAGAAAAATACATTCTATTCTAGGTAATGTTCGAACACACTACCTCAATAATTGAATTCAGAATCCAACTCAACCCTCAAGAGCATAACAAAACGAAAATTATGAAACATAATGATGGAATCAGAGGAATAATATGTTTTGGTGAAACTAAATTTATTAATGATGTATTATAACCTTGGTGATCATAAATATGTTATGTAAATTTAGTGGATTATAATGTTTTTGTGGAATCCATAATTGAATGAAATTATAAATCTTGTTTTGGTTTCCCTTTAGAGTTAATATTATCATTTTACACTAAATAGTTTAAAATTGAAATCCAACTAACCCGTTAGACATAGAAAAAACCAAAAAATTCCCCCACGATATTCAAACATACATTAATTATTGGTTGGGTATGAATAAATTCATTAAACATATGGTGAAAATTGATTAGATTTATAATGAGAAAAACATTCTTTTAAAAATCATACTTATGTATTGATTGAAATATTCTGGAAGGTTAGGTATAAGTGTGTATGGAAGGATAACATATGTGAGAATTAATTTAATTTTTAAGATTATGAAAATGAAATTAAGAAAATTATGTAGGAATGATTACTTTTGAAACATAGTGTTGAAAAAGAAACTCACATTGGCTAGGTAAATGAATTTTTCATTGGTAATGTTTTTGAAATTATCATTTATAGAGTCTATGATTTGTGTGAGGGGAAAATCATAGAGATTGTAATTTTATATTTTTAATTCATCATTTTTGTGGTTTTAATCCTACTATTTTATCATTTTCTTGGAAATTGTCACATGTATGAATTGTATGAGTATCTTGGGATTTTGTTATAAAGTGTCTTAAATCATGATTTTTAATTTATTATATTATCTTTATGAATTATTAGTATAAAACTTTTATTTTATATTTGATGTTTTGATTACAATATTTTTTTATAGAGTCAATTATGAATAAATTTTAGTGAGTCAGGTTTATCTGGGTATTTTGGAGTGGTTGTAGATGATCAACTACAAGTTAAAGTTTCAAAGTCCTCAATCGAATAAACATTGAAACTTCCATGTGATAACTTTTATTACGTGAATTCAAACCATTAATCATAAGTGGGAATTATCAATAGATCAATTGATTTTCTGACCAACTGTGTAAGTATAAACAATGTGTAGATTGACTATATGAGTATTTATCACATGAATAAATCCATGTGACCACAAGCTCAATCCATCGATCTAAATAATATAGCCTATCAATTGAGAATTCCCTATATCAACCACAAAACCATTCTTATCGAACACATAGTGTACCAACCATGTTGTAACTTATCTTTTATGTAATCAATTTTCTACCTTATGGTCGGCTCAATAACTTGTAACTCATAGTTGATATATTCCCTTTCAAAAATCTAGTTTGTGGATGGTCATGTATGTGCTTTGTGAAACTGACTCACACTTTGAACCTAAAATTTTATATTCCATGTTAACAATAATATTATAATTTTAAGGTTGGAATGTGGATATTTACATGAAAATTATCTTTATTAAAAGAAAGATGGAATTTCCTGGGTTGAAATATGAGATTAAATCATAAAAGAGAAAAGACATTAAAAAAGGTAAGATAGATATTTTTGAAAATATAAGATCATGTGATGTTTGAGAAAGACAAAGAAGAATGGACATTTTAAAAAAACAAAATAGGATACTCTTTAATAAAAAACAGGACATGGAATTTGAGTTTCGACTAGGGAATATGATGATGATGTTTCATTCATGGTTTTTACATAATATTTTCTAATCATATAATCCATTCTTCCTCCCAGATCAATGTTTCAACCCATATAATAGAATGTTAATTATCATCTACTTGGTGATATGGATGTTCTATATTATAATTCTTGAGACCTCATACCTTAATTAATGAAATATATTTTTCATGTAAATTCATTTCAATTATCATTGACTATTTATTTCACAGAATTAAATCGTTTTCTGGATTTGAAATAGTTCACTATTACTGCATAGGATTGTAAAAAAATAATATCTATCATCTTGGTGAATCTTTTCTTGAAGGGGAATGTTTCATGAGGGTGTGATTTTCCATGAATCTCTAGAACACGTGAAATGGAAGTGAATGAATTTTGGGTTACATGGGAACATTGGATCCCAATTGCCTTTTTATAAGTAATTAATGAGTGCCTATCAATCTGTACCTATGAATAAGGAGGAACCACGACTATAACAACCCAATATTAATTTAAATAATAAATAAATCACTTTTTTTATAATACTTAAAACATTACACAAACACACACATAAATACTATATAACTTTAGTGCATTTTGAAACTTGTTACACATTTGACTAATTTGGTGAATGATCTTCAACATATCTCATAATGGACTTCCCCTTTAGTTCCCTTAACCGAAACCTTTATTTATAACCAGGTGAGAACAAAACATTAGAATAATGGTAATATGAGATTCTCAAAAAAAGGTAAACAAGAGATATATGAAAACCCAATCTTGGGCACAAGGATAAGAGAACAAGATCATGAAAATATAAGATAATACTATTCATTTCAATGATCATAAACATGAATCATGTCATAAATATTTAAATTTCATGAGGAATGAATCATTAGAAAATAAATAACATAATCCATTAATCATGACATAGTAATAAGACATGGAATTTTTGGTAGACACATTTTCATATAAAATTAATTCCATAGTTGTCAAATCATCGCTTCCAAGGACTTCTTAGTAGTATGGGTTCAATCCCCAAACCATCTTGGTAGTCAAGGTTCACTCCAATGACAATAATTTTATCCACCGTTCACACCCATCAAAATATTTTTATTCATGGTTCACTCCCATAGCCATCTTGGTAGTCATGGTTCAGTCCCATAACCATCCTGGTCGTGAGGGTTCAATCCCATAACCATCCTGGCAGAAAATAAACTTTATTTTTATATCATGATATATAAATATTTACCCAATTAATTGGAGTGATATATAGGTCCCAAAAATTATTTAATGAAATAATAAATTTTTGTTACATAAGAAAATAAATTATGTATCATATCTAAACCCATATAATGAAATGGGTTACATAAACATCATTCCATCATAATAGAACCCTCATAATATAAATGGGTTTCATTAATATCATTACATCATAAAAATACAACATTAGAGAAAAAAATAACTAGGTTATAATTGAATCATATCCCTAGAAATACATAAGAAACATAAAATAATGTTATCCTAGATGGAATATAATTACGATAGATTACTTGAAAACACTTTTTGAGGAAAATATGTTTTCTTATTTGAAATCGATTTATTTTCTTAAAATTCCACAAAATTTTAAAAGAAAACTGTTATTTTAAAATACCCTTCTCATTTTTTAAGGGGACCTTCAAGGAATTATGAAATTATGAATTTTTAATTTTTTTTATGTTTTATATGTCAAAAAATATTCATCTGGTATTTTTTTGGAAAAGTCAAAAAGTACCTCGTTAGGAAAATAACAGAAGATTCTTTTAAAAACATTTCACAAATATTAATACCTGGTTAGAAATGAATTAAAAAAATATTTTAAAAGTAATATAATTTTGAAATATTTTTTTAGGAAACATGGAAATGGATGATAAATATTTCCTTGAAGATACATGTGTATAAAAAATCATGATAATAATGATATTATGGAATTAAAACCTATAACATTATAATCAGAAGATTCATTTTTTCTATGGAAAAATGATACATATATAGATATAGAAATACCATGATTTTATATTTATGATTCATAAAGTACATTTATGGGGATTATATACCTCGTATAGTAGAAACAAGTCGTGTGTGAGGCATGCGTCTCATCGAAGTAAATATGAGACAAAAATTCCTTACCTTAGGCCAGATTCCATCCAAACGTGTATGAAACCCCAGAATAGTGGTTTTTTAAATATTATAAAGATATACCAGAATCAAAATAATAATTATGATACCAAATATGATTCATTTATGACTTTATATTAACTATTTTTAACAATTTTAGGTTAAATAAATGTTTCTTGTAATAACCCATTTGTTAATCATACGTGTTTTGACTTATTATTTTTGACCCTATTATATAGATCATGATTTAATCACATAAATAATGTAATAATTGATAAATATATGATATATATTTCATATTAAAATATATATGTATATATAAACAATAATTGAAATTTAATACACTGTTCATAGAGATGGTTATTCATACATACGCATGAATGTTGTTTCCATTTTCTCATTGTACCGATTCGAAGAAGCTAAATGAAACTTATATATTTATATTTATATTATTTAATTATAAATATTATTACATATATTTAAAATTTATTCATTAGATACATTTCTTATAATTAATCTTGATGTGGTTAATGTAATAGATGAATCTCATTGTGTCCTAGAGACAGTAAGTCGTACGTAGCCATAAGCGGTGATATAATTATCTTAATGGTTATAGGATAATAAATTAAGTGTTATATTAATTATAAAGTGAATATATTCTGTCATATTTATTATTTTTAACTTTTACATATACTAATCCATATAAATTAGTGATGAAAAAAAGATAACATGGTGGTGTGGTGTTGGTAATTTGTGCGTATGAACGTGTGGTACTTCCTTTTTTTATAGTATGAATAGAAGGTGGAATATGTTTGTTCCAAGATCAAAATAAAATATCAGCATATATATGATAGTGTAGTTATTAATTTAGTATGGAAACAACATATTAGGGTGATGTAGAAGTATAAATGATCTTAAATGAATTGGTAAAACAAATACCTCTTCTTCAGTGGACTTCCTTTGAATCTACTCTTAAGGGTGATGGATTTTTTATTTTTAGTAGTCTAGGACCTCCAAATCATAACAAAAAATGTTACAAGGATAAATGGACTGGTATTGGCTGAGATATAAGGCTCAATGTTGTGTGATGAAGTTAGGGAGGAGGTTTCATTTTATAAGAGAGGGGAGTGGCAGTGTTAAAATCCATTAAACTATTAAATTAAAAGAAATTTATTTTCCATTTAAAATACCCCTAAAGTGAGTTATTTTGAATATATGATGTGTATGGTTCAAAATAATCTCAGAAAAATATTTATATATGTTAAGGTCAAAATATCGAACTTATCTTATTATTTTAACCCTTAGTCAAACCCATTAACTCTTACCGGGACAAATTATATTTTTTACACTTCAGGGTTATTATACATACTATAAAATTCCAAGAGGACCCCAAATGGATTATTGAAGAAATATTCAACCTTACTATTGTTATTTGGACAAATTGTATATTTTTTTAAAAATTTATATAATTTTTTAAAAATATTTGTGATTTTAAAGTATCATATACGACAATTTTGATATTACTCATTATTTCTCTTTTTAAATGTTATCCTAACGACATTATAACTTTGATCCACAACTTATAATATATCACAAACATAGTAAAAGTTTCTATAATGTTCTTCTATATCATTATTTGTGTCATATTATATTTATTTTAATATTCTTAATATCATTTATTTGATATTTTTATTAATTAAACAATTACTGCATTGTAATTGTGAAATCCTTTAATTAAGTTATTTCTTATACCAAAATTAAATAAAAACTATCCTGAAGAATATATATTTATAATATTAAAAATTAGTATCTATAGTATAGTTTATATTTTTATATCCCTATATTAGAAATGATTTGGTTATTAAAAATATGATTATGAAATTTTTAACTTATATTTCAATAAAGTTTTATAAGTGTCTTATTCCTACCCAAGTTTCATAAAATGCTATAATTTCAGTGTAATGTGTACTTGTGTCCAATACCACTCATCCAATGAAATTAGAACTCGTTTTACTGTAATTTTATAACATTACAATATTATGATTTCCTTTAATTAACTAATTTACCCTTAACCGTGGTAAATAAAAAATTTACAACATTTATTATTTCTAATATCTGAAATATTAAGTTGATGCTATTAGATTGTAAATATCATACTTATTAAAACCATGTATGTCCTTTTTTTAAATTCAATTAATATAAATAAGAAAATTATGATTAATGCTAATCCCACAGATGTGATGAAAAGGTGGCTAAAAAGGACGTTCAAAAGTTAAATAAGTTTTTTATATCTAATTTCAGAATAAAAATGATTCCAATGATAGAAATTGTTATAATATATGTATAACTGACCTATTGTAACATAAAATATAAATTTAATATATAATAATTCTTAAAATTTAAAAGGAAGTATTTAACTACAATGGAGTATTTTTCATTATTCAATGAAAATTGAATCTTCTCAGAAAAATATAAACAATTAACCATAAGAAAATATTGATACACCAAATAAAAAATTGAAGTTAATTTTATCAATATAGATTTATATTATTGTCTAAAATTAATTTTATTATTGTTCATATAAGAACATCAAAAGTATATCATTTATGTTAATAATATTTATAAACATAAAATGTCTTATCCAAATATTATAAATTTCATTATAAATATGTTTTATTTATTTGATAAAATTATAAATAAAATTTAAAAATTATTTATTACTATTCATATTACAATGTTCGATCGGTAGGTTAAAATTTCTTTTTTAAATAATAATGTTAACAACGTGTTGTTTCATAGAGACTTTGTGTTGCGTTTAAAGCATGTCAAGTTATTGTTGCACGTTATGAAAGATTAAAAGTGTGTTTTTTATAATGTAATCAAAAAATAGTTCTTTAATATAATAAAAAAATCTATATTAAATGTTTAATGAAGTAACTATTTCAAAAAAATTAATTTATTCGAAAAATAATAATTCACCAAATCTCGAGGGGTTACATTCTACCCTCGTTAAAATATATTTATCCCTCGAAATTCATCTGGGGAATTAATGGTTTAAAACTTGAAATATTATTTCATAAAAACTCATATCTTAAAAAAAACATCCTTTTCAAAAAAAATGTTGTAAAGTAATAATTACCCAGATTAAATCATAACTAGGTCTCTATGTAAGAGAAAATAGGTAAAGTTTTGGACCTAGTGGAAAATTAGAAATGATCATAAAGATTGATAAGGATCATTGATCACAAGAATGTGGTTGATCTATATAAATTTAACAATCACAAAACTATAAACAAAATAAATGTAAAAGCAACATTAATATCATAAAAATTATTGTAAAAATACACCCACTTTACATCACTGGCTATTCACTACTGCTAAATAATTTTCATGAAAATACATACTTACTTGATTTCAACACAATCTCACCATTTTTCCTACATTGATAAATTTACACATCATCTGTTCTTCCAAGAAATGAAAATCAATTTATCATTCTGGAATCATTTGAATATAATGAGAACCATAAATAGAATGATTGGACATTTCATCTATCTTTATCAAAACCAAAAAGGTTAACACAAGCTATCCAATTCGCATAAGTCCAATTATGGTGAGATAACACTTTAATCTCTAAAAATTCATCCAATGTTTAACATAAAAATTCCACAAATAGAAAGCCTTACAATCCATTTGAATGATTAAAATCAAACAATTCAAAAGTAAGTTATCTAAATCCCCATAATATTTATCCCATATATATCATAGGTCATCTGCTAGTTTTCACCTTCCAAGCATGTGAATACATTCATAATGTGTTCCCTTAAAACATGGTAATAACTTTAATTACCATACATCATTATTTAAAACATTAATGTTTATTTATTTCAAAGTTTATTGGACATATTCTTTAAGTACAAAACATTGTAAATTTTATTTTTGATAGCATTACATTCTTTTCAACAAATCCTTAATCAGCTACTAGGTAACCAGTATCGTCCAATTAATAACATCCAACAAATCATTATCCAGAAATCATTATCTTATCATAAGGTATGTATTAAGGTGTTTATTTCCATTAATCAAAAAATCACCATTCCATTAAATAAATTTTCTAAATCATCAACACCATTCAAGGTATCTTTTTAATCCTTAATAAAAAAATATACTAAAAATACTTATATATTTCATGCTTTTTATTAGCTAATCCTTTAATTCCGAAAGCATGTACACTTCAATCATCAAAATTTATTATTAATGCATTACTGAAGATCCATCATCTTATTATTTCCTAGAATTTGATATATGAGTCATGTATTAAGTTTCCTCAACATCAATATTATCATGATTATTATGTTGAGGGTTAACAAAGTTGTTTGATCACCCCATACCTTTCACATGTCATTCACGATATCATTATCTTAAATAGAATAACTAATACATGTACCTCCATTATTATTCTATTTATGATACTTCCACTTAAGAAATAAATATTTATAATTCTAAAACTTTACACATAAAAACCCTTAATAATTAACCATGTTCCATCTATTTCCTTCCTTTGACTAAAATCAGGCAACATAGTGTGAGAAACAAATATCATCAGAGAAAACCACATAATAATGAAAAATTACTTATAGGATGTCTAAATAATTACATATATTTTTTAATCAACAAATCATTTTTTTACCGTAGTTTATTCATAGTCATATTATATTCAAATCAATCATAATGGTTCATAAGGTCATTGTGAATTACCAAATCATATCCCCCGTGACTGTCAAACCCGGTGTGTATGAAGTCTTGTTGTTGTGTACCCATATATGCTTGAGTCAGGACCGATGCACCTTTTTAGAGTTATTAAACCTTAGTACATCTATGAAAGATCCACCTAATCTCGTAGTATCTAGAAATAGATACAATTCTTAGAAACTACTTACCCCATCCTTTACCAAAATTTCAGGACATTTTTGTCAACATTAACTCAGCCATGGAATTATCCTTAAAGACACCCCATGAAATATCCTTATGAACATCCCTTAGGATATGAATAATTCTTTCTCATCATAGATTCAAAAGTTTGTATAAACCTTAAATTTTATTCAAACTATATAGAACCATGATCAACATACATTAACAATACATCAACTTTGTGGAATACTTAATACAGTACACAAGCACATTCTAAAAGACTTTATTATATTAGTGTCTTTGGAAGACTAGAACACATTCACTTAATTTGGTGAAATATCTTCAAAAATATTCCATAAATATATTCCCCTTTATTACTCTTAACTAAATTATTTCTTAATAACATTTGGAAAAGAAAACAAAAGATTAAGTGTGATCTTAGATTCTCAATAAGGGTAAACAAGAGAGACATGTAAACCTAATCTTGAGAATAAGGGTATTAGAACATGATCATGAAAACATTACATCATAACCTACATGACAATGATCATAAATAAGAATCATGGAATACTGATTATTAGTTTTTAAGGAATAAATCATATAGAAATAATTAACATATTCTATAAAATCATAAAAAAATAATAAGACATGGAATTTTTGGCAAACACATAATCATTTAAAAATGATTTCCCTAGTAGTCAGGGCATCATTGGAAATGTCATCTAACTAGTATAGGTTCACTCCCCATTCCATCTTTTCAGTCATGGTCTACTCCCATAACTATATTGGTAATCATGGTTCACTACCATAACCATATTTGTAGTCATGGTTTACTCCCATAACCATCTTGGCAAATAAGGTCCTTTATGTCTATCTCATGAGATATAAATCTTTACCAAATGAATTGTATGAATATATAGGTCCCACTATATCATAATGAAATCATACATATGTGTTCCAGAAGAAAATAAATCATTTATCATATCAAAACCCATGGAATGAAATGAGTATCATAAACATTATTCAATCAAAACATAACCCCTAGAAAAGAAATGGGATTCATACAAATCATTCCACCACAAAAATAAACCATTCATTAAAATAATAAGAATTTTAACATTTAAAAATATCTCCAATAAAACATATGTAACATCAAATTATGTTATCTTTGATAGAGAATAATAGTTAGAGATCACTTCAAATCAATTCTTGAGGAAAATAACCTTTCTTCGTTGAAATATTTTTCTTTTCTTAAAACGATTAACAATTTTAAAAGAAAAAAATTTTATTTAAAAATACATTGCATGAATATAATATAATATTCAAGGTTTTAAGGCATTATAAAATCATAAAAAACATTCATTCCATATAAGTTACAAATACATACATATCGTACTTTTTCGGAAAACTAAAAAAATACCTATTTAGGTAAATGATAGAATATTCCTTCCAAAATATTTAATAAAAATTAATACATGTGTAAAAATTATATAAAATATTTAAAATTAATAGTAAGAATAATTTTAAATATATTTTTATGAAAAATGGACATGGATGATAAATATTTCCGAGTAGATAATTATGTATAAATAATCCTATTGATCATGGGATTATGGAATCAACCACTACAACTTTATATTCAGTAGAATCAAATGCCCCAATAAGGAAAAACGTTCATATGGGTAAGAGAATAAAATAATCTTATGGTTCATAATCATAAAATAATATCAGGGGTTTTATGTTCCCAATCTATAAGAAACATTTAATATATGAGGCATGTGTCTTATAGATGTAAACGTGAGACAAAAATCCATTACCTTAGGTTTGATTCCCTCCATACAAGTATGAAATAGTAATATAGAGGTTTTAATCAAATTATAAACATATAATACAATAATAATATTCTTTATTTTATCATATATGTCGTACGTATGCATGAACATTGTTTTTATTTTCTTATCATACTAAATAGAAGATGGTAAATGTCATATATATATATATATTATTAAATTATCATCATTATTTAATATATTTCATATTTATTCAATATATAAATTTTTTATAGCCATTATTGAAATAATTAATGTGGCAAATGAATCTCATCATGTCGTGGAGATGACAGGTCTTACATACGCACGAGTGACGATATCATTCCTTTAATGGTAAAAGGGATAATAATTAGATGTTATATTAATTATATAGAATAAATACCAAATAATATTTATTATTTATATCCATTATATGAATCATTATACTCATACAAATAATGTAGTATTGAAAATCATATTACACCATGGTGTGGAGATAGTAACCCATATACACACATGTGTGGTATTTTCATTTTTTGTCCAATGAATGAAAGGTGGATTATTGTTTTTCCATATCCATAATAACATCTAATAATATATTTAATAATATATTTATTAATTTAGTGTTGAAACACTATAGGAGGATGAATTATACAATGAAATAAACTTAAATGAATTGGTTAAACAATTACCTCTTCTTTACTAGGCTTCGTTTCGATTACCTATTAAGGAAACTAGGGCTGAACCTTTTAGAAGACCAGGACCTATAGAAATTAAATAATAATTTTTTAAGTTTAAAATATAATGGATTTTATGATCTAGTAGGTTCGATTTGTTTTGAAGATGGCTGGGAGGAGGTTACGTTTTATAAGAGAGGGGGGCACTCTTAGATTACTTTAAAATATAACATTAATATAAAGTGGTTTTGGATATAAAATAGATATAAAGTTATTTATTTACAATCTATGATGATAAATGGTATAAAGCCTCTAAAAATGATTTTATACATGTTTATGTCACAATATTAACCATATCCTTTGGTTTTAACCCTTTATTTGAAATTTTATCTCTTACCGGGACAACATGGCTTTTTTACTCTGTAGGGTTAATATAATTACTATAAAATATCAGAAGAATCCCAATTGGATCTATTTTCATGTATTTAAAATTATTAAATTATTTTTACCAAATATAATATTTTTATAAATTTTATATCATTTAATGAAATATTATTTATTTTAAAGTATCATTTATTTCAATACTTATACTACACATTATTTTTCTTTTTTTAAAATATCCTAAAAATATGATATCATCAAACCAACACTACCAGTATATCACTAACATATCAAAATTTACTAATAAATTCTCGGATATTATTAATTATTAAAATTAAATTTATTTTAAATTTTTTAATATCATTTATTTGATATTTTCATTAATTAAACAATTACTACATCATCTTTATAACGGCCTTTAATTAACATATTTCTTCTCAATAATTTAAAAATATTATTATAATGAAAATATATTTATTATATTCAAAATTAACATATATAGTATAAATAATCTATGTATAAACTTATATAAAAATGATTTATTTATTAAAAATATGGGCATGACATTTTTAACTTTTCTTTAAATAAAATATAATATATGTCATATTCTATCCATGTTTTTTGAAAAGGATATAATTTCTTCGTACGGTTGATTTTGTTATAAATCCACACATTCAATGAAATTAGGATAGGTTTTAGGGTAACTTTCTAATATTATAATATTATTTTTACCTTTACTTAACCGATTTACCCACAAACATGGTAAATAATAAATTAACTAAATTTAATATTCATAATATCCCAAAAAAATAATGTTTATCCAATTAGAATCTAAATTTAATACTTATTAAAACTATATATGTCTATTTTTCAAAATTCATTTCACAGAAACATGAAAATTACATTTAAGGCTAATCTCGTAGTCGTGGGGAGAATGTGGTTAAAAAAAACGTTCAAAAGTTCAAATAAGTTTTTATATCTAATTTCAGAATAAAAATGATTACAATGATCTAATTTGGATTAATGTAGTTATAATTTATCTATTTTGGATATCAAATTATATTAAAACTATATAAATTTTTTAAATGGAAAGGGATGTTTTTAACTACAATACAGTATTTTTCACTATTCATCAAATAATTAAACTTCACAAACAAATTAATAAATTTTTTTCCTAAGATAATGTTTACATTACACATTAATAAATGAGGTTTATTTTATAAAATTAAATTTGTAAGACTATTTAAAATTAATTTTTTATCGTTCATAGAAGGTCATAAAAAGCAGTTCCTTTTTAAAAATATATTTTCTAATCATATAAAGTCTTTAAAAACATTATACATTTCATTATAAATATATTTTTCTAATATGAAAAAAATTATAAATAATATATAAAAAATAAATATTACTATTCATATTTCTTTTTTTAACTTCTAGGTCATAATTATCTCATTTAAATAATTATATTAATAATGAGCTCTTTCGTAGAGACTCAATGTTGTGGGTAACACAGGCCAAATCAGTGTTTCTTATAGTGTAAGATCAACTTTTTGTTGTGTATAATGTAATCCCAAATTATTTATTTTATATAATAAAAAAATATTATGTTTTTAGAAAAAAAATATCAAAAATATTAAATAAATTTGAAAAAAGTAATTCACAAAGTCTTAAGGTGTTGAAATAAAGTAATAATTTTTAGTTAAATATCCAAAATATCTATCATTCTAATGTGTTTAGATAAAAAAAGATTGATATTTCACTAATAAATTAAATAATAAATTTATTGAAATAAATTTTAGGATTTTTATAGCCATAGTAGTGGAAATTCGACCCTGACACAATCACATTTCTCATCCATTGTTTTCAAACAATAGTTTCAATTTCATACTATGCTATCAAAAATTAAAAAATTAAAAATAACAGATTTCTATAGCTAAAAGGTGAAAAATAATTTTTTTACACTCCTCCATGGGAAACAAACAAAGGTTATGATTAATAATATATTTATCCTACATAGTAAAAAAACCATGCCACACGATGTGTATTTTTCAAAAAAGATATATGGTGTTTCCCATATAAATTCATGGTTGGATAATAAATAAGTTCATTGTATTAATATAGAATACTAGAAACATATCATGTTGGGAATATATAATTATTTATATTTTTTTACAAGGAAAAAATCATGGTCTTGGAAGGGGTATTAACTTGTATAGAAGCTCGTAAAGGATCAGTACCCAAATATGCTGATGAATTTGTGTGTAACCCCTAATATATATATATATATATATATGAAAACCCTAGAGTGGTTAGTTAGCATGTGATTATCCATGTGACATTAGAGATAATGAAAGGTTTTCTTCTTCTTTATTGTTTCCTGGATGAGAAAAGATTTATTTTCTATATCTAAGGAGCATATTAACATTGATATGTGATTTTTGAGGGTAAATCGAGTGAGGGGTTAGTTTGGGATTGTGATTGATTTAACAATACAAGAAAGGGTATATGATGCAAGTAATGTGAACCATAAAGATAATTTATTACATGCTAAGTAGAATATTCATGAATATTATTTTTTATATTGTGATAAAAATCTCTTGATGTTATTGGTTTTCTAAATTTTTGTTTTTAGGGAAAGATCAATATGATTCCTGACCCTGGTGTTTTAAGGAATTGTTATCGATCATATAAAATATCAAGAACCAAGATTATTGATTCAAGGGTATATATAGTGCATCTATATTCCTATATTTTGGTAATTATTTCTTAGTTACTGGGATCTCATGTGTTAGATGACTAAATATGGGGAATTTATTCCGTTCGAAGTGGTGTACTGAGGGTTCTCCTAGATAGACAAGCCAGATTTTATATTATCATGGTTAGTGTTTTAATTACTAGATACATAAATTTAATGGATATTACTCATGATTGTCTGGGTTGGTAGGGTAAAAATTGGGTGTACTCTTTCTTGGGTATGCTTATTTTTTTCAACTGGGGATATTATGAACAATTACAAAGAACAACTCATGTTAAGGCATAAGGGACACACAAATGGTTTCATACGTTTTTAATTAAAATAGATCTTGAATCAAGTTCTTTTTATATGGTTTGATGTGGACATGGTTTCCCAAAAAAAATTATGGAATGTAAAATTTCCCTCCATGGCCAATGAGTGATTAATGATAGTTTTGTGTTTTATGGTAATGTTGACCTGATTGTGCACCATGATATGTACTATCTGGGAAGCATGAGGGTTTAACATATTGTGGATCTATTATAGGTGTTGTATATCGGAAGAAATATTTTTGATAGTGCTTCATTGTTCATATCGGGCATTAACCTCACATGAATTAAATCTGAAAATTGTTAGGTCGAAATTCATAATGATTTGGGATTGGGAGATTATTGATGGTTTGTGTTAAATATCAATTTTGAATGGTAGGGTCACATATTGATATTATTCATAGTAATGGATGAATCATGAGTCACGGAGTTATATCCCTCATGTGGAAAGGTCATGGCTATGATGAGACTGGTTATTTGATATTAAATATCTAATTTTGATATTATTATATAGGTAAATCCAATTTTATTTTTTCCTTAAATAAGAAATGATTTATAATTCTAATGTGTTATTATATGAAGTCTGTGTATTGATATCAATCTCCATATTATTTTCTTTCCAACTAAGATTTAGTCGAATCTGAGACATGTCAATGCTCTATGTGAGATTATAATGAAAACTTTTATTATATGAGTATTCAATAGTGTATTACATATATTTTTTAGTATATAATTTTATATTGGTTTTTAGATGATCTTGAGATTCATTTTGGAGTATATGCACAATGATTGGATGGTCAAATAGCGCGTCGACATGTGCTACTAAGGGTTCTCCATAATGGTCATATTTAAGAGGAATAATTGTTTTTCACATATGAGATTGAGTGTGTGCAGATGAATAGTGATTAAGAAATTATTTTGGACTATAATAATGTGACTCGGTTGGAAATATCAATGGTGGTGAGAAACCAACCTTATGAATGGCCATTTTTAGTCAATCCTTTTAGTG
Source organism: Viscum album (assembly GCA_963277665.1). Taxonomy (NCBI): domain Eukaryota; kingdom Viridiplantae; phylum Streptophyta; class Magnoliopsida; order Santalales; family Viscaceae; genus Viscum; species Viscum album. The sequence continues at coordinate 711,407,246 of OY728155.1, forward strand.
GAAGCATTATAAGTGCATGGATGAATCGGTGGATGATATAGTGTTATCTTATATAAATGGGTATTGATGGATCGATATTGTAATTGGAGATGGTTATATTTGATTGGATCAATTTCTAATGAATAGTGTGTCGTGTGTTTAGCATAGTGAGAAAAAATCTTGTTTGAATTTCTAGAGTAGAATGTGGCGAATTGAGAAAGAATTAAAGACCAAGATTGGTTGAAATTTATAACTATATTATCATTTTGGTGTATAATGTATGATAAGTGTTATGGTAAAGATATTGTAAACACATGTATAGTGTAGTAAAAATAATGGAAAATTTAAATTTTTGGTCATAGATGCCCGTAGCAGGCCAAATGGTAAATTCTCTTAGTGAATGACATCAAAAATATTTTCTGACTATTTTATTGATCTCAAAGGGGAATGTTTAACCTATACCTGGAACATGGTGAAGTTCAATGAAGGGGTACTTTTAAATATATTTTAACATTTAAAAAATTGAATATTAATTATTATCTGAATGGAAACTCTTATATATTTTTAATAGATCGATAGATCAAAATTTCAACTGTACCGTGGGGTTTGGAATGTAGAATTTTACTTATATTGGGAATAAACTCTACATAAATTTCGAGTCCCGAGATGAGCGTTAATATTTGTTTTTTGATTAAATAATTAATGAAATTAATTTAGTTACATTTTTTTATATTATTCCTCCCCCACATTATTTCTCCAATTTTCCATTTGAGGGGAGGAATATCTTCCCATGTAACCCCCATCATGCTATTATATAGAAGGGATATAGAGAAGAGATTTGTTTATATGAAGCATGATCATGACCAGATCATGATGTTAGTGTCTATGGGGAATAGGACTGGGCTCGATACATCAATGATTCATGGAAAGTTAAACCATCAACATTGCTAGTTCTTCAAATTCCATTATATTTTTCTTTATAAATTTTAAATGTGGTTATACGAGCTATTGTGGTTAGTCGAGGGCTATTATAATAATATTTTATTGGATTTAATATTTTGAATTTTAGTTATTCTTATATTTTAGGGTATTTAATATTTATTTTAAGGTTCTGATATGTGTTTCCTATGAAGAATAATTGAGAAACAATAAGAATCGGTTTTTAGATAATAATTTATTGTTGATTCTATTTAAAATAATTGTCTAATTAATTATAATTTTTTTTAAATATTTTATTATTAAATAAAGTATTATAAATTTATTCAGGGCATGTTGTAGATATAGGATGACTAGTCCAAAAAATATGAGTTCAACAGGGATGTTCATGCTTTGGTGATAAATGTAATATATTTAAAAATGATATATGAGGAACCTAGAACATACCCCTATCTTGTAAATGTAATTAATTTATATTGAATGTGTCGTGAAGTCTCTCCACTAAAATCCATATAAAATTTTAAATTAAATTAATGGTTTTTTAAAATTGATATTCATATCAGAGTGATAAATAAAACATCAAGGGAAATGAGTGACCCTTATGAATTGTCTCAATGCCACAACCACCGATAATTTAGTCCTTGATTATAATTTTAATCCTTCTGATAAAAAAACTGAGGGGTATTCTTAAATGTATTATGAGAATATAGTAGACCTATTTATATTTCCTTAGATCCCATAAGTAGGGATGTGCAATGAAATGGAATGGTAGGCCGGAGTAGGTTGTGATATAACCTTTAGTTTCCTTATAGCCATTGAGCTCGTCAATGTAAACATGGAGTTAGTGTTTATCCCCCACTATGATGTGATTACCATAGATTATATTCCCTATACAAGATTTTCGGATCGGTCGTATAAGTCCATAGACTTAAACATAAAATAATATTGAGAAAATTCAATACATCGACTTTAATTCACATTGATGTTCTTTTTAGGTGTAGATCATTAGATAATTAGGCCATACATATTACATATCAACAAAAATATTAAAATGTAGACACTTCTACTCACTTTCCTTTTTTTCAAAAAAAACTTATAAAAATAAAATTGGTTTTGCTTCATGTTTAAACATCATAGCTTTTCTTTTGTCCCATCCAAGACTCTATTCTCTTTCAAATACTATGAAAAATATATGAAATAATGGGATGAGCATTATAATTTTAATAAGGGATACATAAATAAGTTAAACAGCTAGCCTGACAAAATATATGTAAACAGTGAATACTTTATCATAATGTAATAATTTTCACCTTTATGAAGTAGTAAATACTCTTCTCTAAATATAAGCTCATCGCTTCCCATTTTTTTAATAAAAATATTACAATAAAATATATATAAAAAACATATGACATATAAATTGTTGCTTTCAATGTTATCATATTTAAATGGAATAACAATCTGATTGAATTCCATACATATCATTCATAAAAATGAAATTTCCATACGGACGACTTCCATACCCAATGCATTGGATGTTATAACGTACCCACCCATCCATGGTTTATCACAGCACCACCCATATTTGGTTTATCATGTTACCACTCGTCTTTGGTTAATCACATAACCACCCTTAAATTTTCCAAGTACTATTATATAATCATAACACATAATGATCACAATTATTAACATTTTAATCTTAAAATTTTATTTGAAAACGCAAGAAATAATTTCAATATATTTAAATAGTAAATCCGCACTAAAACCCATTTCTAATACCAAAACACACAAAAAAATAACAGGATTTTCCTTTTAAAAACATTACGTCTTATAGAGGAATCCAAATATCAAATAACGGTTATGGTAGTGGAGAATTTCTTGTTGCCACATACATTATAAACATTTATTTTTTCATTTAGTAAAATTTTTAATATAAAAATATTCCTTTTGAAAAACATTGAATTATATTAAAATTCCTAGGGGATTACTATACACTATATATAAGAAGGTGTTGTATATTATCTAAATTTTCAACGATTAATGGAAATTGAGGTGATGTCCTTTACAAAGATCTTATCATTAGATTAAGGTTTAATAAATGAAATAATTATGTGTTACACATAATATAAGAGGATATTCAGTTTAAATAAATCATAAGTTATTTAGACATATTATTGGATGAAGAAAACCAATGACATGTATATTTAACTCAATAAATTGAAATTGAGTTTTGATTTCCCGTACCTTGAGTCCAAATTGTCTCGTACATTATTTATTTTCTTGAATAAAAAATATAGGTTAATATCTATTTGCTTGAGAACCTTTTTCATGATTATTATTCTTTTTATATCACTTTTTAACATGTTATAAAAAATTACATGACTAATTATGTTCATATTAGATGTTTTGTCGATATTTGGTACTTGAGTCAAAAATGGAACATGTTCTAACATAAATTTTACATGTGGTCAAAATTCCAACATCTCTTGAATAGTATTCATGATTTAAGTATCATATGTATCTATTATATTTTTATTTAGAATAATCCATAATATTTGGAGATATTAAATGAAATGAACTGTTCATGGAGACAGTAGGATTTACATACCCATGAACACTACTTTAATTTCTTTTTCATATTCAAAGAATAACAGTTAAATGATATAATTGTATATTATAACACCAGTATTATAGTAATGTCTTAAATTTCTCATTTTTTTTATTAAAACCATAATTTATACATTCCATGTATAAAAGGAATGAATCATATTGCTTTGAGGGGGTGGTAGTCCACACATCCTCAAACAAAAATATCGTATTCACACAACATGGAATGCATAATGGAATGTCCTAAATAAAAAGTAAAAAATCATAGGGAAAATAAAATAAAATATATATCATATGTAAACATAGTGTCAATTTTAATATACACCATGAGATGTTGTAGGGTAATATTGAACAATTATCATTTCGCGAGGTAGTAGTTCTTCGTATACATAAATAGTATATTTTTTAACTATTAAATGGAGGTGTGTGTTAGTGTACATCTAAACCATAACATAACAACATAATAATATATTAAGTATACAGGTCTTCATATGTAATCATATAATAAAATGTATTTAGGGAGTAGACAGTGGTAATGAAACAAAAAATCCTGAGAGAAGGTGTTGCCTCTTAATTAGGTAACCTCTTTTAATTTATACCAAAAGGCTTCCTTGGGAGGCTTTCGTCTCTAATAGAGGCCTCTAGGATGTTTGGTGGGATTCTTGGAAGAGGTTTTGAAAGGTTATGTCTGAACTAGAGGGTTCATGTTGTGTAGTATTATAAATGATAGGGTAACTTTTTATAGATGAGCGAATATGCCCCCATTGAGACTCTTTAATTATAAAATTAATATAAATTATTTTTTTAATTCCAAAGGATACAACATGAGATATAAAGCAGTCACTACATCATCAATGTGCCATGATTAAATTTAATTAAAAAATTATAATATTATAAATAATATATGATGATGTATGAAATATTTTTAGATTTAAATGACTTTATAGTCAAAGATATCAATTATATAAACTCATATTAAAATTGATTTAGAAAGAAGATATATAATTATAACATATTTTCCTTTAATTTAAATTAATATTTATAAGGGAAATAATAACACCCAAGTGGTTTCAGAAGGACATATATTTAGCCCAAGGGTTGTATTGGTCGGCCATATCTCATCCAATAGTATTAGGAAAAGATTTAGGGTAGATTAATATTTTTATAATATTTTTACCCTTATTAACCTGATTTACCCTTTAACTGTGGTAAATAAAAATAATTACTAAAGTCTCTATTCATAATTCCCAAAAAATAAAAGGGACCTATTTAAAAAATTTGGACATTATAATTCTATATATGGAATCTCTTTTTCTAAATTCAAAATACTTAATTTATAGTAATTAATTTAAAATTAAATCTCATTGTCAACACGAGAAAATCGGTTTTTAAAAGTAAAAACCATGAAAAGATTTACATGTGTTTATATAACATTTCAATGTAGAATTACTTAAATGACAAAAATATGATTTAATTATAAAAAAAATAGTATAATTACACATTAATATATATAAAATACATAATCTCACAATATAAATAACTTATAAAAAATAGTAGTTTTGAATTATAATGCAGTATTTTTCACTATTCATTAAAATATGAATTTTATTAGGAAAACACAAAAAATTCAACAAAATAAAATTTTGACATCCCACTTCCAAATAAAGAAAATTAATTTTTTACATAGAACTTATAAAAGTGAACAAAATATATTTAAAGTGGGTTCTACATAAAAAGGCTGTAAGAAATGGCCTTTTGGAATAATACATGCCTAAAATTGATTTTGTTATTATATATTGTCAAAAAAAATATAATATGAATTTTATACAACACATTGAGTTTATATTTCATTAATATAATCCAAAAATAGTGATATGATTATATAAACACAATTATTTTCATTTAAATGGGTTTTCATCGAAACACCTCCTCTATATTCAATTGGTTTTTATTTTCATTTCTAATATATTTGGTAACCAATGAATCATTATATTAACCTGTCTAATACTTATTTTAATAATTATATTATTTTTGTTCATTCCTTCCATTCTAACAGCTTGGTTATAATGGTAACATTTAAATAATAATATTTAGTTGTTCGTTTATGATCGATGTAGCATATCTTTCACGCTATTGAATATAGAATTTGTTTTTTAAACTCGGGATATCACATCCTCCATACCTCTCTTTAATAAACTTCATCCTCAAAATTTTAGTTTGGGGTTAGTAACAAGGATATGACTTTTCAAAATTCCCTTATTTCAATCACACTTCAGAAAATGGTAAATATAACTACCACATTACAAGAAAGAATGAAAAGTACAATGGTCACCCGATATAACACATACTGGCATTCCATGTATGAAAACATTGATATGGAAGAAAAAACTAAATGTCAGGTTTTGATGGACAGTGATATGAAACATGACCATGAGAAATTTAACAATAAAAAAACCACAAACTTATGATGTGTTAAAAAGTCTTTGATTTCGAAGTAGGAAGAGTAAATGGAAAACATTTTTGTATTAATATCCTTTATATAAAAAGGGAATTAATAATTTTGATCATTTCATAATCCTACAATCTACAGTAATGCTTGAATCCATTATATCTAGACTATTTAATCATTCATTGTTCTTCATGATCTTTTAAATATGCTTTCCATATTATTTCTTAATACTTATTTCGTAAAAACAAGAACATGAATCATGTCTTATGATTAAAAAATGTCAAAACATGAGACAATAAATAATACATACCTTTTATAGGTCATTTTTAGTTTCCTCATCTATAATTGGAATCGCATTAGTTTTTTTCTAAACATATATTTTTACAGTCCTGCTGATGCCATTCATGAACCTTATTCTTAGGACACCTATTTTCATAATGACCATAATACCTATATTTGGAAAATTCAATTAATAACACAGAAATAATTTATTTCCCTTTTCTGGAGATAAATTAATGCTTCCTTTTCCCTTGGTAGGTTATTTCATTATGACCTTCATTACAACATCTATAACACCTTCCCATCACTTTGAAACACTGTACGTGGTGTTTCTTCCTACATACTTCACACATATGTTGATGAATATTATTACTATTATGGTCATTACATGAAAATCCACAGGGATTCATTTCATTCAAATATGATACACTAGAAAAATAACTTTGGTTCTAGTAGTTAATCATGACTTTTGATTATTAGATTAGATTAACTAAGAGAGTTCTCGTTGATTCACTAATTTAATTTGGTTGATTATTCATATGACTACCACATTTTCCTTCACATCCATTGTTACATTGGTGCCTTCTAGATATAACCATTTACTGAAACCAAAATAGTTAGTGTGAGTATATCAATGAAATCATCATATATTATCTTATTTGGAAAATAATGACTATGATATATTTATTCATGTTATCTCAGAATCTTTAAATTTATATAAAATAACTATAAAAATTTATATTATTCTAACCATTCTGGTTATATATAACATATAACATAGGAATAAATATCTACCTAACATCTAAAGATTCCTAAACTACATGCTGATACCAACTATAAGGCCCTAACCTTAAATATTATAGAATCTTTAGATAATTCAATACTTGGCTTTAATTCACTTGGAAGATCATTTATGGTTTAGATATTTGGATAATTACGCTATACCTATTATATAACAACATAAATATTTCAAACCAGACACTTCAACTCTATATCCATTTTTTTCATAAAATAAAAACATTTAAAAAGAATCCTGGTTTTTCTTCCTGTTTAAACGATGTAATGTTTCCATGATTCCATCAATGAATATATTATCCTTAAAATCCAATGAAAAACAAATAAAATATGGGATAAGAATAATAATCTTTTTAATCGATACACAAATAATAATAAAAATTTATCCTTTCAAAAAACATTGAAACTGTGAATACGTTATCGTAAACTAATACTTTTCACTTTTATGAAGTAGTAAATACTCTTAACTGAATATAAGCTCATTGATTATCCTTTTTTGTATCCAAATTATTACCATAAAACCCATATAAAGAAAAAAATTACATATAAAAGGTGACATTGGACATAATCATACATATATGGAATAACCATACATTCAACTTCCACACAAACAATTCTTACCAATGGAATAACCATATAGTTGACTTACTTACCCAATGCATTAGAGGTTATTATATAACCCTCCATCCTTGGTTTATTAATCTACCACCCATCTTTTTATTATCATGTAACCGGCCGCCTTTGGTTTATCATGTAACCACCCATCAAATGTCCAAGTACCATTAGATAATCATAACACATAATGATTTCAATTATCAACATTTCACTCTTAACATTTCATTTTCTATCACAAGAAATCATTTCAAGGTATTGAAATAGTAAATCTACCTTGAAAACCATTTTCAATACCAAAACATGAAAAAATGGAATAATCTTTTCCTTTAAAAAATATTAATGCTTATACAAGAATCCAGATATCAAAGAATGGTTATGGTGGAAGAGAAGTCATTATCGCTACATATATTAAAAATATTCCCTATTTCATTTTGTAAAACACTTCATAGAAAAAAATTCCTTTTGATACCCATTGAATTAAATTAAATTTCAAAGTGGATATTATACAACCCTATAAAAAATGGTAGTGTATATGATCCAAATATGCATCAACGAAAGGAAATCGAGACGAAGTCCCTTAAAATGCACATATCACATGATTAAGGACAAATAAATGACATAATTATGTGTGACTACAAATATAAGAGGATATTCAGTTTAAAACAATCAAATTCCATTCACACATATCCTTGAAAAATTAATCCAATGATAAGTATATTTAACTCAATGAATGGGAATTCAGTTAAGATTTCGCTTACCATGTGTCCGACTTATCTCGCATGTTCTAAATTTTCCTAAAAAATAAACTTAGTAGAATTTTTAAATGATTGAGAAACTTTTTCAAGTTTATTATTCCATTTATTTCACTTTTTACAATGTTATAAAAATTACATAACTATTTATGTTCATATCATATGTTTTGTTAATATTTGGTACTTGAGTCCAAAATGAGCTTGTTTTGATGTAAAATGTCCATGCGGTGAACATTCCAGCACATCAGGAATATTTTTTATGGTTTAAATATCATATATATCTGGTATATTTATATTAAGAATAATCCATTCTATTTGGAGATAAGAAATTAAATGTTCTGTTCATGCAGACGGTAGGCCATATGTACGCATGAACACTACCTCCATTAATTTTTCATATTAAAAAAATAATAATGAAATTATGTAAATTTATATTATAATCCTAGTATTATATTAATTTCATATATATATATATATATCATATTTTTAACAAAAAAATCATTTATATGTTCCATGTATAGATGGAATGAGTCATATCATTTTGAGGGGGCGGTCATCTACAATTCCTCTAACAAAATTATCATATTTACACAACATGGAAAACATAAAGGTTTGTTCTAACTAAAAACTACATAAGAGTAGATTCAATATAAATATAATATATATCATATGTAAAAATAGTGTCCATTATAATGGACACCATGAGAGGTGGTAGGAAATAATTGAACAATCATCGTTTCGTGAGGTAGTAGTTCGTCGTACAAAGAAACAATATTTTTGCTACCCATTAAATGGAGGTGTGTATAATTTTTGATTGAAACTCTAGCATTAAAACATACTATAATATTTAGGATACTATTTTTGTTAAGTTATCATGTAAGAATAATATTTTAGGGAGTGGATAATGGAAATGAAACAAAAAAGTATGAGAGATGGTGTAACCACATAATCAGGGAACTTCTTTTGGTTTATACCAAACAGATTCCTTTAGAGGATTTATAAAATAAGGGAGGATTCTAGGATAAGAGGAGGGATTCTAGGAAAATATTATTATAGGTTTTGTCTGAGCCAGAGGGTTCTTGATGTGTGAGTATTAGATAAGAGAGGGTATGTAACACCCTGAGATTTTATGAAAAATATTCTTTTTAATTTTATTGATATCTTGTGATGTACGCTACACAAAAAGAAGCTTGCACTACATGCATCCCTGACTTGGCTTGCATTACATGCAATCACGAACTTCCACGATAGCGTGTGTTGTACGCAATATTGAGTTTCACTATACAACGATATGTTATATAAACTAGCCTTTATGAATAGTAATACCAACTTTTTAAAATTTTATAAATTTTATCTTTTGAAATGGTCCTAATTTTTGGATTTGGAATAGAGAAATTATCCTAGGGTGATTTTTATGTATTTTTCTGAAAATTTTCAATTTTTGATGAATAGTTAAAACAATGGGTTACTATTTAAAAACCTACTTTTTATTTAAATAATTATTTATTTTATTTAAATTTATTTTTGGTCAAAATTGATACATAATACCTATATAAGTTCAATGTAATTCATTGGAGTCATTTTATAATAATTTTATATATAAAACTAAATTTATTGAACTTTTCACCGTCTTTTACCCACCTCCTAGGAGAATTTGGGAATTCACATAAATCATAATTTTACCGCTTCTGTGAATGGAATTTAGAAAATCCGAGAGATATGGTTAATATCAAGGACTAAAATTTGGTACAATGAGATGAAAATAAATTTTAGTGAATAGTAACTTTTTACTTTTATTTACCACGGTTAAAAGTAAATAGGGTAATTAAGGGTAAAAATGATATTATTATTACCCTAACACATGTCCTAATTCTATTGGATAAGTGTAATTCGACCATAAACAACCTTAGGAATAAAATATGACCATTTAGGTACACTTGTATTAGATTAGGACAATTAATATTATTTTATTTAAACAATAGTTAAAATAGTTAAAATCAATGTTTAATAACTAAAAAAATTTTAATATAGGGTAATACATAAGATAAATTTGACTATAAATATTAATTAGAAATCTAAAAAGTTTTCTTACATAATGGTATTTTATTTATAATTTCTTTACATTAAATAATTTAATTTACTTATGACACAATGATGATGTAGTAATTATCTAATTAAGGAAATATTGACATAATTGATGTTATAAATTCCCAAATAAATATAATTTGAGACTTTTATGAATTCCACTAATTTTCTAGGTTCATATGACATGTTAGTAGTGATTTAATTAATGTTTTTGGAACAAATCATTCTTTTATGATTTTCACAAAAATCAATTACCAAATAGTGTCAAAATTGACACAAAACAGTTTTCAAAACAAATATTATATTATTAATTTTTATTTTATTCCTAAAAATCTATGGTTCAGCCAAATGACTTAGCTAAGGTTATATATATTAATAATAAGAAACTTGGGGATATTTTGGCTTGTTATAGTATGTTTATTAACCATATAGTGTAAGAAAACAAGAAGACAAGTAAAAGTAAAATTATTTAACTTAAAGTTTAATCTAAATGATAAGATTAAAATAGTAACCTAAACTTGTCTAAATTCTATTAGATGATAGGATTTCGACCCATCCCCACCTTATCTTCGAAATAAATTAATTTTCAGCTATTAAAAACCGAATATGACTTTATGATAAAATAATATTTTTATTTTTTCCAAAGGTGCCCTCTCCTCCCTTATAAAATGGACCTCCTCCCTTTCTTCCTCACACCACTTTGAGCCTTCATGCTCGGCCAACCCCTTAAAATTTCTCCTCTCCACTTCCCTATAAACATCCTAGAGGTTCTGGTCTCCTTCAAAGACCATATTTAGTGCCCAAATATGAGGTTAAGAAGAGGCGCTTCAAAGAAGAGGAGGTCCGGATACATACGAGGCATATCGGACATAAGGTAAGGGATAATTTTGAAAATCTCATTTTTATCCGAGATTTCTTATACGTAAGTATTTACTGGGGATATTTTTATCATCCATCTCTATGTTTCCTAAATGTTTTTTTATGTATGTTTAATGTCATTTTTACCCATTTTGAATCTTACTACATGGTTTGTAAGGAATCTTTCTTTTGTTTACGTTAAAAGGTACTTTTTGATTTTTCCAAAAAAAAAGTTCGGGGAGAATGTTTTTTTAACTTATACAGAATGAAAGGATTGGTATGGTTTATAAAGCCTTATTTTCATGAAGATTCCTCCAAAATATTTCATAACTATTTCCAACAAAACATCTTTCTTTTAAAATTTCATGATGTTTTGTGAAAGTAAAATGATTTTGAAGAAGAAAGTATATTTTCCTCAAGAATTCATTTCAAGTGTATTATCAAAACAATTTTTCCATCGAAGATGACATTATTTCATATGTGTATGTTTCAATTATAATGTCTCTATGATTTATATGGTTTCACTTTTATTATTATGAAATGATATCCATTACTTTTATATGGATTATGTGATGATGGGATGATGTTTATGAAACCCATTTTATTCGTTGGGTTATTATGAATGATGTATGTTTATTTTGTGGCACAAGTAAGAATGATTTCATTATGATATGGGTGAGACCTATATCTCCCTCCAATGCATTGGGTAAAGAGTTATATCTCATGAGATAGACATGATGGAATGGTAAGTTAATCTGGTTCAGTGTTACAGGACTGGAACGAGGAGTGAACTCGATTCAGAATGGGACTTTGTCCACTAAGATGATCTTGGCAGCAATGCCTTGGCTACAATGGAAATCATAACATGTGCTTAATGGATTCCATAATTACATGGTTTATTACCATGCTATTTTATCATGACTAATGTTCCTTTATCATATATGCCTTGTGTACTTCCAAGATTTATGTCGTTGCTCATGATTTTGATGTTTAGATATTATGTTCATGTTTTTGCATTCAAATGTTTATGGATTGTTTTGTGCTCTATATTCTTACCCTTAATGAGCATTTTATCTCACCCTTTATATGTTTTCTTTTCCCTAGGATTTAAAGAAAGGATTTAGGTAAGAAAAAAAAAGAGGAAGATCTTTATGGGAGATGTTGAAGATCTTTCAACATGATTAGAATATTATTTTCTGAGTTTCCAAAGACACTAAACTATTACGGTACTTGTGTGTCTGTTTTCGTTATGTATCAAGTATTCCTCAAAATTAATGTAATGTCCATGTACGTCAAGCTTTGGGTCCCTACAGTTGGTTTCAGAGGAAACGTTTAGTCAACCTTTGGAAACTAGGATGTGAGAACTTTAGTGAGATCTTTGGAGATATTTCTAAGGTATGTCTACGGATGTCCCTAAGGATAAGTATAAGTATAGGTTATAGTCCTAGAATTATGGTAATGATATTATAATTAAACCTAGGATGTTAGATATGGAAGGTACTCCCCCTTTATTATGTTATCTTCCCTATCATGATATTTGTCTCACGCAATTCTTTTTGGGTTTTAGATGATGGCTAGAACCCAAAGGAACTATGTTGATTAATGTAATGGACGATGCAATGATTGTCCTCATGAAAAAACCAATGTTATGGGAGATGGAGTGCAAAATATTATTTCTATACTTACAGAAGCTATGAATCATTCTGGACTTCCAAATGAGCAGAGAAAGGAGCAACATTCTGTTGAATCCTTCACGAGGCAGCATCCACCTTCATTTAGCGGGTCTTCTGATCCATTAGTGGCTGAACAATGGATCAGTACCACTGAAAACATATTTTTAGTTCTACAATGTTCTGAGCATGATAAAGTCATCTTAGTAGTATATCGTTTGGAAGGTGATGCTGATCAATGGTGGAATATTATGAAGAATATGATGCAAAGAGGAGAAATTGAGTCCATGGAATGGGACCAGTTCAAGAACATATTTTTCAGTAAGTAATTCCCTCATATTCTTCGAAAAAATATGGAAAAGGATTTTCTTGAGCTTAAGAAGAAGGATGATGAATCTGTTGGTATATACGAAGCGAATTTTACAAGACTTCCAAGGTATGCATCTGGCTTTATCATCCAACCTGAAAGTAAAGTTGATCGATTTTTCAGTGGTTTAAAACCAAGTCTTCGAAGGGCATTAGCTATAAGACACTTCAGTATCTATGAGGAAATTGTGTGTTGTGATATCAAGGTAGAACTGGAAGTTGGTGTAACAAATCCATCTCATGGTTTTGAAAAGAAACGAAAGATGGAGTTTGAGGAGAAATCTCAGAATAATGGTGAAAAAAAGAAGAACGTTTATTTATGCTCAAAGTGTGGAATGAAGCATGGAAGATATTGTCTTGAAGGGACTAGAAAATGTTTTATGTGTGGAAAAGAAGGGCATCGAGCAGTTAAGTGTTGAAGTAATGGGAAAAAGGGTTGCTAATGATGTAAATAAAGATAATACCGCAGAGAACGCACCACCAACACTTTAGTGCTTCAAGTGAAAGGAGATGAGGCATTATTCCAATCAATGCCCTAATTCAAGGGTTAATGATGATCAACGTGAGAAACCTCTTAAGGAAAAGGATAAAGGGAAGTCACATGTGATCACTATTAGTGATGTTGAGTATGAAAATGATGTTGTGTAATGATTAAGTGTTTATGTAATGGTATTTACAAATAGTATCATGGAATCTCATTTATAGTATCATGGAATTTTGAAATATTTGTGTATTGGTCCATTGTGGTTTTCTATAAGAATATGGTACCAGTAACCATGAAAGGTGATTCAAATATTTTGCAAAAAAGATGATATGGGAATAATGAAGGGATAAGGAGAAAATAAATTGTTTGATAGTATTCATGAGCTCATTATTATTATAAAGACTAAGTGATATCATGGTTTGAGTATACAGAATTTTGGGATTTTTGTATGTGGAAGGAGTTAACTTTTGAGAGCACTTATGTTTTCACTAAGGTTCAATGGGTATTAATTTTTCAAGAGAATACATGATTAAGGCCTTCTAATTTTTGTAATGTTACCAACAAGAAATATCTTATGATATATGGGGATCAACAATGGTATTAACATGCTTGTTATATGAACTCTCTAGTAATCGTTTTCACTATAATATGAGATTGGATAGCAGTATTTTGGATAAGCCAAAAGATTGGAATGGATTATGTTGGACATAAGTTAGTATTGTTTAATGTTATAACTTTTTCGATATTATTTATGGAAAGTTATAATAATGTAGTTTTAGAAAAAGAACAACCTGTAGGACGGGCGACAACCTGTCGCATTGGACATGGCTGTGTGAATCGAACCCACAACTGAAGTGCGACAGGCCTTTATCGCCTACCACTGGCCTACAGGAAGTCCCTGTTTAGTAGAAACAAGTTCTATTATATTAAGTAGTATGATATAAGAAGTATAATTCCATTTTAGGAACCAAATATGATTAATCTCACTATAGATGGACTTATGTATTTCTGATAACTTTTTCTAACCTTTTGTTTGAGATAGATGAAATGACCCATCATTCTATCACATGATCTTCTAAAACTTCACTAATGACAAATTCAACTTCATTTCATTAAGAGATGAAGTGGAAATTGTCTAAGGAACGACCAACAGTGAGGCTCTACCAAAATCAAGAATGTATTTCTTATAATTCCAATTTCATCAACTTTAGGGAAATGATCTTGAAAACCAAAAATGTTGTCCTAGTGCCCTTATATCCAATGAATTAGATGGTACCTTAGATCATCAAAAATCTATGGATTTGTGATTTATGTATTTTCCATAGCCATGTTCTCTACCACTCTCCATCAGAACATGATGGTTAGATTTTTCTTCCATATCCATATTTTCACCTATATGGAAACCCAGTGATTAGTTAATTTGGGAACTGTTACATTTCATACTTCAGTTTTAAAAGATTGGTTTTGGTATTCCTTTTTACGATGTGGGATTATATTAAATAAACTTTTGAGTAGTTAACCATTTATAACCCCGACAAATTTCGAGGGCGAAATTCATTTTAAGGGGGGTAGAATGTAACACCCCGAGATTTTATGAAAAATATTCTTTTTAATTCTATTGATGTCTTGTGTTGTACGCTACACCAAATGGAGCTTCCAATACACACATCCCTGACTGGGCTTGCATTACACGCAATCGTGACCTTCCACGATAGCATGTGTTGTATGCAATACCGAGTTTCACTAAACAATGATATGTTATATAAACTAGCTGTTATGAATAGTAATATCCACTTTTTAAAATTTTATAAATTTTATCATTTGAAATGGACTTCATTTTTGGATTCGGAATATCTAAATTATCCTAGGGTGAATTTTTGGTATTTTTCTGAAAATTTCAAATTTTGATGAATAGTGAAAACAATGGGTTTCTATTTAAAAACCAACTTTTTATTTAAATAATTCTTTTATTTTATTTAAATTTATTTTAGGTCAAAATTGATACATAATACATATATAAGTTCAATTTAATTCATTGGAGTCATTTTATAATAATTTTATATATAAAAAAAGTTTATTGAACTTTTCACCGTCTTTTACCCATCTCCTAGGAGAATTTGGAAATTCACATAAAATATTATTTTACCGCTTCTGTGAGTAGAATTTTGAAAATCCAAGAGACACGATTAATATCAAGGACTAAAATTTGGTTCAATGAGATGATAATAATTTTTGGTGAATAGTAACTTTTTACTTTTATTTACCATGGTTTAAAGTAAATAGGGTAATTAATGGTAAAAATGCTATTATTATTACCCTAACAAATGTCCTAATTATATTGGATAAGTTTAATTCGACCAAAAACAATCTTAAGAATAAAATATGACCATTTAGGTCCACTTGGATTATATTAGGACATTTAATATTATTTTATTTAAATAATAGTTATAATAGTTAAAATCAATGTTTAATAACTAAAACATTTTTCATATAGGGTTATACATAAGATAAATTCGACTATAATTATTCATTAGAAAGCTAAAAAGATTCACTACATAATGTTAGTTTATTTATTTTTTTAGACATTAAATAATTTAATTTATTTATAACACAATGATGATGCAGTATTTATATTATTAATGATATATTGACATAATTGATATTATAAATACCCAAATAAATGTAATATGAGACTTTTTATGAATTACACTAATTTTATAAGTTAATATGACATGTTAGTAGTGATTTAATTAACTTTTTTCGAACTAATCATTCTGTTATTAGTTTCAAAAAAATCAATTACCAAATACTGTCAAAATTGACATAAAATAGGTTTTAAAATAAATATTATATTATTAGTTGTTATTTTATTCCTAAAAATCTATGGTTTGGCCAAATGACTTAGATAAGGTTATATATATTAATAATAACCAACTAGGGGATATTTTGTCTTGTTATAGTATGTTTATTAACCTTATAGTGTAAGAAAACAAGAAGACATAGTAAAAGTAAAATTATTTAACTTAAAGTTAAATCTAAATGATAAGATTAAAATAGAAACCTAAACTTGTATAAATTCTATTGGATGAGAGTGTTTCGACCCATACCCACCTTAGATTATAAATAAATTAATTTTGAGCTATTAAAAATAGAATATGACTTTATAATAAAATAATATTTTTAGTTTTTCCAAAGGTACCCCTCTCCTCCCTTATAAAAGGGAACCTCATCCCTTTCTTCCTCACACCACATTGAGCCTTCATGCTCGGCCAAACCCTACCAATTTCTCCTCTCCACTTCCCAAGAAACATCCTAGAGGTTCCGGTATTCTTCAAAGACCATCATTTCTGCCCAAAGAGGAGGTTAAGAAGAGACGCTTCAAAGAAGAGGAGGTTTGGATACATACGAGGTATATCGGACATAAGGTAAGGGATAATTTTGCAAATATCATTTTTATTCGAGATTTCATATACGTAAGTATTTACTGGGGTAATTTTATCACACATGTCAGTGTTTTATAAAAGTGTTTTTATGTATTTTTACTGTCCTTTTTACCTATTTTCACTTTTACTACATGGTATGTAAGGAATCATTCTTTTGTTTATGTTACAAGGTACTTTTTGACTTTTCCGAAAAAAGTACGAGGAGAATGTTTTTTTATCTTATAAGGAATGAAAGGATTTTTACATTTTTATAAAGCCTTATTTTCATGAAGATTCCTCCAAAATATTTCATGACTATTTCCAACAAAATCTCTTTCTTTTAAAATTGCATGACGTTTTGTGAAAATAAAATGATTTTGAAGAAGAAAGGATATTTTCCTCAATAATTCATTTCAAGTGTATTATCAAAACCATTTCTCCATCTAAGATGACATTATTTCATATGTTTATGTTTCATGTATAATGTCTCTATGATTTACATGGTTTCACTTTTATTATTATGAAATGATATCCATTACTTTTATATGGATTATTTGATGATGGGATGATGTTTATGAAACCCATTTTATTCGTTGGGTTATTATGAATGATGTATGTTTATTTTGTGGAACAAGTAAGAATGATTTCATTATGAGATGGGTGGGACCTATATCTCCCTCCAATTCATTGGGTAAATATTTATATCTCAAGACATAGACATGACTGGAATGGTAAGTTAATCCGGTTCAGTGTTACAGGACTAGATTGAGGAGTGAACTCGATTCAGAATGGGACTTTGTCCACTAAGATGGTCTTGACAGCAATGCCTTGGCTACTATGGAAATCATAACATGTTCTTAATGTATGGCACAATTACATGTTTTATTACCATGTTAGTTTATGATGACTAATGTTCCTTTATGATCTATGCCTTGTGTACTTCCAAGATTTATGTTGTTGGTCATGATTTTGATGTTTAGATTTTATGTTAAAGTTTTTCTATTCAAATGTTTATGGATTGTTTTATTTCTCTATGCTGACCCTTACTGAGCATTTGAGCTCACCCTTTATATGTTTTTCCCCATCATTTAAAGAAAGGTTTTATGTAAGAATAGAAAAGGGGAAGATCTTTACGGTAGATGTCGAAGATCTTTCACCACGATTAGAAGATTATTTTCCGAGTTTCCAAAGACACTAAAATATTATGGTCCTTGTGTTTCTGTTTTCATTATCTATCAAGTATTCCTCCAAAGTAATGTACTGTCCATGTACGTCAAGCTTTGGGTCTCTACAGGGTACTTTTTTATAGGAGAGATAAGGGGAACACATGGAAACTATTAAATTATTATATTAATATAAATTAATTTTTTAATTAAAATGGAACCAACATGAGATATTTCAAATATAAAATGATTATATTTCACAATAATCTCATACATCAATTTTTAGACATGTATTTATTTGATTTTAAAATTTATCTTTTGCAGTTTTCCATCTATTATTCTCTTTTAATTTTCATTGTCCTAACAAAGTTTTATTTATTAAGAGGTTATTAATTTTTGTTATATGGGTTCAATTTCACATAAGTGGATACTTAATGAACTTTTATACTTTATCATTTTAACTTTTAGATCATAATATATTTTTATGATTTTTAAATATTTTAAAAAATTCAATGTTTTATAAAATGTTAATTTTGTCAATTTTTATAATATTCACACCCATGTGGCTTAGAAAATCCAAATATTTATCCCAAGGGTTTTATGGGTCATTATTACTTCATCCAATAGTATTACGACAAGTGTTAGGGTATTTTTTTATTATTATAGTTTAATTTTTACCCTTATTTACAAGATTTATCCATTAACTGTGGCAAATATAAATAACTACTAAAGTTATTATTCATAATGTATAAAAATAAAATGGATAAATTTATATAATTTTTACCTTGTGATTCAAAATATGGAAACAATTTTTCTAAAATCAAAATAAATATGTTTTTCTAATTAATTAACAATTAAATCACATTTTCAATATGAGAAAACCAGTTTTTTAAAAGTAAAAACACTCAAAAGATTGACAAATTTTTATGTCAGATTTCAATTCATATTTACTAAAAATGACCAAAATTTTATTAAATGAAAATTAATTAATCTTAATATATTTTAAAACTATTTAAATTAGTAACATATCATTATAAATAAATTACAAGAAAAAATAGTTTTGAATTAAATTTTAATATTTTTCACTATTTATTAAAATATGAATTTCATCAGAAAATTAAAAAAATTCAACCAAAGTAAATTTTGATATCCTACTTCTAATGAAAAAGTTTATTTTGTGAAATAGAAGTTATTAAAGTGACAAAAACTAAATTCAAAATGGATTTTCCATCCAAAGGCTGTAAAAAATTCCTTTTCCGAGAAATACTTCTTTTATAATTGAAATTGATTTTGGTCTTATATCTTGTCTAGAAATCAAATAATATGAATTTTAAACATAACATTGAGTTTATATTTCACTAATATAATCCAATAATAGTTAAATGATTTTATAAGCATAATTTCTCCCAATTAAATTCGTTTTCATAGAAACAAATCCTCTATATTCAATTGCTTTTTTATTTCCATTCTTAATAAATTTTGTAACCAATGAATTGTGATATAGTCATGTGTAAACCATATTTTCGTAATTTAGTTCATATTGTTCATTCTTGTCATTCCAATGGATAGGTTATATGGTTAACCTTTAAATAATAATATTTACTTATTTGTATAAGCTCGATGTAACGTATCATATATGATATTGATCATAGTGTTTATTTCTTAAAACTCTATATGTTACAGGTCGAGTGCATGAGTATTAAACAAAAATGACCTTCAGAAGAGAGAGGATAATTATTTCATCTCATTAGAGTGACTCCATTAAGGATCATCGGAGGCTTATAGGGTCATGTCATGATTATCACGATGTCGTGGGATGTTATACCCCCCGGTTGATGGTATTAGATCTGAGTGATATAAATTACATAATTGGACTTGAGTAGGGTACCCATGTTTAGATGAAAACTAGGAAACCCCTGTAGGTTCCCCAATGATACATTATGACATGAAGGGATCCATATCAGAAATGGGTATAGGTGATCTCAGGTGTCATCGTCAAACCTGGATCATTGATGTATACCTTATGAGGCATTAATGATGATGACGTGATATATTACGAGAGGGATTCACTCCCAACAGTGATTTTTATATTGAATACCTAGTCCAATTTGACTTTTTTATTCATTTTTATTGATACAATTGGAAGCATAGGACATGGTCATGTGATCTAGCTATTGACCCTGGTATTGAATGAATGACTTCATACATACCCATGTATTTAGCCTTTGTGTTGACATGGAATACCCAAGATACTAGGATATGTAATTATAGTCAATATTAATTCCTTATACATAATAATTTGATTAAGACTAATGATCTCTATGAAATTCCCATTATGATTCATGTGGTCTTAGATATTTACCAGACAGAATGGATTCCCAAGCATACCACTGGTGGATCTGGTTGTTGACCCTGATATGTTGTGATTTATTAGGTGTATCCTCTTACAAAACAAGGCTTTAACCAAAACTTTTGTGGATGTTTATCACGAT
Organism: Viscum album; assembly: GCA_963277665.1. Classification (NCBI taxonomy): domain Eukaryota; kingdom Viridiplantae; phylum Streptophyta; class Magnoliopsida; order Santalales; family Viscaceae; genus Viscum; species Viscum album. The sequence continues at coordinate 711,428,195 of OY728155.1, forward strand.
ACCGGTGGTCACAGTCATGTAGCTTGCTCAAATACACTATAACGTAGGTCTAAGAATATATATTTTATCCCATGTGTTATGTTATAACCTATGGATCGATAATGGTTTATTTATTTATGCATATTCCATAAGTCTATTTATTTATATGAGAATGTCATAATCATGTAAAATACATACAATTTCATATATGGGACTTCAATAGTGGTTCACTACTAGGTTGTACTCATACCCTTCTTAGGCATCCATGGAACATGGGTACCTGAGTAGACCTCATTGTTTGTATAATCAGTTTGGTATATTGCCCTAGGAGGCTTGATTGATCACAAATAAACTAAAAAAAATACAAAGATGACATTTGTGGGGATCCACCACTATACAGATGTTATAAATTCATACTAGTCCTCAACTAAATATAAAATACCTAATCAATCATTCCTTCTCTTCCTATCAATGAATTGGTGGATTTAAGGGATTTTCTTCTTTTCATATTCATCAAATTAACATACATGGTCGAATCAGTGTTCAATCCAATGTTATCAATGGGGTCAAAAGGGATCCTGGTAATTTAAGAGATATTCTAATTGATACTTCATAATGGATTGTTTTGAGTACTCCAACAGGTTCATCACACTCATGGATGGTTCCTATATTGAATATGAATTTTGTTGAAAGAGAATATTTTTAAAAAAAATAGTGATTATTGTATTTGGAATGGTCGAAAATGATGAAATCGACTTCAAAAATATTAAAATGTCTTAGATTAAAAAATATAGGCTCAAAAAAGCATTGGTTAATATTGAAAGATGGAATTATGATCAAATAGCATTGAACTAGAATGATATAAATCCTATCAGTATAATCAATAGAAATTTCCAAGACATTGATAGTTTGTCATCTTTGTAAGCAAGGAGGTATTATAGAACCCTTTATTTGACCCCAAAATTTGATGTCTATCTATAGCTCCTTCAATATACATTATTATGTCATTTGAATTGTGTAAATCTTCTCAACATGATCTGTCAAAATTTTCATTAACAGAATGAATTTACGAAACATTAATTTCTTAGTAAAAGGATAATTGATTATGCCCACTACAGTTTCACCACTAACATAACTATGATACAACTTATTGGGATTCACTTAACAATAACAATGAAGATGGTAAAATAATGGAATTTAATTTATCTATGAAAAACGATTTCATGAAACACCCCTCTCATTCATCCCTTTATTTATTGCAAATAGAGCTCTTAAGGATCTCTTGTAACACAAGGGAGCTCTCTGACTTGGGATATGATTATTCATAGTAGATAATAAAGTCCAACTTATATATGTCCACTCTCATATCATTTTATTTAATAAAAAAAATTTGAAATATCAAAAATATTGGATTATGTATATTTTAATTTTCATTTATTCATTGAACCTAATAAATGAGTTTGTACACCATTAAATCCATTTTCATGGAAGACGTATGCATGGAAATCCATAAAGAGAGAACCCTTTCATGCCCGCCATGGAGTGGGAATCAAGTAAGAATCATATAAACTATGTTTATATTTTTTTTCCCTTTTATTCATTTTAGTTTTTTCCTCATATTACTCTTTTTGTGCGAGTTTGAATCTTTTTTCATTGTTGTGTGATTATTTAGGTGCAAGGACGGCCATGTTCTAGACATTGTAGCATGGTTTTAATTTCTAGAAAAATGTTTAATCCATTTATGATCTATTCGACATATTTTTTTGGGTTTACCATAATTTAGTCATGATCCCAAAAATTTTCAATTTCTATAGAAGAACACATTTGTGTCATTTACTTAATCAGAAGTTATAGTATTGCAATCGACATTGAAAATCCAACCAACTACATCACTAATTTTTTAAATATGTATTTTCAATGGTCCCATTTTCCTTTATAGTAGGTCTTAGTAGAAAAACTAACTCCACCTCCTTTCAATAATCATTTAAGAACTATTGTTTTCAGTATAAACCTCAGATCCATATAGCAATATTACCTTAAATTTCTGAATTTTGAGGAACTTATAAATTATACTTATGTTTGAGCATGTTACATTCACATTTTTCCTTTTTTATACTAGGTGCCTCAACATATCATTTGAAAAGACTGTTATGTAAACCCTTCGTAGCAAAACACATCCAAATGGAACTTCTTGTAAATCTGTACTAGATGTTATGACCTCATAAAAAACCATATAGACTACCAGACTTTATACCAAACATCAAACCTACTCCAATATTATACAAGACATATAAAGATAATATCACAAATATAAATGTATAAAAGCATTATAAAATATTAAAAAATATATATATTTACAAATTTATTTTAATATATTTGAATATATATAATGTTAATATGTTACTACACACACACACACAGACACACACATATATATATATAAATATTCATATTCAAATATGTATTTAGGTATATTTATTTTGAAATATATATATATATATATATATATATATTAATAATAATATTTTTAAAATATATATATATAAAAATAAATATGTTATCATATAGGATTAATTATTTATATTTGGGTTTAGAAAAAATATTACTAAATAAGTTATGTTTTTTTAATTTTGGGATTCTTGAGCTTCTAATGAAATTATTCTTGGTGTCCTCGTCCGAGATCATCAATTAATTTGACGCTCATGGAAAATTCATTCAAATATTTAGTATATATATATGTGGGAGTGTGTGTATAACAATACATAAAATACTATTTAATAAATTTAAAAACTTATTTTTTTTAGAAAATTAAATATTATTTTTTAAAATGACATTCTAATTTTAATTATTTTAATTTTTGAGTATATACACAGACAAACACACAGAAAAACACACATATATATCTATATATATAAAACATAATTTTTAAACATTATTTAAAATGCTAGTTTTTTTAAGGTTTCATGAATTTATGTAATTCTAAAATATAATTACAAACCTCACTCAGGGCAACATTTTATAGGGGAATATACCTTGACATCCATTTTGGATTTTCCTTGTGGGATTCAATTTTTTTGTTCCTCCATTATAATAAGAACATATTAATAATAATAATACAAAAATAATAAAACATAATTAAATTTACAGGAAATTAAAATAAAATATTATTAATATAAATAATAAATAATATAATCAATAATAAAAATCTCCAAATATAATTTATATAGTTAAATATTATTCTTATAGACAATAATTAATAATACATTTGATAATATTATTAATAATTAATAATTCAATCCAAGTCCCTCCAAAAGCAGAGCCTCTGACCATTTATTAAAAAGCAAGGAAAGGTACAAAAGAGGTGGACGGGGTCAAACAAACAAACATGCCCTCATCAATCAAACAACAATATTAGAGATCATAATATGACATGTCATTCCCATAATCAGAATCATCACGTGTTTCCCATTCAGATTGAGACTTACCTTGATTAAAATCTTAAGGAAATTTGCATCCACCTTCCTTGGTAGCTTAGAAGATGACCTGGTAGACAAAATATTAGGAAGAGTAGAATAATCCTTTTGTGGTCTCCTCTTTGGAGTAATAGAGGTAAGGCCCTCACTATCAGTGGTCATTGTCTTTCCACTTAAGAATGCATCCTTAAAAGATGCATGCACACCACTACCTGAATCCCGAATAGGGGTACCAACATGCACCCTATCATCCTTAGAGACAATACCCCATCTATCAGAAAATCTAGAGGATTGAAATAATTTAGGAATATCCTAATGACAGTCAATATTTTGTTGCGCACCATTTGGATTGGAGACATCTAGAGGGGGATCAGATGTCACTAGTTGTGTAACTTCATGAGACCGTGAAGCAGTGTCCTCTATTACAGTAAACTCCTTGGAAAAGTCAACTCAAGTATTCGAAGCACCACTATTAGCTGTCACTGGGGACTCATCGACCAGCGGCCCCATGCCTTTCAAATTAGGTTTTTGAGAAGAAGATTTTGTAGAAATCAACACATCAACCACAGTGGGAAATGGATCGGTGGGTGTATCACCATTTCTATCAATGGGATTTGATAAATTAAAATCCTTCATCTTTGGCTTCCTTCAACAGAGATTCGTTGGATTACCTTTCATCCCACATTTCTCACATGAAACCTTCTTCCAAAATTTCTCTAAAGAGTGACCAACAACATTGCATTCATTAAAAATGTAGTTTTATTTCATAAACAGCATCAATTTGGATGTTATTAGTATGGGTAGAAAGAGTTACCTTATCAATTAGAGTGGAGATGAGGTCAACCTCCACTAACATCCTAGAAAAGTTTCCAAACCAAACATCCTCAGTTTCCATATCAAGGCAAAAAGGAGTCCCAACTGTTGTACCAATGTCATGAAAGATTTTCAGATGCCAAATGACCCAATTAAGTCCATGAAGACGAACCGAAACGTAAGAAAAAAAATTAAATGCATGAGAGACATTAAAATCCAAAGACCATTGATGTAAATGAGGCCATCTAGGTTTTTATAATAAGGACCCAATACTCCATGCTCGAAGCATATCTTCATCTGAAGGGAAAAGGCAGTTAAAAAAACCTAGACCAAGAGAAACACACTTCCAGTTATAGAAACCCCATAAGATCATGATCCTATGAACGAAATAGTCAAACATCCAAGGTTTTTCACCTTTATGTAGAACAATGCGTGCAATCATATATTTTTAACCCATTTTCATTCTCTCCTCAAGAGTGGCAGGGTTTGCTTCAACATGTGCTGATGATACCATACGAATGATTCTAATCATCCTACACCTCTGGATGGGAATAATGGAGATTTTCAATTGTCTACTTCAGAAGTAGGTACACATTCACATTCATCATTTAGGGAATCATCTATGAGATGTATCATCAAAAAAGATTATTGGATCTCTTCGTGGTAGATTCTAGGGCTATCTCGATAAGAGTGTATATATGTAGAAACTCTCTTGTTATGAGGATTATAATTTGAAAGGGGGAGAAGATTTGGTGATTTTATGACTTAGTCCATAAGTGATCAATGATTTTTGGGTTTTCTTAGTGGAAATGTGTTTTAATCATCCATTGGTCTTTTTATATTTATTACCATGTGATGAATTAATAAAATAATAATAAATCTTTAAATACCTATTTTTATATCCCATCACACTTCTCATTAATTAATGGAATCTGGATTATAATTTTTCAAATGTTATGAATGCATTTTTATAGGTTTGGATAAGTATTCACATACTCAATAGGATCATATGTAACCATAAGATACTTCATGAAATTACCACGACTATTGGTGTTATAATTACACTAGATAGGGAGAAAGAGTAAGTTGGTTTCACCACTGTACATTATTTTTGGTGGAAGTGGATCTTAGTTCCACCCTAATTGATAAGGTTTTTATTTCTTCAAGTCAAGATTATATCCATTTTCATTTACTGTATAAGAACCATCATCATTATTTTTTTGATATCAATGATGTTGGAATCTCAAGAGATGTATATTAAAGGACAATTACATGACGTGAATGAAATATAAATGGCAATATACACAAGGATGTTGAATTATGAATAAAATAAGATAACTAAGATGTGTTATTTTTATATGTAGTTGGTACATGGTACTAATATGAATGATCCAATGGGAAAATAACCTCCCCCTCCTCCTATTGAGGCTCATGTATTTGATATAAAAGGAAATTCAAAGCCTCCTAGAAAGACTTAGGATGATTGATCAGATGTGAATTCCTAGAAGGCTCACTCCCCTCTAGATAATGGTGACTCTCCTAGAAATTAGGTAGGGACTAAAAAATATTGATTTGGTAAGTATTTTTTATAATGGACCACCTTGTATCTAAAAAAGGCATCCTCTAAAGTTGATAGTTTTAGTGTAATTATTTTAAAGATTAATTTGGTTAGACTGATGTTGTACCTGAATCACAACGATTTTTTGATAATAAGTTATCAAGGAGCATAAACTAGTATTTTAAATGAATCATAAGGGAAAAATTAGTTTAGTCTCATCCATGACATCCAAGATGTCCAACGATAGGTCTGATCTTATTTTCAATTATTCTCAAGAGGTTTTTTCAATACCTTTTAATATTATTGAAGAGAACTGATGAAAAAGAAACATGATAATCACTATGGGTTCCATAACGAATCATGAATTATGATCATTAGAGTTCTCCTAAACATTCGATGTAATTGATGATGGTGAAAATCTTATGGCTGTGTTCTTTGGTGGTAATGTATCAACCATAAACCGAGATGTAAATCTTAATAATCTACTTCCATATGATGGAAGTGGAAATAATTATTCTATACTGTATCCACTGAAATAAAATGATTTAAAGATGGGATATAAAAAATTATATTCTAATATTAGCATGAAAAGAAAGATAGTAATCTCAAATCCCTTTGAAGTGTTTGGTTCTTTAGAAGGTTCAGATGATCTTGTAACACCATTAGACTATGGTTAGGTCAAGAATGGAGAGAAAATGGTTGTGTCTCTCAATTTGGAGGTAGTCTCAGTAATTTTTATATAGAAGAGAAGTCTTATGATCAAGAAAAATCCTATAAACCATCAAAGAGTTGGAGGAGAGGATGATGACCTTGGGTTTGGGGTGGTTGGGTAGCTCATCATAACACAAGTCATCATTCTCACACTCCATGAAATCCATGATGGGAACATTTTTTACCTTTTTTTATCCATTGCCTATGGGATGAGGGGAGGTTTTTTTCATTCTCCATCCTCCTCTGTGATCTTATTTTGTTTTCCAAAATAGGGGATCTGACCTAACAACATGTTCTAAAACATTTATGAACTACATTAATGATATTATTAATTATATAATTAATTTTAATATATAATATTGTTAATAATATATTATAATATATTAATAAATAAATAAATATATTTTTATTTTTATTTTAAATTATAGTTAATCATATTATTAATTATATTGTTAATTATCATTTATGGAGTTCATTATAGTAATAATGTTTTGAATTATTAAATATCTATTACATTTTATTTACAAATTATTACTTATTAATTCCCATATTAGTCTTATTATTGATTATATTATTAAACATTATTTATCAGATTATATATATTAAAAAATTAATTATAATTTAAATGACTAACTAATAATTAAATTATTCATTATTACTTATTGAATAAATTTTTTATTCGGAAATTAATTGTTCATTATAGTACAAATTATGTTATCTTTTACAATAAAGATATTATTATTATTATAGGGGATTAAAATCAATAATCATGAATATGCCCACACACCCCACTAGACATTCTTATTATATATGAATTCCCTAATGGCCCAAATTTTTATGGCTTGTGAGCCCAAATCTAGTAATATTATAATTATTATTAATTAATAATTTTTAATAGCTAATTTTTATTTAATAAATTATTTTATTAATTATTATTTACTTTTTATCACATTATATATATTTATAATATTTTTTATTTTTTAATTTATTAGTTATTAATATTTTCCATAATAATTATTAAATATATTTATTATATTATTACTTTATATATTTCATAATATTTCTTATTGTTAATATGAATGAAATTTTATTTTAATTAATGTAATTTTTTATTATATTTTACTATTAATGTATTATTATTATCACATATTAATTGTGTGATTAAAAAAAAGGTTTTTATGTGTAGGTTTTCTTTTCCAATATGAAAATTTCTTAAATGATGGTTACTCCAATTAAAATTCAAGTATTTTAAATAAAATTAAAAATTATTCAATATATACAATGAAAACAATAAATAAAAAAAATAACAAAAAATATTTTAGGAAATGTTTTAAATTTATATAAATATATATATATAATTAAAAAATGAAATATTTGTTTTAAAATCTATTGATAGCATCAACTAAAATGAATCTTTCTTCCAATTATGTTGAATATCAATTCTTTTAATGTTCATGAGTCCAATTTTCAAAAATAAAACATAACCCATTTATGAAAAAAAAATTAAAACAACTAATTGATTTTTTACCTATTATATAACCTGGAAAACAAACTGACTAGGGTTGAAGGTTTTTCAAAACATGTTGATTAGGGAAGAAAAATCATTCCCTTCTATAAATAATTACAAATATAATTGGTTTCCTACAATTTATAAGGTCATAGTCAGGAAGTGTCCCCAATATGTTCTTTGGGGTGCTCGATATCCCCAAAATAGTATAAAATATTTTTACATACATTAAGCGTGCTAAAAATTAGTGCTGCTAAAAATTGCCTTTAATTTGTTTTAAAAATGATTTAGTATGAAAATTATTTTATCACCACTAATGTATGAATAGAAAAATTAATTTTTATCTAGGATTTTTTGGTCGAATATAATGGCCTCTCCATTATCATTATTGGCATTATCAACACTTTTAATGTAATGGTAAAGGCTATTTTGAGCACTGATAATGGCCATTCAAATAGTAGTGACATCATTATAAAATCCCTTTCCCAATGTTTCATGTCAAGTAATAGACATTTAACATTGAAATATTATATTGCGAAACAAAAAAATCCATTATTCACTAAAATGAACTAAATAATATGAATGAATTGATTACATGTCATTATTTCATGTAGAAAATCATATCACATTTCATTCAACAAATTATACCCATGTATTTTATGTTTCTAATTAAATTTTGGTCCTAAAACTCCTAACATACATACATGATGAAAAATCATATCTTTATATATAAAAACCTACCATATTACCAAAATATACCCAATCACCCCAATATTATCTCATGACCATTGTTGAAATAAAAAAATCAATGTATTAATGTTCACTTGAAAGTTAATTTGATGAATTTATATAAAGAGGATTAATATAAGAATAAACCTAAAGTTACATCATCGATAATTCGTATCATTTTGTAAGTTATGTTAACTTATTGGTTATTCCAAATAAAGCATCCTTAATTATTATCTCATGATTCGACTCTATTATATCAAAGATTGTCTTTATGAAAATCATAACATATCATTAAAATCCATGAGACTCATTGATGAATATTAATTAACAATAACTCAAAGGAATATATTGAGGGGTTAATTATCTATCAGTTTACTGTAATATTCATTGAACAAGAATAAATGATAAAATATAGATGAATTTTTATATAAAATGACATGTTTTTTTATTATTAAACTCTACTAAGAATACCGATAAAACCAAACAAAATAACTATTCCTACTATAATGTAATATATAAGGACTATAGTGAAAATATGTTTTCAATATTTGATTGTATTTAGAACATATTAAAAAATATAAACCACCCCTTCCATCACCCTATCACCATCAAGTAAATCATACCTATATTTTTTTAGTTTCATTACATCTATAAAAAATATTTCAGAATTTTGGGGAAATTATGGTTATTAATCCATATTTTTAATATATTAACATCACGTTCAATATTATTTAGTTCTTAATGTATACTTTTACACTATTAAAATTATTATTATTATAATAAATTTTTTTGTTGAGATCATTATCTTAGACATCTATGTTTAAGGAAATACATACAAGGAAAAATACAGAATGCATATCCCTTAAGATCATTTCACAAACATGAACATTACCTTGATCATAATAAAGTGATATTTAATATAATATTCTTAGAATCAATTTAAATGCTCAATGAATATGATTCTTATGATCAATTAAATAATATAAAAAATATAAAAAATATAAATATCATAGTATAAAAAAATTCATTAATGAAATACAATTCTATGTTACTAGAAGTTCAATAATACTCTATAAGACAAACCATTTATAATAGTTATAATATATTAATAATTATTTCCATTCAAGTAAAAATTTTCAATTTAACAATATACGTGTTTTAACTATGAAAAAGAAAAATCTATGATTTGTATCTATAAATATTCTTACAGAGTATTTTGACTAATTTATTAATGCTCTTAATTGGGAATAATTTTTTATATAATTTTAAAAAATATAAATTTTTTAATTTAACATAAAACATACGATTCCTTTAAACCATTTATTAACATATCAATTTCGGGTAATATGAAAATCAAAATTACTAGTGTAATCTTTATAATGTATATTTATTCTTCATGTAAATATATTCTAATTCATGGTTATAAACATCACCATTTTCATATTTTTTACAACTGAGAGGTTTGTTGTTGGATTTATTGAACAATGTGGCTAGAATAAGTATATACATTAAAGACCCAGTGGTGTATCTGTTAATTTAATATATAATGAGGACGTTTAGAGTCAATTATAGTAGAGAAAAAGCATTGATATGCCATGATATATCTATATACCATGGGCTTGGTTTGTTTTATTAGGAGTACTAACATCCCTGAATGTGGCATTAGGATCTTTAAATATTGATCTATTCATATTTACATATCATTAATGGTTTATTTGGTTTTCATTTGAAAATTTTGTTGTTTTGGAAGAGTTGTGGATGGATAAAAAATTGTAAGTCTTCAGGATTTGGTAGCTAAGGTTTTGATGTCTATTGTAGTCAAATTCAGAATATAAATGAATCCCTTTGAAATAGAATATTGAATATTGGGATATTTTATGATAAATTCAATGTTTATACATTCAAAAATCCATTTTGGTAAAGCTAAAAAATGTATTCAATGAAAATTAAATCATCCCACATGATCAAGCACAAAACCCACATAGTTTAGTAAATGATCAACTTAGTACAATGAATAGATCTATAGTGAAATATTCATCCTAGTTATGGGAGCTCATCAGAGTATTCTAAATAAAGGATATTTTTCTACTATAAGGTTGTGTACTTTGTTTTTAAATGAAAAAAATGTATCACCCATTCAAATATCATGGTGATAAAATGTCATTTTTTAAGAGACCACAAAGTTGAGTACGTAGTATCCGTGAGATATAAACATTGTTATAACTAGGGATTTTGAATAAGTGACTAATAATATTTTGAAAATTTAAATGGAAATTATATTCACATTAATTATGTTTCAAAAAAGATTATCATTTTATAAAATTTTCATTTTTTATATATATGGTAAAATATATTTTATTCATGAAAATAGAGAAACACTTTTTTAATCCCAAAAAATCCATTTATATTATAATCAATTGAAATAAAATATCTATTTTTGTAATATTAATAATATTATAGAACTTAAATGAACCAGGTGATATAGATTTAAATTCTTGTTTTGAATTTGGTAACCCTTTAATTAATAAAAATTATTCAGATCTCACATTCCCTTTAACACTTTTTTTCTGAGTCATTTTACTTCAAATGAAAATTAATTTATATACAATAAATTTCATAAGTAAATGAATATTATAAAAACATTCAATTGTTTACTTTTCATGAATCTCTCATATTGAAATATGAATTAGGGAAAAAAATTAAATAAAATTACCATTCTCAAGAATACAACCTATTTACAATTGAAAGAACATAAATTATATTTTTCTAACATTTACCATGTTTTTCATGCATTCAAAAATAGATTTTTTTTTTAAAATTACTTACAATTAGATTATTTAACAATATTTATTATATATTATTTGTACATGATCCATATTCCACTGACCTTTTATTCAACCTAAGGGCTCATATAAAAAATATTAATTTATATAGGTTTTAATACTAATAATAACTATATGAATCTTGGATAGTTAGGTTGTAAGAAATTTTCAAAACTCATAAAATTATTTTATTAACTCTATACCAATTTTATAAACTGATTGGGGTTAGGTATCTAATTTCAACCCAAATAAAATAAAAATACATTATTCATGAAGTAAAAAAGATAATATATAGCCATCCAACATTAGAATAATCATACCCATTTATATGACTTATGCGTTGTTATGTGTTCAACTAGAAATGAATCCCACATATTATACTTTCAATGTTTTCTAAATTATATCCAATTCGAAACGCATCCCAGACATAACAATATGTCTTATAAAATCTATTTATATTTTTACACTTTTATAGATATTATTTTATATCCAATAACTATAAATTAATAATATGTTTTAAATATATAAATGTATAACCCCTTATTAACTGATTATTTTTAATTCATACTAAAAATTTAATTACAATTTTATCTAAACGTTTCTAAATTCTTCTCTTTCATATTCTACATTAAAATATATATTTTAAATTATGGAAACCATATAAATTTGAAATAATATAATGATTATGTATGGTGGGACATGTATCCAACCTCTAAAACCAATACAAGGCTACCTAGATAATGAGACATCTTCTCCGAGGCCCCAAAATCCATATATCAACACTCAATAAAGAACTTAAGTTATATACAACCCATTAAATAAAATGTACCAAAAATTACCATCTTTTATTATTGAAAATATTGCCCAATAACAAATAATTCTCTTGTACAAAAAACAAAAAATAATTTTTCATACTAAGAATATAAGTCTTTTTATTCATAGTGTAGAAATAATAAAAATAAATTTAAACATATCAGATTACAGCATAGAAAAATTCCAAATAAAATAAAATACAATTGAATATTGAATATATATTTATATAAGTAAATAAAATATTAAAATACGTAGTCAATAGATATTTATTTGTGTATTTTTTAAAAATGATTAAATTTATCATTTATAGATTATTTTATAAATATAACATAAATATGTAAATTTTAAAAAATAATATTTTGATTATAAATATAAAATATTTATATATAGTTAGTTACCTAACACCTTCACCTAAAAATATATCATTATTTGATAAATATAATCCCTTTATATATATTAATTTCTGAATAATTAATTATAATATATTTTAAACAAATTCATTATTTAATTATTATGTATTTTACTTTTATGTAAACTACTCTTCTTATCATTTAAAATAAATTTTGATATTCTCTAAATAGTTTTATAAATTAATTAGGTCGATGTGAACAATTCAAATTATAATTTTTGAAAATTTCATAACACAATATACATCCCATTATATTTAACTATATTTTGTAATTTATAATAAAATTATAAAATAATTAATATTTCTAAAATTAACACATTATATTAATTTTAAAAATATAAAAACATAAGATGAACGTTAAATCTAGATATTATCCTCTTAAAAAATTGGTACATCTTAGTGACATCATTGGATGGAACCTGTTTCATACTAGTCGAAAAAATGAATGTTCTTATAAATTTAAGGAAACATTTTTTTAACAAATAATTAACTTATGCCAAGATAACACATTTCAGTTTGTTGGTTTTATTATGGATAACCATTTTATAGTCCTAGATTATATAGAAAATTATTTTGGTATTTTTTGTGTTGGAGGTGTTCAAAGAAATATTTAACTTTGTTTAGTGGTGATATGATTGTTTTTATACATTTTAAAGAAACTATAGTGATGGTTTGTTTTCATGATGTTTTGATGAAGATGAGGAATGGTTATGTTTTTTCTGTTAATGTGGTTGATTATTGGTTTAGCTGGGATGGTAATGTTGAGTAGGGGCTAGCCATTTTAGAGGTTTTCTATGTCGTATAATGAGTTTTTTTCATAGAGTATCCATATTCGGTTCTCATGCATTTGGGTGTGCTTCGGTAAAAATATTTTTTTTGAATATGGAGAATTAAAATTCAAATTTCATGTGTTTTAGTGGAAAATGGTGTGCTTTATTGACCATTATTTCGTAGTTATTTTATAGTATCATTAGGAAAATTGAAAGAATGTTAGAGACTTTATCCTGATGGTTTGTTGTTCAAATAGAGAGATAGAAGAGAACTACTATTTTTAGAAGGGTAATTCAAAAGAATAAAAATAATACCTTTTTATTGGGGGAACCAACTATTAATAAATGATTATATAAACATTTTTAAGGCTAAGGTTCTTAGATTTTAGTTTGTTGCACTCTTCTATGGTTCACCCTTCACCAAATCCTAGTAGAGTCACTTTACTTTCAATTGTAAATTTGGTTATATACTCTCCACTTATTCTATTAACTTTTCTTATTTCAAACCCTCAATGAATTATAGAATTAGTTTTAGTTCCATGCATTACCCAATGGTTGATCTTCATCACCATATTTTCATGATTAATTCCCCTCAGTTTATAGTGAACTTCCTTTCTACTTAATAGTGTAATTTCATTTAATTATTTAAAAAAAAATTATACAAGAGGATTTTGCTTCTAATTTTGGGATTTTAGTTAATGGTAATGTACAAGAATATATATTTTTTGGGTCTGGAATTAATTTTTTTGAAATAATTATTATTTGTTGTGGTTATTAATTTATCTCTTGATGTTGTAGTTATAGGGCTTCATCGAGGTAGGGGATTCTAACTTCATGTTTACACTTGCAGATTGAATTATTATTTTTAGGTTCTTATGAAGAATGTTAAATAATGTTTAATATGAAAATTAACTAAAGATAACAATGAATATGAAATAAGAGGTAATGATAAACTGATTAATTTTGGAATTATGAAAAAATGAACATAATTATTATAGTTAAATAAAAATGGTAATATAAATTATATTACACGGGGATGAGGAATTATATATATATTTTATTCTAAAATATATGATTTTTAAATATGTAAAAGAAAATTTTAATTGAACGTGGTACTATTTTAAAGATCTATTATTATTTAAGCTACTCTCTTTTAAAAAGATTCTATGTTTATGATTTATTTCATAGTTGAAAAACCCTTAAAATTAGAATCTTTCACTAAAAATCTCTCAACACACTCTATTTATAGGCTAATTGCAAAGCACGATATCTCCATAACACTCCCTCCAAACATTTTGATTCAAAATAGTGACTCTAGTTTCATTCAATATGTTATTTATGTGAACCTACTGAACTGTAGAATTAAATATACTAATTTTTTACTCATTAATGGGGTGTTAAAATAAGCCCCACCATGTATGTACCCTAAAAAGAAAATGATTAATGTAGGTTTAAAAAGTAATTTAAAATGGGAAATATACAACATCATCCATTCTCTATAAGGATCTTGAAGATAATGATATCAACAAGGACTAAGATTGACCTTCACATTCTCATCCCTATCCAAATATATTTTATATATTTATGGATGTTGGGAATGAATGTAACTTCCCTATCTTTTCACAAAAAAATATCATATATTTTCATATTAATATTAAAAAAATTCACAAATACATGTCCAAGGGCCATAATTGTTTTTTTCTTTTGAAGGCTTGCTATGTAATCACTGATTTGGTGAAATATCTTCAACTTCTCCCCTGAAGATCTCCCCCCTTTTTAATATTCATAAAAATATCCTGTTTAAAAACATTAATCATAACACATAGAATGGAAATGTATGAAAGGGTTGTCTTAGATGCCCAGTAAGGAATAATATGAGAGATATAATTGTAGGTCTATTTTAAGAAATAGAAAAAAAGATGGTCTGAGATCATAAACATAACATACAATATACATATCAAGAATATAATAGATCATAATCATGATATGAGGAAAAAAATATTATATCTAAATACAACATTCATAAAAGTATGGAATCATAATAATTCATGAATCATAAAATCATTCCATAATGTGTGGAATTATCATAGGTATATAAACCATTTCATTTTTTTCATGTTTAACATCCATGACTATAAAAAATAGCGGATTAGGTCTCATCACATTTTTTCCATTATGGATCAAGCCCAATGGTCACTTTTCCTTGGTGGATCAAGCCCATCAGCATGTTTTCTATTATGCGTTAAATCCATAACCATGTTTCCAATTGTGGATAAAGAAAGTCAAATTGTTTCCCATTGTAATCTCATGAAATAAGAATAATTACCTAATTCATTGGAAGGATATATAATTTCCACCAATCACATATTAAAAAATCCTATATATATGTTCCACAAGATCATAAAAATTTATACAAATAGGAAACCATGAAAATAGATAGGTATCTTTAATATTTAATAATAGAATAACCTTTTAAAAAGAAAACAGTTTCATAAACACTCCACCATATCATCATAATATAACCCTTAGAAAAAGAAATGGGTTTCATAAAAATATTTTCATTATAATCATTAATTATTTACAGAAATAATAAAAATTTTATTATTTTTTCATACTCCCAATAAAGACTGAGTAATATCAAAGGATTAAAAATTAGTTGTAAAATTATATTTAATTATCAATTGGAAAAATTCTTGAGTAAAATAAACTTTTAACGTTGAAAACCACATTTAAAAAATAGAACATTTTTAAAATACCTTCTTTCTAAATAAATATGATTTTACATAAAAACATTTTTTGGTACCACTATTCATTTAATAGTGGATAATTAATAGAAACATTTATTCTCAAGAAATAACCATTGATTAATAAACTATAATTTTTTTAAGAGGTATATCATAATATTTCATCATTATAAATTTAATCATAGATAATTCTGATAACCAATGAGATTGTAAAATATTACATTTATCACATCGGTATTATTTGAATCATAAGACCCATTAAATAATTGAATCCAATGAAACGTTAAAAATAATAAATTGAATGATATTAATTATATATCAAGAAAAAGGGTCACTATATAAACCTTATAAATAAGATTGGGTAATCACAAAACATATGTCTCAAAGAATTAAAATAGATAAAAATCTCTCTTACCGCTTTGTTAAAATTTGAAAGTTAAACACCATGATAGGGGGATCATCAAATTGATATATAAATACCAAAAATTTAAGGGTAATTGTAATAAAATCAATTATTGAGTCGTATATACACCAAATAAAATAATTACATGGTGATTGTGGGATGTGGCCCAGGAAAAATAAAAGAGAGGAAGAAATACATTACCTCATGGCACTACATACATTGTACACATTGAAACATCCTATATAAGAAATATAACTTCATTATAAATCAATATCGAAGAATTATTTCCAAATATCATACAATATAGGATTTACATAAGAAATTTGATTTCCCATATATTAACAATTCGTAATTTAAACAATGTTCTAGGTAATAATACATTTATTTTCAAAGTATGTATTGATTTGGTATTTTAAATCCCTTTACATTGATCATTGTTAAATCATATAAATAATTTTTACCATTATATATATCATATATATTAAGTATATATTCATTTAGAGTAATTCGTAAAATATAGAGAACAAAAATGAAGTATGTCGTTCCTGGAGATGGTAGGTCATATGTATGCATGGTCATTGTTTCAATTTTCATGATGGATGAAATAAAAGAAAGGTAAATGATATATTACACTTATATAATAATTTTTATGTAATATATGTAATATATTTTTATTAAACTTATCCTTATTACTTTCCATGTAAGGCATATGTGAATAATGAATCACATTACATCGTGAGGTTATAGTCTTCTAAATACACGAGCGACATTATAATAATCTAAATAAATGGAAAGTAAAATGGTATATGTGATTTTAAAATTACTTAAGTATAATAATATCATATATATCATATATAAATATTAAATCCATTAGTATACCCATCTTGAATAGGTGGTTATGGAAAATAAATTACATCAGTTCGCAAGGTGGTAGTCGATTGTATACACAATAGATTTTGTCATTTTCCTATAGATAGGAGAGAAGAATGATATAGGATATGATATAAATAAAAAATAATTGTATAATTTATATGTTAGGGTTTTTTTATTTTAATAAATATAAATGAATTAAGTTTGTCAAATGACAATTAAAAATGAAATGGTATAGTGAAGATAATTACCTTTTCTTAGAAAAACACCTATTAGATATCTTATTATAAACCTTAGTATTGATGTTTATGGGTAAAAAACAGGTGTATTAAATAGTTATGGATTTCATGGAGCTATTTTGGAAGGTTTGTTTCATGCCAAAGGGCATATGCAATGTGAATAACTGAGGGGAGGAGGTGTCCATTATAAAAGTTGAGGAGTGTCAATTTTTTTATAAAAAAATATATTCAATAATGGGTCATCACACAAACCCCATGTGTCTAAAAAATAAGTTTATAATTTATTTAAGGGATTATATGATCAATAAAAACCTCCAATTTTTTTAATCAAGTCATTTCATACACTTAATGTATACTTAATTTTAAAATTTTAGTTTTCACCATAGTAACTTCAATCTTTTTACTTACCTAGGTAATTTAACCATTTAGAATCAAACTAAAATGAGCATTTTTAAATGTATTTTTACCATATATTATATATATTGAAATCAAAATTCTTTACTAAAATCCCTACAAGTGTGCAAAATTAATTTAATAGAAGTTCATATAACACATAAAACAAAAGTTTTACCTTAATTGTTGTAATAAAATTTTATTATCGTTATTCATATTTATAAACATAAATCAATTTAAAAATATTATATAATATAAATTATTCCCATTAAAAATATGGAATAAATTTTATCATACTCAAATCACATACCAAGTAGAATTTAATTTAATATTAATCCCATAGATGTAATGAAAAATGTGTCTTCCAAAGATGAAATATTAAAATACTAAAATGATTCTATAGTAGAATTCAATATGAAATTGATTCCAAATACCTATATTAGATAAATTATAATATAATTTATCCAATTTAAATATTTAAATAATTTAAAAAATAATGAACTATATAAATTCTTCAAACATAAATAGAGTTTTTAGAAAAAAAACCAATAATTATCACTATTCATATAAAATTTAATCTTTTTAGAAAAATACCAAAAATTTACCCTAATTTATTTATCACATTTTAATTCCAAAAATAAATTTGTTGGTTTTAATAAATTTTTATAAATATTCCACAACTATTTTTATTTATTCCCCCCAATGAAATAAAAATGTTTTTTAAAAAAAAATTCGTAGCATATAAAGGCTTCACTAAACCAATAATTACTTTTCTATCAATATGATTTATTTATTTAAAAATATTATATTTTAAAAAAAATTGGTTATTATAATTAATTTTTAAAATTTTAATGTCTAGGTAACACTTTTTTAAATAATTATATTAATAGTTTTTCTTGGTTCTTCAAAACAAAGTGTTCCATGAAACATAAGCTTTTAAAGAAATTAAATTTACATGAAATTTTTTTCCTAAATCCTCAAGGTGTAAGATTATAACCACCATAAAATGGCTTTCACCATTAATATTTTCACTTTTTTATAAAAAACTAAGGATACTCCATCTTTTTTCATCCTCAGTTTCACATGTATCTTCCTGAAGGTGGTGGTTTCAAAGAAATATTTTGACTTGGTGAGTGGTCTTATTTCACATAACATTATCATTATAATACCAAATCCCCACTAGTTATTTCTCATAATAAATATATTTCTCATGTTAAATTAAATTTGAGTTTGGTATATTTGATGGATCAGTTTTGTACATCCTTAGGATATATGCATAGAAGACCTCACAAATAAGAGAGTGGTTTGATAGAAGCTCCATGTGATAAGATATGAATCTAATACATTTAAAAATTTCAAAAGGGATTATATTACTAGGGATTATGTTTCCCTTATTTTAAAAAAAATTACCTTATTCCATAGATAGATTCACAGAAAGACCTTATAATAAACATCAAATTCTAGAACACACCGGTGATAATTATTATAACTTTTCTACTAATTTTATACTACCCTTATGTTTTTGTAAATGAATTTAAACTTATCTTTCATTAATTTCTCTACATATGGTCCCAATATTATTATTTCTTCAAATTAATCCTATATAATTTAATTTCTAATCTTTTTTTCCATATATGTCTTCATAATGTTCTATCTGAAATCTCGAGTGAATGTTATTATTGTAAGAAAACTAAACTAAATAAATTTATTGATCCCAAACATCATTTAAATTCATAAAACACGATCTAAACATATCCTATGGGGTTTTTTTCTCAGACAGAAAATATATCTAAGTATGACATGTAGTGTTGAAACTCAAATCCATAACAAGATCATGTTAAATACTTCCCTAGAACATTGAGGTAAACATCAGATCCTGGTTAGAAAAAATAGAATATAGTACTCTATGAAACATCACCATAATGTAATGTATATCCTAGGAAGATGATATTAAGGGATATATTATATAATAACGATTAAGTGTGTTTATTTTTTAAAATAAAATTGTATATAACCCCGATATAATTGTTCATTTTATATTTTTGTGTTGTCTGGGGAAAAAATCCTTGGTTTTGTTTCCCCGTTTTCATTCTAGAATAGTTAATCGTTTTAACATCCCTATAAAAAATTTTCTCTCATAATTATTAATTTTCATTCTATGAACCAAGATATACTAATTTGAATATTTAAATTTATGTTTTTTCACTATAAATAATCTTTCACATTGGATAGTCATATGTGATATACACTTTTCATCATTTAGTTGTTGGTTTAAGCTCTATAACATTGTCAGATGTGATATATTGTAACCCAACATGTGGGTTATGGTTTAAGAAAAATATATTAATATAATTCCTATAAAATCTATAATTACAATAAACTAAAATATAATATAAACTCTATGTGTTACCGATATGTTTAATCTTATATAAATAAAAAGTAAAGGAATTCCTCCTCAAATAACATTTTCACTAGAGCACAAATAAATCCAAATGGTTGTACTACCCTAAATGTATGCCAAAATATCCTTAATTGTGATAAGGACCCATCATATAAAACTCAAAATGTGTGCCTATGAATTTGAAGATATGATCATTTTTAAACTCACAAACCCAAGACAGTATCAAAAAATCTTAATTTAATCATTTACGAAGACCTATATGCTTACAAAACTAACACAATCTATAATTTTTTCCTAGTTCTAATAACCAAAATACCATTTCTAAAAAACTTATATACTATAATTATTGATTCCAAATATATAAATAATTATATCCTTTCACTTAAACAATTATAATAGAATCGTTCTTTCCATGGGCTATGGGTAACCGTTAGTGTAGTGAATAAAACCTCATAATCCCCCAGTTAACCACATATAATACATTGAATTCATTGGAAACTTATTTATCTATAACCAAAATTTATACATATAAATCATATTCTCCTTCATGTTATATATTTTTCTAGGAAACTCTTCCCACCTTCATAGCATGTAGGCAGCTATATATTCTTTATTAAACATTTTTTACAACATGAACAATAATATAATTACATTATCCTCTTATTTTACAAATATTAATCTCACTAAATTTCATATTTTTAAGCACATATCCTGAAATAATATTCAGAATAATCACAATATATTTCTCTCTAGACATTATACAATTTTTTCCCATAATCACTGAATTTTCCAAAAATATTTAGTTTTAATATTATTACCCCTAGTTCCATCCAATGAATAAATTTACAAATAATTGTATGATCAACAATAATTTATATGGTAATACACATAATTATGACCCTAGTGTTGATTGAGTCATGCTAAATGAAACACTTTTGGTGTTATTTCCTCCTAGAATCACAATATTTTTTCAGAGAAAATATGATTTTATAGAAAACACTGACACTGTTTTTTTCCAAAATTCCAAGAAAATTTCTTATACATTGTCTCAAACTTATAATTTTCCTTATAAAGATCCAAATATATGTCATTTTCCATACCTCTATTGATCTATCAAAAAATTTACATCCTAGTTTCCAAGGGTTAAGTAAACCATTCCTCAGATATTGTCTATAATAATCTGGATTTAAACAGTGGGATATAATTTATATCCATCAAGACACTACATTGGAAGATACACCTCCTAGATAAGACACACCACCCTCTCTAGTGGTATCCATTTCCGCATGATTCCTTTAGGCAGAGATTTATTCTTTTCCCAATGTTCACATGCAATCGTTCCCAAGGATCAAAATCACTTATTGTTCTTGGATACCAATACAAAATTCTCATACATAAATATCAAATATTTTTAAATGAATATTTATTAAATTTGAAAAATATAATCCCATGTAATTTAACATTCCATTACCTTTGGATACTAGGTACAAAACCTTTTTATTTACTCAACGATCTTCAACAACTCTGAATGATCTTCTGATTTTTCACTCTTCATTAATATACCCTACATAAAAAATTTCCTCACAACTTTTTGAAAGGAAAAAAGATGAAAGGGTAATATTAGATGCTTAGTAAATGGAAAAAATAGTGATATAATTCTATAATTAAATTAAAGGATAATATAATTAAGATGGTATAATATCATGAATATAACTTACAATGCTCTCATAGAACCTATCAAAAATCATAAACATAATTCACGGTATAAAGCATTATCATTCGAAATAACATGATTCAAAAAAATCAAAAAAATCATTATATATTACAAATTATAATCTCATTACATAATTTTTTGGCACCAACAATGGTGATGAAATAATTTCATTTTTCATGGTTAACTACTAAGACCGTCAAATATATTAGATCAGTCCTCATCACCTATTTACCATTGGGAATCAAGCCCATCGACTTCTTTCCAATGTGGATCAAGCCCATCATCCAATTTCCCATTGTTGATCAATCTTGTCAACATGGTTCTCATTTTTATATCATCATATATATTTCTTTACCCAATGCATTGGACCCATATATAGGTCTCACACATAACATAATGAAAAATCATTCATATGTGTTCCATAAGATCAAAATACATTCATCATATCAAAACCAATGAAAATAAATTGGATTCATAATATTTAAATTATAGAATAACCTATAGAAATGAAATAGGTTTCACAGACATTTTATCATTTCATCATAACATAACTCATAGAAAAAGGAATGGGTTTCATAAGAATATTCGCATAATAAACATAAATAATTCATAAACTTAATATTAATGATATCCTTGGTTCATATCACCAGTAAATCATGATTAAAATCATGGTATTTAACTTAATATGGAAAATAATTATAAAATATTGCATGGATCATTTCATTAAGAAAACAACATTTTCATATTTAAAATAACTTTCTAAAACATAAAACATTTTTAAAATATTATTAATTTAATTTAATCTCAGAAACATATAAATGAATTCTTATAAATTATTTCTATAGTTCTTAATGAAAATAAACTTTTCTCTTTTAAAATCTCTTTTTAAAACTAAAAATAATCATGACATTGTAAAAAATATTTTCTCTAAAAATAATCACCAATATAATATAACGTAATATTCAATGAAAATAATGGTCATAAATGGGGGAAATTCCTTTCATTTCATACACATTAAAACAAATATTCGAGTCACATTTTAGTAAAATACAAACATGCCTTGTTATTAAATCGATATGAAGATTATTTTCTTTTTTAAAATAAAAATAAAACAAGCATAAATATTTATTTAAATACTTGTTTGGATAATGTTAGAAAATCCAAGTTTTTTTTTGTAAAAGGATGATAAGGTAGAAAAACGTATTTCTACTAAAGAGAGAAAAAAATTCGTAAAAACAGTAAATTTACCACATTAATTATTTAATATATGAGATTAATGGGAAAAAAATTCTTCTAAAAAATAACCAAAGGAGGAAAAAATAATTTAGTTTTTTTAGAGTTATATAATAAGATTACATCATTATAATGTTAATCAGAAATAATCTAGATAATCGATGATATTGTAACATAAAACCAGTATAACTTTGGTATATTTTGAATTATAAGACCCAATAATGAATAAAATCATTTGAAACATTAAAAATAATTAATATTATGATATTTATGATATAAAGTATCAAGGATTTTGTATATACACCACATAAAATAATATAGGCCCGTTAAATAACATCTTCTTCACAAAAGAAAAATTGAGAATAAATTACCTTAACAATTTAGTAACATTTGAACCACAACCCCCATTAAAGACAGATCCTGAAATGGATATGTCAATCTTAATAATTCTTATTATAATAATATTAAATTTAATCCCATGGTAGTATATACACTATATAAACTAAACACATGGTAAATATGGCTTGTGTCCTCGGTAAAATAAAGTGATATAGATGTCTCATACATTAATTCTCCAATTTTTGCATACATGTTTAAAAATAATGTATAATAAATAAAATATTATTATAAATATATTATATAACCGAAGTTATATATATCAAAAATATATGAGTTACTCATGACCTTTTATTACTCATTTAAAAACAATTCCTTGTTAAAATCACATTTCATTTAATAAATTCTTGGTTTTTCATGTATTTTTGGTTTAGGTATTTCAATGCATTTATAGTGATAATGGTTCCATAATCATTATAATGTTAACCATTATATAATCATAAAATACATACATTACATATGTGTTTATAGAAATAAATACAATATTGATATAGAAAATGAAATACAACATTCATGGAGGTGGTAGTTCGTACCTACGAATCAAATTTTATTACATTTTATCAATGTATAAAGAAAAAGAAATTTAAATAATATACTAAATATAAAAAAATTATTTCAATTGTTTCACATATTTTTATTAAATAAATCCTTATTCCTTTGTATTTAAAGCGTAAGTGAAGAACGATTCAAATCGCTTTGTGAAGTGGTAGCCTATTGTACACACGAAAAATGTTATTGTATTCCAAAATAATGGAACATAAAATGGTGTTTGTGATATTATAATATAATAAATTTATTAATATCATAAAAATAGTATATATACATTATAAAATAATTATATCCATCAGTGATAGGTCGTGATGGAAAATGTATTACATCACTTCATGACGCATTAGAATATTGTACACATGATTGATGGTTTCATTTTCTATTCACTGGCAGAGAAGACAGATATAGGTTATGTAGTAAAAATTATAACATCATAGTATATTATTTATAATGGTGTTATTATATGGTAATTAGAAGAACATTAAGGGATGTGGTCAGATATGAATTAAAAAGAAGGAATTTAGTGAACACAATTTCCATCGCATAGAACAACCGCCTTTTGAACTCTTATTAAGGACCCGAGGGTTGGTATTTTTGGATGACCAATAGCTTTAGAACCCATATAAGGATGGTTTTATGGATTTATCCTAGTTTTTGTTCAATTTTAATGGTATATTAGTTGTGAATATGTTATGGGATTATGCGGATTTTATAATGGGAGAAGAGTGTCATGTTGTAAATACCCAAAACTATTATATAATGGGAAGTCACTCTCACCCCAAATGCCTCATAAATTAAAAAATAATTTATTTTTGAGGTGATATGGTCAATCCAAAAATCTAATATAAAAACTATTTTTAAATATCTTATTTCTTTTTTAGTAAGTTAACATATTTATATAATTTTATTTTTGACTACGACAACTTGTATCTTTTTATTTACCAAGGTTATTTATCCTTAAAAAAAATATGAATGAAAATTATTTTATAATTTATAGCCACTAATTATAAATATTAAAACCAATATATTAAATCCAATTCCTATGTTTATGGAATATTAATATTAGGACAAGTGTGTATAACGCGCAAAATCCTTTTTAACCGAAATTGTGGTTATTAATTTTTATTTTCTTTATTAATGATTATGGAAATATTTTATGTGACCTTATTTTATAATATATATTAATCATATTATCAAAGATATGGAATCTATTTTGTTATATTCAAATCATATAAGTGGAATAATTTTATTTAAGATTATGCTTCCGAACGCAATAAAAAAATAGGTTTTCCAAATAGAAGACTTTCAAACGATTAAAAAGTTTCTATAGAAGAATTCAATAAGAAATTTATTCCAATTAATTATACTATATTAATTATAATATAACATATCTGATGTAATTATTTTAACCATTTTATAATAAAATTTATCTATATAAATTATCTAAACAAAAAATAAGTTTTTAGTTAAAATAATAATTTTCATTATTCATCAAAAAATAATATTTTTAGAAAAACCTCCAAAACATAAACCTAAGATAATTTTTAGACTTTGATTCTAAAAAAATATGTTATTTTTTTGATAATTTTTCTAAAATTTTCAATGATTAATTTAATTAATTTTTCATTTAATAATTAACAATTAGTTTTTAGAAATCATATTTTTGATAGTATATAATGATATATATAAAAAATAATTAATTTTATATAAATTTATTTAATTATATAAACCATTATACATATTTTTAAATATTATATTATTATTAGTCATTATCCCATGTTTAATGGCTAGGTAAAAAATGGTCACATATAAATAAAAATATTAATAGTGTGACATAGTTTTTTATAACACAGTGTTGCGTGTGACATAGACTATCAATGAAATTGTATTTATTCAAAAAAAATATTTCATAAAATATTTGGGGATTTAAATTATTACCAACCAATAAATGATGTAAAATAAGACCTTAACATGCTTTTGAAACCACTACTATACAGCTTTGGTGTTGTTCAACAAAGCCAGAAGGAGGGCCAAGAGTTTTACTCTGAATATGTTGAATATATCTAAGAATCACATGAGCAATATCATAATATTAAGGATTTCTATTTGAATTTGAGTGAAATAAAATTTTAGAAAAAAATTGTTGAATTATTTTTATTTATAACTATTTATAATATGAATACACTAAATTCTTGATATTAATCCAATATTTATATAAATTGTTTTTCTATATCTCCAAAAACATTTTTTAATATCTTACCTGATTTCTGTCCACTACCTAAGATTGTTGGGGACCATATTGAATCCTCTGATGAATAACACATCTAAAGTATTTGTATGCTTATGAATTACCCCATGAGCTGAAGGAAGGACTTAAGTATGATATCTATACCTGATCTATGGAATATTACCCCTGATTTCAACCATAAGGATATTCCCTGTTAATGATTTTCTTTAGATATCATTATAGGATTTTGTCTAATGTTGATGGATGTTTTTTTGGGTATGATGAATTTTATTTTGAATTTATAACATGATTTTATCATGGAATTGGTATTGGTAAACTCTATGAGGATATGGTTTTCATCTTTCATTTGTGTAGTATCAGGTTTGAAAAATATGACCATATTTTGGGTATGGTGCAATAATATAATATAGATATGGGTTGATGGTCAAGCTGATAATGTGTTTCTTATTAGGTGAATTTCACATTGAATATGGTGATATTTTGTGAAAATTGAAATATTGAAAAGTGATTCTTTGTGATTGATATAACTCATACATTTTCGTGATTTATTAAAGGGTACAAGACACTATAGGATGGATAATTATTTCTATATACTTCTTGTTCTGTGTAATGTTTCACAATCACACTATGATTATTGTACAGTTGTAACATTCCATCTCAAGCAATGTTTAAATGTCATTATCTTAGCATGAGGATGATCCTTTGATGATTGTTTGATGCCCTATAATGAATATTTGATATTCTTCGAGATAATTTTGAGAACCAATGAACCAATGGGTTATAAAAAATGTATTTAGTAACGGTTCATTCATTCCTATTTTCCTTCACATTTATCATATTGATGTTATTAATCCTCAACTGATTCATTGAATCATTGGTTTTTATTTCAGGGGCATTGAATATTATGTAAGTAATTATGGGTGAAGTTATGGTTGGGTTGTTTTAAAATTTTATTTTTAACAATTATTATAAAAATTATTTCATTTTATTTCATTTAACTTTTTGTTGGGGAAATCTTATTGCACCTCATGGAATCATTATAGTTAATCTTTTCTTTTATAATTTTTTTAATTCCAGATTTTGTATTCAATGTCATACTTATATTTGTTCTTAGTAAATGAAAATACAATAGTCTTTTGGGTGAAAATAATGTTTTGAATATAATATGGTGGAAACTAGTTCCATTAATAGGTTTTATTGTGAAAATTTATTGTTGTTACTGAGAGACATGTGTTTTTTATGTCGATAATGTTTACATGATATTATTGTTCATGAAGAACTAGGATATATAATGTTTTTATTTTATTATTGAAATATTAAACATAATTTTTAGGTTATACAATGGTTGATGGGATGTGGTATTCCTTGTTGATGATACACTATGTGGGATGTGGTATTATTAGAGTATGATTTAGATGAGTAATGTTGAATTCCCACTATAAATAAAATTTTGTTTTTTGGAATCTCTATGAATTTGATTTTTTTATAGTTTTATGGTCATCATTATTTTATATTGTAGCTTTTATTTTTTTTACTCTCATTAGAGAAATAGATAACTTGATGGTATAGTGATGTTTAAATAGTAGTGATAGGATTGTGTCTCTAGAATAAATTCCCATGAATATGTTATTTAAATTATTTTTTGAATATAATTATCATATTTGGGGTAATTTTTTTAATTTCAAATTCATTTATTTATACTTTTCATTTGTACTTATATCAATTTATTATGTTTTATACCATTAATGATATCATCTAAATTGTGGTCTATTTGAGGTGGGATCTGAGGGTCACCCTCAATCTAATTTTTATATTTAGAAGAGTATAATTATGGTCATGTGAAGGAATAATTGTATGTAATATATTATTCTAAGATAGGGTTTATAGTATGAACTGGTGAGGAATGGATTTGTTTGCACCGTTATTTTATTACATGAACCTAGTTTTTGAAATTGAACAATAAAACCATATAGGGACCCAAAGGGATCATGTGATTCCCAGTATAAAAAATGTGTTTCTATGGATTTTTAAAATGTAGATGAAGTGTTATTTAAATAGTGGTTATAGAGAATACGAATTATTCATCCTATAATATTATGTCAACACAACTATGTGTACTATATTGAACTATTTTTAGTATTGAATTGAGGTTTTTTGTAATCTACCACATAGAATATTTTATTTGTGGTTTGTGTGTTAATTTTTATAACTACAATCACTACTAGAATTATGGTATACACAAACATACCTATTCCATTGGTTTAAATGAACCATCAGTATAGGATTCATTACATACCGTGCATGAGACGCTGCTACTAAAATATTTATTTTTCATCCCCTAAGGATAGTTTTCTCCCTCTCTTTGGATCCCTTCAATCTTCATATATTCTAAATCATTTTTATAATTATTTATAGGTTAAAGTATATTGGTATGTTGTTTCCCTTAATATGAAATCTTATTTTGTTCTCTTTATTCTACATTTTCATTCCCCAAATTGAAATTGTGGTTCGGGGATTCATGTTTAAATAATTTCAATATTGTTTTAGAGTAAAATAACATCAATTGATGATATTCAGTTATTTATCTTAATAGAATAAAACGTGTTCACAATGGATTAATCATTTATAGTATAATTTTATACATTCCGTCATTCGTTTCCACAACCATGACCTATTTCATTAATTAAATTTATTTCTATCAAAAAGATAAAATTGTATTGTTATTGATAATAAAACAATGAAAAAAAGTGTTTATTTTACTATTTCTTTATGTGTTATATTATATTTTTATTTTTTAAAATTCACTAATGAAAATTTTAAAATAATACTACACATTAGTTTCTAGATCAAATATTATTTTCTAATAATATTATTTATATTGATGCTCTAAATTATTTTTGGGGTTTCAAAAATAATGATTTCAATTCTTTTGGTTTTTTCATTTAATTATAAAGAGTTTTTCTATTAATATAAATGATGTGGGTCTCTATTAAAATAAATAATTATTATGTATTTTTATTAATTTCATTGAAAAGGAATCTAGTTCAAATGTCAAGCCATTATACTAAAAGGAGTAACATAAAATGATATCAATCCACAGGGATTTATGGAGTGTCTATAATATCACTAATTGATTGATGGTTGAAAAAAAATTGTTATGTTCTGATGGGAATACGTAGTGGACTAGATTATAGTGACTAAAAGTTACAGAGTATTTCTCATAGATTAGTTTCATTGGGATAGATAACTTGTATTATTCATTGGATTCATCTTTTAAGTGCTAATTACAATAGGAAAAAAGTAGTCCCCAAGGATCAATGGTGGGACATATATAAATTTTAGAAGTAAGTTCAACTATACGACTAGATAGAACTAATTATATATGGGAATACCATTAAAAATGTATATGAAATGATATTGATAGAAATTCCCACACAAAAGGATGTGGTGGATGGGGTTAGGGGTTCGGGATAGTGTTTACAAGGTCGAGTCCCCGACCTGCATTTTTCTATATGATTTTTGTAATAAAAATAGTTCTTTTTAAAATTATATTTATATATTACATGTAATTATTGATCAAATTTATTGACATGGATAAATTTATTATAATTATTGTATCTTAGGATTGTAATTGATAAGATGACAGTGTCTCTCCCATAAATAGTGGGTGCACAGTTGAACCCCATAAACCTATGTGCCTATTACGTTATCATTTTTCATATGAATTATTTGGAGTCCTTTCATTTTCTTATGTTAGTGAGACGTTGAATTTGTGATTAGAGTGAAAAGTATTAATATCTTCTTCTACAAATAAATTGGGAGAGTCTATCCTAGGTTCCATGTTGGATTTTTCTATCATCATATTATATATTTTCTAATGGTTAGAGGGTGATAGATGGTTAACAGTTGTTATCATAAATTTTTATAATTTAATATTTATCATCCAAAAACCTAGGGAAATATAAAGTAACACTCACACTATTTCCTTGTTGTTATTTCATATTTTTTGTGGGATTTAATGAAAATCTAATATAATAATGTAGGAAAATTTATGTTTTCGATAGACATGTATGACGAAATAGACATAGGTTTATATATAATTAATATGGACAAATATTTCATTCAAATGAATTTGGAGGTTCCGTTGATATGGGTCAAACGCTAGGAGATAAACAAAGAGGAATGGGAATAGTTGGAAATCAATCTCTTGGGTTAGTGGGAATTTAATTATAATGTTAATCATCCTTTAACATTTTGTTTTTGAAGACCATAATGGAGTCGATTAAGTCCATATAATACTTATATGAAAATATGATGACTCTAATTAAAGTTCCCATGATGCAAAAGATTTAAAATAAAAATACTAGAAGGTAATCCTATAACAGATCATCTGAATGACTTCAACATGACCCAAGGGCATCTTGAATCAGTGAATGTGGAGTTTGAAGAAATTATTTGTGACTTTTCTTATAGTATTCTGTTATATAGTTATTGAATATTCTTATAATTATAGATAGAATATATGGTGAATAAAATTGACTTAGTGTTCGAGCATGAATGGAATTTAACCTTTAATAGGAACTCATGCGATGGGATAATTAAGAACCTTATGTAAATATGGTAAATTCAAAATAATTTTAGTAAAAAACAAATAGACAAGTCCAAGGTGAGTAGAATATTTGTTGTGGGAGAGAAGACTACAAAAAATAGTATTTCCTGGTCCAATATGATGGCAATGTGGGAAGAGAGGGAATTTCAAGAAGTGTTGCAGAAATCATTAGGTAAATATAGAAATATTATCATTTGAAAGAACAATTTATATTATTATAAATGATGGAGGGAATAGTATTTTTCTTAGTGTCATGGATTCATGGGTTTTTTACTCAAGTGCATCATTTCACTCAATGAAATAGAAAGGATTCCTTGTCAATTACTTTTCTATGATATTTAGGTTTGTATATTGGGTTGGTGATGATGCTCTATATATAATGGGGAAATTTCATTAATACTGTATAATAAATAATAGAACCTTCTTGTAGATGAAATAATCTAGATGAATACTAATTATAGAGAAGGGTCTTAATATTAACGGATATATACAGAAGGAATTAAATATATCTACCCACACCAGCATAATTTGGGAGGCGACTTAGGGATTCATTGTGGTGGAATTAGGACTAAATGTTATGACCTATATCTTAATAAAAGATTATAAGAAGTGTTAATTATAAGAGAATAAATTTTCAGTAGTATTCTGTTATGGTACTATAGGCTTAGACATCTCATTAGGTTTGGTATGGAAATTCTGAAAAAATGGAATTTGGATGCATAATAACACTGAATTTGGAAGTTGTGAGAGTTTTTCTCTCAAGGAGATGAAGAGGGAGTATTTCATCATAAATATAAAGATACCTTGGTCATTGAAGTAAGAAATGGTTCTATCCAATGTTTGGGGACCTGACCTAGTCAAATATAATTATTATTGTCTTTTTTTTACTAATTATAAAAAAAGAAATATATGGGTTTAATTTATGAATCCTCATCCTTGTATATTTTAAGAAATCATTATTTATAAAGATATGTTTTAGAGGGGAACTGGATGGAAGTTAAAATAACTTTGACCTAAAAATGAAGATGAGTCTAATAGAAGAAACATTGGGATTTTTTGTTGGAACAATATGACTTTTAAGGATTGAAATATTCCTAGTAAAATATATCACAATGGCATGGAAAACTGATTGAATCATATGTTGATGGAAATAGAGTTGGGAAAGAGCGTAAATATAGAGATTCCCAAACTTATTTGGGTAGAATATGTGAATATTAATACAAAATTATTTAGATAAATTTCATTCAATCCATCAATATAAGTGATTCCCTATTAGTTATAGTTTAGTAAATCAATTAAATATATCCAATTAAAAATTTCAGAGACTATCACCTATGTACATGTTGATGTTATAGACAGAGACAAACTCAATGGAAATCTTAATATATGTTTCTTTATGGGATATAGCTATGAAAATATTGGATTCAGGCAATGTGGTGACGATAATAGCCATTTCTTCTAGATCTATGATGATCTCTTTAAAAACCATTTCTATAGTAGGTGAAGAACATAGATGAATCGGAAGTTGACAATATAAAATTAATTAATTATATAATGGTTGATCGATAGAGATATATTAAAAGGTAAAATATTTTTTTTAGAATATTATGGTCAGAAAAGTATTTTGAATCCCTTATAAGTAATTGTTGAATCCTATGAGTGGGGATCAAATTAAAAATATATTTGTTCCTAACCCATACTAATTACAATGTCATAGTATAATAGAAGTAAAGTTTCAATCCCCAAGAGATAGGGGAACACAGTGATAAAAAATATTAACTAAATATTAACTATCTCCAATGTTTGATTTTTTTATTAAATTAATGATGTAATTTAAGTAAATTATTTTAAATATGGAAATAGATGAGAGAGGAACAAGTTTCTAGGTATGGTTTTGAAAAATAAATTAACTCAACTTCACCTGAAAAATATTTATATCCTATAGGTGTGAAATGAAGATACATTATCAATTTAAGAAATTTTCATTATCTATTAAACTACCTTTGAATCCCAATTTATCATGATTATATGAATAAAAATTTCTAACACATATTATGTTCAAATTTCAAAAGTTAGAAGAATAATTCCTTTCAATGGCCATGAGTAAATCATCTCAATTAGGTTGGTGTTCAATAATTATTAAAAGAATATAGTTATGGAATCAATGACGAAAAAATAGACATGTAAGAACAATATGATACTGTTAAATATAACCATATTATGGGTGAACATAAATTAAAAAATAATGCTACACACCCCCTTTAATTGATTTTACTCTCCCCTATGGGTTTTATCGAACCGTCGTCATGTTATTATAAATGAAAATTAAACACTAAACCATAAGATATATATATTCATAAATTAAGAGAATGATTAAATTAATAAATAAAGTGGAAACATCTGAATTAAACTAAACAACATTCAAAGTTTCATGATAGAATAAGAATTAAAGGAAGACATATATATGGTTAGCCACTACCCTACAACAGCCTCCCGGTGGTCGTGTATAAATCATGGAATAGAATACTGGAATACTTTTTTGGTAACCCATATTTATTAGAAATTCACTCATAAATGAGATTTAACGGGTCAAATGAATGTTTTATTGGTTGTTTGGGGTTCAACGGAAACAATTCATGTCAAATACACCATAAAATCCTAATGTTTTTACTCTTTCAGGCATTTACATGATGTATAATCTTGAACCACATGTATCAAATTAATTACTTGAATCCTTCATTGGGATATTTAAATAGTTTCCTGTTGTGCCACATGTTAACATAAAATTACTCTGATTTACTCCACCTCACACCATACAGTTCATTCACGACATGCAGATGACATATAAAGTTTACACAACGTGTAATTTTACACCACATGTATCTAATTCAAAATCTTCATCCTTCATAGGAAAACCTAAATAGTTTAATGTTGTAACACATATGTGTCGTGTTGTGGGATATTTTAGTTTCACATTATGTTTATTTCCTCCACTTCAAACCATGTTGTTCATTCATGATTTTCACCTGTAAATGACATGTAAAGACCTCTTCAAGAGATTGATGCTCCATTTTTTCATGGATCTTAATTTTTATACCTTTAGAACCACCCATTTCCTATTTGGTTTCATATATCGACATGGGATTCATCATCATTTTTTTTTGGCATGTAGAGACCCTTCACAACTCGACATGTAGTAATTTTTTGATCCTCATTTTCCAGTTTTTTCATCACATGCCCCAAATGTCTGTAATATAGAATAATAAATAGGAAATTAATGTTATGCAGAGATCTGATATTCAATAAATTAGTATTCAATGAATTTACATATTAAAACTAGTAATAATATTGATTCTAAACAAACATATCATATTCGGAAATTGATATCATCAAAAGATGTGATTTAATGATCTAGGACTTTTTAATTCTAAGGAAATTCTATATGAGTTTGCGAATCAGTTAATAACACTATAAAAGAGAGATAAAAATATATAGAGTACATAAGAGTAGATTCTAATGATTAACTATATTAGTGTTCCAAATTTAGGAGGTAAATCTATTGTTTTGGTGCTAATATGAATTTTATAATTTAAATAAATAAATTAGAAAAAAAATCTCAAAAGTGGAAATAACATTTAGTGAATTCATTTAGTGGGAATCTGTGAAAAAATAAGATATGATTTCATTGGATACCAGTAGAACATGGGAGATGAATGAGTTACTACATGGGTAGATATAAGTTGGGAATAAGTGTATGTAACACTTGAAGGAGTAATCTAAAGGAAGTAATAAATTTAAGGAACTAATAGTAGTGTAGGGATTATAATAGGTGTAATATATTAACTTCACAAACCTTTTCTCATCGTTAGTTAAGGATACCTCTATCTTGGTAGTGATATGAATAGAAGTGTCTGAAAATTTTAAATTTGAGTTAATGAATTTTGAGAAAAAAATTATTTAAAGTGACTTTTTTTATATAATATAAATTAATGAACTTGTGGGTTTCATGGATCAGAGAAATGAAAACATGGTGTGTAAGCTGAAAATAAGACTCTATAGAATTAAGTATGTGCTAAGGAAGTGTAATAAAATTTCCAATTCATTCATGTTTAGGGATAATTTTACTCAATGAAATAGGATAACTATTTCTACTAAAAGGCATGTGATGATGCATTTTCATCATAATTATGTATACAAAATACATGTTTCTAATATTTATAAACATTATAATTATTCAGATACATAACCATTATATTTATAAAAAAATTCAGGTAATGGATCTCAGTCGATCCATGAATATATTTGGAATGAAAATTTTTAGAGGTAGAGAATTTAAGAAATTGGTTCTATTAGAGAGGGACTATATCTGTATGATCTTTGATAAATTTTAAAATTTCCTAATGTAACATGATCTCAAGTCCATTATATAGAAAGATTATGATATCCATGGAGAAGGAACCTACATTAAATGAAATGGTTTAGTACATGGAAATGTTTTTACCATCATTACTATTTAGTATCTTGATGTATTCCATGATATCTACTCAATTGAATAATGAAATTTCAATTGTATTTGTGTTTCACTCTATGTATAATATAGGAGGGGAATAGTGAGATCCTATGAAATGGATCACTTCATACTTCATGTGATCAGAATATAAGTCATTTCTTTTATAATAGATGTTTTATTGAAAAAAATATTTAAAATTAATGGTTATAGGATATTTATAATATTAT
This sequence comes from Viscum album, assembly GCA_963277665.1. NCBI lineage: Eukaryota > Viridiplantae > Streptophyta > Magnoliopsida > Santalales > Viscaceae > Viscum > Viscum album. The sequence goes on from OY728155.1 coordinate 711,464,315, forward strand.
GAAATAAACAAAAAGTTTTATTTACGAGTTGAGGAATTTCATTTAATTTCATTTCATGGATGAAATAAATTTCAACTCAGTATATAATATAATGAGAATATCTTACCACAATAGAATCTATGAGGGATTTGGTGTGGATGATATTCTTATTAAAGAATATTATAAGGATTCAGGAGGGTCGATACATATTATTTGATAATTAAAGTGAGGTTTATTTTTCCCAAAATATTTTATCTCACTAATGGATAAAACATATTGAATAAAAAAATAATTTCATATATAAAATATTAAAACATAGTATACTGGAGAAGCATAAGAAAGCATAAAAAAATAATCCAATAGATATATTCTAAAGGTTTTTAGTCTAAAAAACTTTTAGGCAAGATTATGCCTCACTGACACTATCGTGAACAAATGTATATTGAGAAAACTAATATTCATGTATCCATAAGATTGAAAAATTCCAATGTTTTGGTGAGTTGCCTATATTTTTTTTAATTTAGCCATCATGTGATAGATTTTTCGAAGTTGAAGCATGTTCAAGTACAAAGTCATTCTACCAAAGGATTAATACTATAATATATATAACTCTCAAAAAATATAATTTAAAAAATTATTGTGTTTGATATATTTCTAAATACAGAACATTGAGTTTTAATTTAATTATGATATATTATAAAAAAATAACATTTCAATGTGACAATTATATTGTATAAATTAATTTTAAATATAATATTAGTAATAAAAATATTATTACATTTTTATAATTAGTTTTTAATAAATAAAAATTTATTCATTAATTAAAATAAACTAAGAACTCAGCTTTTCTAAAAGGTATTTTATCCATTGAAAGTATGTTTTATTCAAAAATGGTATCTATTATATTTTATTTGTTGAAATTATAATAAATTTTTATAACATTTAGATATTGTATTTGATATAATAAATTATTATTTTTTAAATAATAATATAAAAATTATATTAGGATTATATTTTCATATTTTTTAGAAAAAATTGGTTTTTGACTAAATATTGAAAAGAAAATTGATTTTTAATTAAAATTGTATTTTCATATCAAGTATTCAAAAGGTTACATTTTTTAAAGTGGATTAAAAATAAAACTATTTCATTTATATTATTTAATGAAATCTATTAATATCATTGGAATAATTTTTTTTATAAAATAAATTTATTCTTAAGAAGGAACTTTTTAAACAAAAATGTTTTTTGTCACACATTATTGGGGTAATTTAAAATTAAATTCATCCAATTATAAAACTTTAATTTGGTAAAACGGTTTAGATATTTGAAATAAGAATAATTAATATAATTTAATTGGGTTAGCTTTATTTTTTTCATTATAATGAGTAACCGTAGTAAATATTTTTCACTTTAGTCAGGATAAAACAAGTTAAACATGGATAAAAATATGAGGTAAATCTTTAAAATCACTCTAAATTAATAATTTATCCTATTTTTTTAAAAACAATTTGTCGAATTTTATTATTTAGTGTCAGAATAGTTTATTTTAAATCCTTATTTTTAAATTTGAGAACTTAATCCTGACTTTTGTGAAGATAAGTAACATTTTATTCCAAATAAAAAATATGTTCGGTCTTGGAATTTCATGGAATGGTTAGAAAATTTCATTCAGTTTTCAACTTCCAAAAATGTCTATAAATCAAACATTACTTATTACTTACCCAAATAATTTTGGAAACCCATCTTATTACATTTTTTCAATGTAAAATGGTTTCTACCCTTAAATTATGTATTTTTATAAAAACTATTTTCTTTTATTTTGTGTTATTATATGAGAAGAAATTTATTCCAATTATAGAAATTGAAAATTATAAAATGGATTCAATTTTTTTATTTATATTTTCTAATTCATTTCAATTCCACTTTTAATTTTGGTCATATAATATAGTTATCATCGTAAAAATTTATGCTATCAAGGTTAAGGTTAAAATGGGATCAATGTGATTTTATTGGGAGGTAAGGCTTACAATGTATCCAAAATAATCTCAAGGATTTTTTATTTTATTTTACCCTATCACATCTTATATAATAATTTTATGTTCCTTCGTTCCACCTGATATGAATCTGATATATATATTATTTAATATTTTAAGTAGTTCCAAGTGTGTCATTTCCCTCACTTATAAATGGGAAACTTATATCATCTAATCTTATAAACTTTTTATCATTATAGACCAGCCAATCTCCACCCAATCCACTCCCAAAAATACCTATACTTGACTTTGATTTCTTAGTTTGGGAATAATTACAACCATAGAGGGATCAAGGTGAATAGAAAAGAAGGTTTTCTTAGGAATTGATTTAGATCTCAACTGAATTTTTTATTTTTGTTTCATATTATATCTCTTTAAAAACTTTTTCAAACATTATGATATAAAATCTATAATTTCTCACATATACATAGATGTTATCATGTTAATGAAATCCACCATTCATGTGTATGGAAGACTACAACCTCATGGAAGAATGTAATTAATTTTCCATAACCACCTATAATAGATGGTTATAATGAAGGAATTATTATATATTTGTGGTATTAATGAAATAATTATAATTCCTAAAAGATAATATATGATTTACAATCATAAATTAGCATTCATTGAAAAATTATGCTATCATTTGTGTGTACTTAGAGATTACCACCTCCACAAAATGATGTTATAAATTTTTCATCATTGCGTCACATGGATTGTATATATAATTTACATAAAGATAAAATATGATATTTATGATATAATTTACGTTATATAGATGTGAAATAATATTTATCTTCTTTATTTCATGTTACTTGAAAAATGGAAACATTACTCATGTGGATGTATTACCTACCGCTTATTAGATTGTTGCATAATTCATTTTTCATAACCCACTTTCATGGTTGGTTTTAAAAGTATAATTATTGTATAAAATTTTAATTAGTCCATGATTTTTATTATTTAGATTTTATAAATATCACTTTGATTATGATTTAGCAACTAATTATTCTCTCCGATTATGAACTGAATGTCCAGAAAACATGTGACTTGGACCTAACAAACTAAGTAATAAAATATGTCATGGAAATAAAGGAAATAAATGTTTTAGTAAAGAGAGATTAAACATATATACAGATATTTGATAAATATTAATATTTTTTTAATTTTTTATACCGGATTTAACGTATTTACTTGTGGATTTGGACATAAAGTAATGGATTTTCTATTAAAACATTGATTTAATATTTTTAATTTTTTTTCTAATTTTCCTCCATATATATGTTATTAAAAATAACTTACTCATTTTATTAATATACTAATGTTTATTTTAAAATCAATTTTAAATAATGTTTTACTTCATTTACAATGGTTTTAAAAGAAAAATCTATTTTTGAAGAAACCATATTTATTATTTATGAATGTTTTCAAGACTACTAAAATTTTTCAAGAAACCCTCAGGATTATGATTTTTATTTTATGATCGATTCTAAGATGTTTTTTCAAATCAATGGGAAAATAATTCTATCTCTACGGTCAGTAAAATTATTATCTGATTTCAAATTTTATTATGAAGAAGTTTATATTTTTTAATGGTTTCCAAGATTTTAAAAATGTAATGATGAATTTTTTATTTATTTTATCACTCTCTATGATTTTTTCTGCTCATCCATAGTTTTCAAATATATTTAATAGGTCCTAAATATGATTCAGAGATTGAGTAAGGTCAAATATTCCACAACTTTTATTCATAATTAATGAAGTAAATATGTTTTTTAATGAATCATTATTTTAAATTTAAGTATCTAATTTTTGGTAGAAAAAATGATATTGAGTATAAGTGTATACTTTTTATTATTAGGGTTTTATAAGTAAGGGTTTTCCAATTCTCTAAAACTATAAACTGAAATGGCATTTAAAATATAAGAAATTAAAAAACTTGTTATAAATCATTAATGTAAGGGTTGTTTAAGTAATGGGTACTTATAGTTTATATGAGAGGAAATATTTAGATAACATTATAGATTATTATATTTTAATGTGTTTTAACATAAGATTTATGGATACTATCATGGTTTATAATATTAATGTTGATCATATATTCAAAGAAAAATACACTAATTTGGAGATATTAAGTGATGGGGTTTTCTATTATTAAGGGTATTATAGGATACAATTATAGTAATACGAATATTTAGATTAGTATTTTTTTGATATGTTTATTTTAGGAAGGTCAATTATATTTTCTATAGACATATGTTTAACGGTATTGATAAAATTACTGGTTAAGATAATGTTTGACTTTAAGGTATGTATTGTTCATTGGAATGAACTATTATTAAATGTTTGGAACCTATGATTTATCATATAGAGAACCATAGGATTGAAAATGATTTGGTGACTATATGAATAATTATATTTTGAAATATATCATTACTTTTAGAAAATTATATGATTAATTTACATGGGAATACTTTTTCTTTAATTGTCATTTATTTTAGTAATAGTTGTTGACTTATCTTTTAGAAGTACACATGATTTTATTTGGGATTTATGCTGATTATTGATATATTTTTTGAAAATATATTCATATTTTCTTGATATTATTGCTATGATATATAAATTTTGGGTATATTACAATATGATTGACTAATATGATAATGTTGAATTGATCTTGAAAAAATATATTATTAAATATTTCTGATTTTAACTTTATCTACTAGGTCATTAATATTTTGAATTGTTTTAAGTTTAGTTTTTCACGGAATGATTTACAATGATCTTTGGTCATCATTTTGGTTATTATAGAGATTTATGTTAAATTTTTTATTCATATTTTATAGTATCTTATTTTTTTATCACCATTTTGGTTTGGATAGTTTAAAAAGATAAGAGGAATAAATTATTATCTTTTTATTGATCATGTGATCCAATAGAAGATCCATTTAGTGCTTCAAATATGATAAAATCATTTTAACTAATCATTTCTTAGAATAAGACATTTGATCGAAGTATAAATTTATCAAATCACAAACAAATATGAAATTTTGATTTTGGATTGGGAAGAAGTCAAGTATGTAAATTTTGTAATGTTTTCTATATTGATAATAATACAATCCTTTAAATCTAGGATAATTATTTTGAAATAAAAATGTATCATATTAATATCATTTTTACGAATTTATCTTCTAATTTACACCACAATGGTTTACATTTTTTTTCATTAACATTATCATGAACATGTTCTCTACAACTCTTTGTTATTCTTTGGAGGTTATTTTATTTCTTTATATCCATTTTTTCACTTCCCACTAATTTTATCCAATTTGAAAACCTAGTTATGACTTTTTCTAGATGACCTTCATATTTCCCTTATCCATTTTTCAAAATAATATTTTTTATTCCTTTTTAAATTTTTTGTTTTAAAATATTAAAGATGTTTTCCTTTCATGGTCATATTTTTTATCTTCCACTTCATGCAATTGACTCTCTAAATGACTAAAATATTATTTATTATAAATGATATTAATTTATTAGAAGACAATTTTTTAGGGGAGTATATTAAAGAAACCTAAATAATTTGTTTAAAATGAAATTATGGTTGATATCATTCTAAACATGAAACACCGAGGATGAATTTAATTATGATATTCTATATAGCATTATTATTTAATGTGATTGTAATAGTATATCCCTTAATTTGGAAGGTATGATTATTAGTAACTGTGTTATGGAGTAGATATATATATAATTATAATTATTTTACTCAATAAAAATTTATTCATTAATTTTAAGTAAATAAGAAGAATTTTTTTTAAAAGGATATTAAATTCTTCCAAAATTCATTTCCTTTAAAAAAAAATTTTTATTTTATGTGTTGAAATTACAATTAATTTATAAAAATTCAAGAATTAGTATTAATTAAAAATAATATCATTTTTGAAATAAAAATATAATAATTATATTAGGAATAAATTTTAGGATTTTTCAAAAAAGATTAATTTTTAAATGAATAGTGAAATTTAATAATTTTAATTTTGAAATTTATTTTAGTTTTATGAATCTAAAAAGGTATATTTGTGTTAAAATGGTTTAATAGTAATATTAGTTCATCTATAATATGAAAACATTAATTAATATAATTGGAACCAATTTTATTCTTGAATTTTTTATTAGAAATTTTTTTACTTATTAAGTCATTATTTCTGCCAAACCTCTTTTCATCACATTTGGTGGGATTAATTTTAAATTGAATTTTCCCACAACCAAAAAATTAATTTGATGGAATTTATTTTAAATTTTTAATCAGAATAGTCAATTTAATTTTATATTTTTAACATTATTTTTTCTTTCAAATGAGTAACCAGAGCGAATATTTTTCTTTATAATAAGCGTAAAATTGTAAAAAACGTCTTAAAACTAGGGGTGATGATTTAAAATGTCACTAACACATTTATTTGAACTATTAAATTCATTATTTTGGGGTCAATATATGTTTATAAAATTAAATAATGTATTTTAATTCATTATTTTGAATTTTGGTAGTCGATGTTGAATTTGGAAAAGATAAGTTTTTTTTCAAATTAAAAATAATTTTTCGGTCTTTGTATTTAACAGGATGGTTGGATGATACCATGAAAATTTTCCAGCCTAATAAATGATAAAAACATTTATTTGTTATTACTTAACTTAAAAGTTTTATTTAAACCAATTTATTAATTATTTTCAAGGTAAAATTGTTTTTATAATTAAATCAAGTATTTTCCTAAAAAATTGTTATTCACAAATTTTGGTGTTCTTAAATTAAAATTAATTTATTTAACTAATATAAATTTAACCTGATATAATGGATTAAAATATTATTATAATCATGTTAATGTTTTTTATAGTTTAAATTTATTTATTTTTCATATAATTATGTTATCATGGATAAAAGGTAAGTTATCATGGTCAAGGTTAAAATGAGTTTAATGTGATTTAAATAGAAGATAAGGAATAAAAAGTATGTAAAAAATTTAAAAATGTTATTTTTAAGTGTATTTAGAAACCATCACACCTGATCTATAAATTTTAGTTTCCATAATATCAATTTTTATGATTATATAAATAAATATATATATATATATATATATATATATAATTTAATATTTTAATTAATTCCAAGTGTTTCATTTCCCTCACTTATAAAAGGAAACCATATATCCTCTATTCATTGAACTTTTTAAAACTATATTTTTACCAATATCCACTAATTCATCTCCCAAAAAACCCAACACAAATCATATATTTCTTATATTGTAAAACATTCAAACCTTAGAAGGGTTGTGGTGTATGAAAATAGATGTTGTCTAAAAAAACATGTATAGATTTTAACTAGATGATTTAATTTTATTTTCTCTCCAACCTCATTCAAAACTATTATAAAATTTTGACATAAAACATTTATTACATAAAATATATTGATTTGTTGTTATGTTAATTTATATCTTCAATCCATCTACTTATTCAAATAAATCAGGTGGGAAACCATCCATTCATTGTACGGTGAACTACTTCTTCGTGAACCAATGTTCTAATATTTCCCCCACCACCTCTCACAGATATTTATAATGATGGATTCAATTTAAATATAATATATTCATAAAATAATTATTATTATATAAGTATAATATATTATCTAATTTTAACCATTCCATCAATATAAAAACGATATTGTTGTTTGTGCATGGGTTTGGATTACCACCTCTAATAAGTGATGTTATACGTGTTTCGGCACCGCATCACATAGGTGGTACATGTGGATTATTTAAAGATATAATATTATACATAAGATATAATAATAATTATATAATGATAATATAATACATAAATTATTTTATTCTTGTTCTTTAAAAATGGATATCTTACTCGTGCGTACATATGATAAAAAGTCTCCATGATTGTAACGTATTTCATTTTTCATAAACATTTATAATGGTTGGTTTTAAAAGTATTATTAATATAAAAATATTATAACTATTATGTCATTATTATTCTTGTGATTATGGAATAAAGATCCATTTGACCATGGTCAACCACAAAATTACTTCTGCGATTACGACCCAAGCATCCTCAAAACCCCAGACATGAACTTAACAGATTATGTAATTCAATATTTCATTGAAATAAAAGGTTTAATGTAAAGTTATGAAACCTTGAAATTTTTATTAACCACATATAAAATTAAAACAAACTTTTTATATAGGATTTAAAGTATACAATTTGTGATTCTGACATAACATAATAGATTATTCATTATAATCTTTTTTTAATCGTTTAAAGTTTTTCTTCTATTTATCCACCAAATTCAAGTAATAAAAATGAAAAAATTATCTTTTTAATATAAAAAATGTAATTAAAAATAAATAATATACCATTTTTTTAATACTTTTTTTAAAGGAAAACCCTTTAACATTTTCTAAAATAGTATTGTTACAAATGATTAAAGGAATGTTTTTTAAATACATATACTACATGAGTAGAATTTACTATAATCATAACTATTATAATATTATAAATGTTAAATATAAATTTAAATGTATTATTTAATAAAATATTATATTTCCAATTCCCGTTGGATTTTTTTGAAGTGATTTCCAATTGAATATATTTATATTATTATTTTTTCATTAATACTGAAAATACATTTTGCAGATGTCTTAAAAAATTAATTTCTGAGATATTATAATTGAAATGAAATATTCTACATGTTTTAATTGCAACTAGCCAAGAATGATTAATTTTTATGTTCTAGTCATTTGGGATCCAAAAGAGAAATGTACATTGTTAACATAAGTTTGGTCATTTAGTCTCTTTACCCTTTAACGTTATTGGGGGTTATATTCACCCCTTAGATCATAATTTCCGCATTGTAGACCCTACATCTAAACAAAGGCTATGCCACTACACTTAATTTTTGGTTGCTCCTATGATACAAACTGTAACAACTAGGCCCCAATGGAAGCACAGGCACCCCAATGTAACTTGGTTGTCGGGTCTCATCTCAGAGGTACCACCAATTTACCCCACAAAATCATGGTTCCCTCTCAGGGAAAAAACAACACATGAGAATGGGTCTCCCAACTAATTAATTTTCCCAAATGAAAACACATTTCCTTTCATGTGTGATTTTTCCTCACTCATAAGCACCCTAAGAAACTTCCCAGAATGTCACCCATCCTAATCACTACTCTATGCCAATAACTATTAATTTTGGAGTTCTAATCAAGTAGGAACCTAAAAATAAAGGTTCACCTTATTGACATGAGTCGTTTCATTTATAATTTTAACCATTTAACATTTAAGTGTGTTCTGTTTCTACTCAATTGATATAGTCTATGATCATGCGATCCTGTTATAGCTCTCCATTGTTTAGGGAATTATTATGTTATTAAAATAATTATGATGTAATTAACTGAGTATATTATTCAATTTGTAAAAGTTCATCAAAGATTGATTATAAGAATAAGATGAGTATGCGGTACAAAATTACCTAAAATATTTTCATATTCTTCAAAAGGAGTTTTTCATTGATGTATTCGGATTTTATTGGGTAATATATTAATCTTCTGTTGGAATGAATATTTTATTCCTCCTTTAAGAATATAAAATATATTTTCAAAGAAAATGTTTTCATGAGTGGTTATATTTTACAAGAGACAGGCATGTTTATGATTTTTCCTTGGTAGTTTATTATGAGATTCATTACTAATTTTTTTGGAAAATAAGATGATTTTTAGGTATTTAAATTATTATATGAGTTTAAAGATTATTATGAAAAATGAAACATTGTATGGGATTTCATGATTTAGATAATTTTCTAACAAGATTCTTTATTTTTGTATCCCTTACATAGATTTTTGTGCTCCTCTCATGTTTTGAAAAGATTTTTATAGGTTTAATAACTTGTAAAAACTATATTTGGGTATAACCAACCTCTTTGGGGATCAAAAATTAATGAATATAATGTTTTTTAATGAAACATGATTTTATGTTTTAGTATCATATTTTAGTGGAAAAAGTAAATATTGAGTGTAAGTCTCATATTTAAGTAATATGGGTTTGATATATAAGTGTTTTCCTATTTCCCAAAAATAATAAACATAAAATATCCTTGTAATGTAAAAAAATTAAACCCTTATTATAAATAGAGAAAGTATTTGTTTTCATGGTAATGGTTCTTACAATATAACATGGTCTTGAGATTTAGGTAGGGGTAGAATGATCTAGAGTTGTTGATAGGTTGATTATATGATGATATTATCTGGTGGAAATTTTTAGTACACTAGAAAATATTGATCATAAAATACAAATAATTCCTCAAAATTTATCTACAAAGGGTTGGGTAACATTTATTTTTCAATGAAATCATCAATTAGTTGCTGATTTCTATATGAAACAATAAATAACAAAATATTAATGGTTGAAGGTTCATGAAATATTGATGGTGTTAAAATTGGATGACTATATGAAACATTTAGTAAGTGAGACCACTAATAGATGTGTATAAAAATTTAGATTAATATATTAGGTGTAATTCCAGACATAATATTTGAATTAAAAAAATTATAATTATTGTACAATTTTATTACAATGGAAATTGTATAAGTGTTTATATTATTGATTTTGGAATTGAAAATGAACCACATAAATGATTCTATATTTTCCTTTATTGTTTTTAACATGTATGTTTTTTAGTTGAGAGTTTATCTTGAGTGTGTGAAAAATAGATTTGTTTTGATGATTAGGGTGGGATGTCTTCCTATCATCTGGTACAACAAGTTCAGGGGAGTCAGCAAGTGGATCTAGGTTTTTTATTCTTTCTATCAGGTAATATATAATTCAATAAATAGATGTCATCAGATTCCAAAAATTAATATCACTTTTAAAATATGTTATCATGAATTCTTTATATAAATATCAATTTTATAGGGTTTTTTATGTTTTAATAATTGTTTATGTGTTCTTACAAATATTGATTTATATTCAATTAATTTTTTCTTGATTTCTGACACAAATTATAAATTAATTAATAATGTGTTTTGTAATTTTATTTAAATATTAAATATTTTTTAAAATTAAAACATCTGACCTAGATTTTGGGTCGTTAGGATAATATAAAATAAGAGACATTTCATGTTTTTTGAAAAAATGTTATTATTTATTAATAATATAGAAATAAAATAACAAAATTCATAGTGAGACTATTAAATCCATGTCCCATTATTGGACCCCAAACACTCCATGTTATATTTTATAGTTTTTAATAATGATCAATATGCTTCCTTATACACTTAAACCTCAAATAAAACATCTAATTATATATTTTTAAGAAATATTTCATTCCATCGTCAAATTATAGCCTATAAAATGAACTTCTATTTTGATTATCACTCCCATCCCTTGGGAACATACCCAATCTATAAAATGGTCTAATATATATTAACATTGTTACAATATATATATATATATATATATATATGCGTGTGTGTGTGTCTAGTTATATAAAAACAATTTCCTACATTTATTCAGATGATTCATTGTTTTCATGGAATTTATAATTATAGTATAATAGATCTATTTTAACAAAAATATGTTTTTTATAAAATATTGAATATAAAGTGGATGTGTGATAATGATTTGATCTCAACTTATATTGAAAATAAATTCTATTTATAAAACCATTAAACATTGATTCACATGTAAAAGTTATACACTTACCTTATTGTAATTTTGTTATAAGAGTTTGGTTATAATGGGAATAATTGAGCTTCCAAATATAAAAATATGGATTTCAAACTAACTATTAAGTTTGTTATCAAAATGGGGTGAAAATAAATCCTAGACTTATCATGATATAAATGAAATAAGTGGAGTGGATATTTTTATATTTTATCAGCTTCAATTTGTTCATCATAATGTGGAAGAAAGTTTAACAACTTAGTAAGAGAACATCAAGGGTATAGATGATGCAATTAATTAATATGGTGATGTTGGGACAGTGAAAATATTGATAGATTATAAATGGACTCAGGTATATCATGCATGTGATAAAATGAAAAAATAGACTTTCTGATGAAACTATCTATTGGTAAAATCTTGTATGGAATTTGCAATATGTGCATCGATTATCTTCTAAACATGTTGATGTAATTATTTCTTCATGATGTAGATATCTTCTCAAAACATTATTTGACCAGTAATTATTTCTTTATGATTTATATTTCTTCTCAAAACATTATATGACTAGTAAGTTTATAAATCAACTTGTATTTTTAAATAATAAAAATCTTTCAGTCATTAAAGATTAAAAAATTTAATAGGAAACTACATACCTAAATTGATATAAAGAATATTTTTTATCTTGACAGAAAAAATATATGGAACATTTTCTCATGATACATATCAATTTATGTGGAAATATACATTTATACTAGGCTCTAAAATCATTACCTAACTAATTAAATGTCAAAAAATATGTATTAAAAGGATGTTGATATAATTTTCGATAATGATGAGTTGGTTAGTCCTATCAATGTATTATCATTACAAGACATTTAGGTATGATATCCTAATTTTTTAGTAGATTTATGTAATGTGTAGTGTGATTTATCATGTGATAATTTTAATCTACTTTCCTAGTTGTATAAATTACAGAACATGTGACTAGTTTTCATTCATATTTTTAACCATACTACATGGTTGTATATCAAATCTCCCTTCATTTTCATGAGTATACACATATATGGAACATATTATACTTGAATTGGTTTATATATTTTCATAAAAACTTTTTTAAATTTGTTAAAGAAAATGTGGAATTCATGTGTGAAAACATATGATGCTTCTTTAGACGTCATATTTCAGAAGTTTCATACACTTATGTGGAAGTCAGGAATATAAAAATGGTATTAATTTCATGATTATTCGATGATTATTTCTAAAGGATTACCGATACAAGAAAATTTATTAATGGTTTGTTAATACCATTGTCTCTAATTATTGTAATATTTTTCCTTATTGTATGTATTGAACTGATATTCCTAAGAAATTTTTGGATTTCTATTTTCCATTTAGGAATTTTTATGTGAAATAGAAAATTATGAATAATTTTTTACATTGAATAAAATTATAATTAGAGGAATAAAAGTACCCTCTTTTATTTTGCTTATTTGATGAAAAATTTTGACTTCATTTTTTTGTGTCATGAAAACTGAGAAAAAAATATTCAAAATTTAGTATTCAATTTGTCTAAAAATAAAGTGTAATACCAAATGTAATTTATGATCTGAACATTTCATGGTGGATTAGGCTATCATATTTGAACTATATACTATGTTTATCTGTCAAAATTTCTCAAAATAACCTAGGGATTCTTAAGTGGTGAAATATTCAAATAATATTTCTGGGAATTACTAGTGACTGTTAAGGTTCCTGAAAACTTGTACAAGAACATTTCAATTTTAAGTCAACAGAAAAGTGGTAAAATATAAATATATAAAAACTAATTACTACCATATCTTTTATAATTAGTTGATTGAAAAAAATATATATTTTAATATCCTATATTTTAAGGGTTGTAGTACTACAATTATTTTATTATTTTAGGTTTTAAAAAAATAATAGTGTATAATGGAACAGAGATGAAATATGGACTATTAATCTAGTGTGGCAGAGAAAATTTTCCATCTAATTTTTTAATTTTTATGTTATATCTATATGTCCATCCTCTAATTAAAATACTTATCATGTCCATTTTGAATAACAATGGATATATCAAAATGAAATAAGTATGTAAAAAAGTGAATTTTTTTTCATGATTTTTATTCCTACTGAAGGTTAAATTATTAATGGTTATTTATCTCAATAAATTTTGTATTTTACATCAATTTATTTGTATGTTAAGAATTATATATAATAGTCCAATGGAAAATTAATATGTCTTGTATGATAAAATTAGGCATAGTTTGGCATTAAATTACCAAATATGTTCAATTCTTGGATTATATTGATTATATATATTTAGCCTTATAGGATTGGAGATGGGACATCGCCCAATATTTTTTACAATTGATTTGTTCATTGAATATATCATGCATGTAATTTATAAATTTATATGTTACTTCATCCTATATAATGATACATATATCTTATAATTTTACTATCCTTTAATTTAGATAATATGAATAAATTATATGGAGAATTCATCCTTAGTTACCTTTGATGAGGAAAGAGATATTTTTTATAAACTAGTTTCATGATTAGTCCAAATCATAGGTACATTCATTAGTTTAGAAAAATAAAGAATAAATATTTTTTCTTTATTTTAATATATATATGTGTGTGGTTGTGTCTCTTTGGTTTTGAGTTTTCTATTTCATATTATATCCCAAAAAATAAGTATGTTGGATTTTGGTCACAATAATATGGTTTCACAATGAAAATCATATGGGATTGATGGATAAAATTTTGGTATAACTAGATGAGCAGTAAATATAAGAACAAAAACTAACGGTGTTATGTTAACCTCAATGAAACACTATTAACTTAATTAATTGGAAAACAGAATTTGAAGTTAATTGTAATTATTATGGAGTTGAAGGAAAAAAGTTTTTATTGGATTTTCACTCTCATGACAGAGTCCCTATAATTAAATTAAAGAGGTTTGTTTCAATTCATAGATAGGAAACATTTATTAAATAAAATATATTAAGAGTAATTGAAATGTGTTTTTTTCCTTCATATTGATGAGAAATCTAATTTCAAGTCAATTTTGAATAAATTGATTAATGTAAAAGATCCTTTAAATTCGAAATTTTGTGTCATTACTCAAGTAATCCCAAGTAATAATATTTATATTGTATGGGATTTAATTCGAAACATCTCTCTCACAATTTTCTGTGGCTGATGTGTTACATAGTATGACTCAAATAAATAAATTTTTAGTGTAAAAGTGAACCTAAGTTACTTTTGGGAAATTTATAGAATAAATGTTATATAATATCAACACTCTACTTTAATTCCTTTATTTTTCTTTAGTGGATCCATATAAAATTATTAATACCCAAAATGTAATAATATTTTTTGTTTTATTTTATTTATTTTTATACATTTATTTATCTTTCCAAATAAACAAATAATTGCACTATTTTGATAGTTATAACTACAGATTGAATATATAAAATCAACTAAACAAATCTTGAAAAATACAATTTTTAAACAAGAGATGTTGGGAGTTTTGTTCAAACATTTATCATCTAAATGATAAAATCAATATTTACTATTACTGAAATATTATATAGTTTTCATTTATTTAAAAATCAATAATAATAACTAAATTTAATAAGGATTAAATACATTTATCATCAAAATCAAATGTAAACCAAAATATACACTTTTACATTTAACTTATTATTTCTTTTTAATTTGGATCAAATTATTTATTTATAAATAAAAAGTGTTTCAGAATAATTGAAAAAGATTTATATATTGTTTAACATTACAATAATAAATTAATTAATTTATTTTTATGGTAACAAAAATACTTATCATTAAAAAACTAAATTAAACCAAATAATGAAACCATAGTTTTTTTCTAAGGGTCATAGTAATTTGGTGTCAAGTTATCAATATGTAAATTATTCAAACTAGTTTTGGTACATTTTGATGATTTAACGTTTTTTATTTATCATTCAAATTAATTTAAAATAACTCAATTCCAATTGATATATGTATGTATATCATTAAAAATATTGAGTAAATAAAATCGTACAACTACAGTTTTGACCCAAGTGTTACAGTGAGTTTGGGCCATTTTTTAAAATTTAAATATTGAAACAAATATTTAGTTTATTTAAATGATTTTATATATTATTTTTATAAATCCATTTTTATAAGAATAAATAGATTATTGCTAATATAAATATATATATATCATTAACAACATAAAGTAAACAGAAATGGAATACTATAGTTTTAGCCTAATAGTTGCAGTCTGTTATGGTCAAATTATAAACAGATAAATGTTAAACCTATGTTTTAGTGATGTTGAAAGATTTTAAATAATTTTTTTAACATTAAAATGGTATAATAATCAATAAATTAAATCAAATATAATAACATTAACTTGAATCCATGAAGGCCTACTATTTTTATTCATTTATTATAATTCCCCTTTCTTGGGTTGAATGGGAACCCTTACATGGCCCATAGGCTTTGTGGAATTACATGACCTGTAGGACCTAGAGGAATTCATCTAGACTGTAAATACTTATAACTACTACTCCCAATCATTTACATGATTATGTTATCTCTCCACCTTTTCAAGCCTATTCAACTGGGCTTCTTGTGCATGCATAGGCTTGTCCCGATCGAAATTACCAAACTCACTCATTCTTCGAATCTGATTGGTCGACTCCAATGAATGCTCCTAATCTAAATCTTTATCTGGTGTCTACACCATGTAGAGTCTTCCTGATCTATTTAATCATAATTTCATGTGGCATGAAGGCTTAAGGTATCTCAAAGGACTTGAAGGACTCGAGGACCAAACCAGTGGATGGAAAGACAAAATGGCTGAATAGTTCCAACTGCTCTAGTTTCGAATAGTACCTACTACTAAATCGACTATTTTAACCTGTAAATATGTCTCCAACCAAATTTGAACTTGGGTCTCTTGGATGCACTTGTCGAGTCCTCACCAACCAATCTAAGGGACTTGTGCTTCAAATATAATAACATTCAGTTTTAAAAACATGAAGTAAACAAAAATAATGAATTGTAATTTTGGTAAAATTTAATTATATGTTCATATATTAGAATCAATTTGGGTTTATTTGATTCAATTAAATTCAATATATTTATATTATTTTTTCCCATGTATTCAATTATATTTTTATTCATTTTTTTATTTTTTTCAAAAATATAATGAACCCGAACTAAATAATATTGAGAAAAAATATCTCAACCCAAATGTAAAAACAAATCCTAGTTTTTGGAATTGTAAAAAACCAACCATTCCAAACCTAAATCAACCAAAAAATAAAATAAAGTAAGTTGCTAAAGATGAACTTGAAATACAGGTAACATAACTTATTTTATTTTTATAAATCAAACTGGAATATAAAGAAAATGAACCAAATAAAACTACATTGTACCAAAAATACCTCACATAATAGGACTAAACCTACAGGGAAATAAACAAAAAATTAATAAAAAATATAAAAATAAATGAAAATTCAAAAATATAATTTATAAATAAAAAAATTAAACTAATGTGAACAAAACCATACCAACCCAAATAGATTTTAATTTAAAAAAAGGTATGGAAAACTATAGACCCAACATGACTCAGAAAAAATGAAACTAAAAAAAAGAATATTGGATTAACTATTTTTGATTGATCAAAAATGATATTAATCAAATAAATCAAAGTCTTAAAAAATAATCTAAAATTGTATTGAATAAAACATTATTGAATAAAACATTATTAAATAAAAAACCTTTAATATACAAAGACTGAATACAATCTTTTTTTACAAATAGAACAATACTAGACCAATGAAACAAGCAATAACTTTATATAAATTGATCTAATATAAAATTAAAAAATCTAAAAAACTAAAAATAATTAAAAAATATAATCAAATATAATTTAATCATAAAAATTCTACCTAGGATGATATAAAATTAATATAAAAAATAAAAATTAATTGAATCATAATAAAACCACACTAGCCCAAGATGAATGGATATAAAATAATAAGATGGAAATCATATAAAAAAGATAATAAATACAGGTAGAACAAAAGAAAAACAAAAAGAAATTATTTTACAAAAATATAATTAATCGTAATAGACTTGAGTCGACCAAATAAAACAAAACCCACATATAATAAACCAAAATATGTCATATATGACTAAGATGAACCCAACATACCCAAGAAAAAATTAAATTGAAATAAACGGACCTAGAATAATGATAATTAAATCCACCATATATAAATTGAATTAAACCAAACTGACCATACAATAAGGAAATAATATGTAAATTGTTCTAAATAACATGAACTAAATTTCCCATAATTAATTAAAAATAAGATCATAATCAAGAGAACTAAAGTATCTTTTAGCCAACAGGATTTTTTTGATTTAATCAAGAAAATAAACCTAGCTGAACTAAAGTAAAATATCCTAATAAAGATCTACAATAATGCGTTAAAATAGAATGTAACACCACTAAATAATGTTGAAAAATAAATAAGCAAAAATAAAAAAATAAATTACAAAAATTTAATCCAAAGTAAAATTATCATAATCAATGAAATAAATGAAATTTTTATCATACGTAAATGATGTAACCTAGAAAAAATGTAAAGAGTTTATTCCGACCAGAAAGGTATAAGTCATGATATATGTTTTAAAACTCTTCGAACCTTTATACCCCTTTCACATCAGTTTAACATTAGCCTTCAAACACTTTTTATCTATTACAATATCTGACAATATAACTTGATATAGAAGTGATTTAACTTTCAAAATTAGTAATAAGAAAATAAATCAAGTAACGATCATTATTTATCAATATTTTAAAACCATGTAAATATTAAATTTTATTGAGACTCTATATCATTGTTTTAATATATGGTTTACTATAAATATAGTTTTTCAAATGAACATTATATTTTTATATACTACTTGAAATGATGTATCCCATTAGTAGGTTATTTTCCCTACTATTCCTTGTTCAACATATTGATTAGTATGTGTTGGTTATGTTATTCTATATTTTATGCCTTATTCAAATATGCACTAAATTTGAAATTATAATTATTTTACTTAATATCTACTATTTTTCATATTTATTGTTATTTTTTAATTATATAATGCCACCGATTATGATTTATTTAGATTACACATTGGTAATAAATTTTAATCAAATTTATATTTTATTTTACTAATTATGAAATTAAATATATTAAAAAGATATATAGAAAGTGATTGTCTAAAAATTATTGAATATTGATATAGATGAGAATTTATCTTCTGGAAGCCAATGTGGGTATTCTATTTCAAATTTATCTACAACAATTACATAATATATATTTACACAACATTAGTTATTTTAAAATTTTAGTTAGGAACCACTCTTAATGTGATAAATGTTCTCTAACAATACTATAGATAGCGATGAATGACATGTAGTTCAAGTAGTGATACTAGAAGTACTAATAGCACTTTTTGTTCCCGATTACACTATTACCCTTTATGAAATATACCATCTAGGTCACTCTTCCATCACATTGTTTCCTTATATGCACACGGGTTATTCTTAGTGCCTAGTTTTTAAGACTATTATCACTAGTACATGATTCTCACCTTCCATTTCTTATCAATTAGTGGTTCTATGTCTTCATTAATGTTATCCATTTACATTAACTTGTAATTATCCTTTTTTTCCTAGATGTTCATTCTTTAAATAATTTTATATTCTTGATCCTTTGACTCATACTCTAATGTATTCATATCAAGAGAATCATACTAATATTTCACTAATAGTCTATTTTAATTCATTTGTATCATGAATATTCATATTATAATTTAATATTTTTGATAAATTTCAACCCTCGTGTCAATTATAAATGGGCACAAACTTCCTCACATAATCCCAAAAATATGGACCTTATAGTTAGAACATCGGCTCAGAAGTTCTATAATAAAATTTTTTATCCAATTTTTATAGGTTCACATCCATCCAAAAGACCATATCTAGAACCCTTATGGGGAGATCTAAAGGAATTACCCGAAAGAAGTGTCAATCGCTTTTACCAACAAATTCAGGTTTATTTCATATTATAATTACTCTTCAAGATTTGTCTCCATTAAAAATTTAAAACACAATTATAATTTATATACTGATATTATAGTATGAATATGATACAACCATATTCTAGATTTCAAGAATCTTATAAAAAATGGAAGCATCGCACGTGTGTACGTAGGGATTACCATCTCCACATAGTAGTGTAATTTTATTTTCATCACCACTATACATGTATGGTCATAATTAAAGAAAAATGGATATGTATGATAATTATTACCAGATATTGATACCCTAAAAATAATATATCACCCATTTAGCTACCCATCCACCATTAAGGGAATGATATCATCGCTCGTGTGTATGTACGACCTGCCATCTCCCCGACGTGATGTGATTAATTTTCCATGTTAATCATAAAATAGTGGATATAAAAATGTATTAAATGATTAAATAGGACATTAATAATATCAATATAATTATTTATTTATGATATCCATTTCATATCTGATAGAATTGGGCATTTCATGTCAATACACACAAGACAAAACAAGGTTATTAAAACACAACACAATAAAATAAAGAAATATATTTAATAAAAGGGTGATTAAAAGATATAAGATGATCATATATAGTATAATAAATATTAATATGGTTCATTTAAAAATTAATAAAATGCTTAAAACCATTATACACATGGTCAAATCGCATTCAACTAAAGTAACGTGCATGAAAAGGTAATTTGTCTCAATTTTCTTTCGTTAAGGCATATATTGATGTTATAATCCTACATATTTTTAATGAGGTGTATATAATTAACCACTTACATGTGATATCTAGAATTTTATTATTATCATGGTATTTAATGATTTTTTAAATTTTATTCATTTATGGGGAATTAGAATAAATTAACTACAAATTGGTAGGGTTTCCCATATCACTTTTACTTCTATGAGACATATTTCATATTCATCACTTAGTTGTTTTGTGAAGTGTATATACTAACCCTTGTATAAATCATATCATGAATATCCTTGAATTCAAGATATTTAATGTTTCATATGTAGTAATTTCTTTTGTGGGTAATAGGGTTCAAATGTTACTAAAGTATGAAGTGTTTATTTCATAATCTCGTTAATATTTGGGATTATGTATGTCTCTGTATCCACTACAGAATATATCTCTTCTAAATAAATGTTTTTTAAAAACGACTTCAAAAAATATTATTACTAATCTTGTAATATTTTTTAAACTCATTTTCTCAAATTTTCAAATTTTTAGAAATTATTTCAACAATAATATTCTAATCTTTTTAAAAAAGAGGAAAACTACAACTTATTCAATAAAAATACAAAACAGTTGTTTTTTAGCTTATAAGAAATGAATTAAATTTTAGTATTCCTTGAATCCTTAATGCGTTCAATATTCCTTCATAGGTTTACATGGTTATTGTAATAAAACTGACCTCCCTGATCTATTAATTTGTAAAAATATGGCATCTGGGGTGTTCTGGGAGTTGATGGTTACTCATTTCAAGAGTATGAAAAACAATTACTTATCCAACGTAAAATCATTTAATGGTGAGTTAGAATAGGTAGGTCTTCAATGGTGAGTCGCTGATGGTAGGTCGTAATGGTGAGTCATCAATCACTTGAACGTAGTAGTGACTCACGATGGTGACTCATCCAATTGTGACTAGCGATGGTGACTCTTGACGGTGACTCGTCCAGTGGTGACTTGAAATGGTGACTCGTCTAAAAAAGACTCGTGATGCTGAATACTCTAGTGATAAATCATGACGGAGACGCATCCAACAGTGACTAGTGATGGTTAATCATCCCACAGTGATTCCTCTAATGATAGGTCACATAATAGCAAATCTTCTAATTATTGGTTATCCACTTGTGAGTCATTTCCATCAGTTTGTCAAAATTTTTGTTTTTCTCATGTATTCCAGTTTGCTACAGTTACACCCCTTTAAAATTTTATAAGACATAAAATGAATGTAATGTTATATTTAAGCTATTTTGAAACAACTACCAAGGGAATAAATAATATCATTAAATCCTCTAAAATCTGAAAATATTTAAATTAACAAACCGCATTGTCTTAGTCAAGATCCAACACTAATGGATTTTAAAACCATTTCTACATTGATATAGGATTTGGAATTTCTATATCATTGATTCTCTCTTCTCTATAGGTTTCCTTTTTCACTTGATAAGGGTTTTTACCTAAAATTATTCTTCCTCAAGAGATCATGCATTGTTTTTTTGCCTTAGGGCTGCGTTTCCTTGGAGACTTGTACACCCCCTATTAGGCATAATAAGGAGGTGATGATCATCTGTTTCCAAAGGTAGGGATCCCTTCACATCTATTATTTTTTTGTTTCATGTAGGGTGGGTGTATGAATGTCCCTCTTGTGAATATAACGGAATTCTGAATAAATAATGATAATTGAATCTATTTAAAATCAATATACAGGTGATGGTAAAATGTGGTGCATTATCCTCTTTTAATAATTTGTTATTGATATTGTGTTTTGTATGGTAAAATCACCCTCTGAAAATCATAGTTGTTGGTGAGATTTGTGTATACACCTATGTGGATTGTGTTGGGTTTTAGTAGACCATTTTTGAATGTTTTTTCATATGAAATTGGTTAAACATGTATATGCACTTACATAAATAGATTCCTTAAGATCGAACATTCTCTCTGATAACCCCTGAATTATCAAAGTAGAATTAAAGGAATATTATTTTCAAAATCTAAATTCAATTTGATTTGTTAGGTATGGTTGTGTGTTATGTGTGGTCGTGTTCTTTAGTGTGTTTTTTGTGGTTGTGTGGTGTTGGGTTTGAGAGCACATCATTGTGTGGGGTGGTTTGGTTGGTTTAATAAAATTTTAAGATGAGAGATAGTTTGTTTCTAAAATGGAAAATTAGTGTTGTGTTGTTATACTTCACCATATTAGGGATTGTTATGTTGGTTGATGTGACAGGTGTGATGGATTTATACACTTGGTATACTGGGTTCGGTTGTGATGAGATGTTTGGAAATTTTTGGGTATGAGATGGGGGTTTACTTCATTGAGCTGATGATTTAGGAAAAATTACTTTGAAGAATAAATATAGAAGTGGTTGTCAAGTGTGATAAATACGGTGGCAGTTTTGAGTGTGTATTTTAACAAGTTTCCTCTTCCTTTTTTTGGATTGGTTTTTTCCCTAGTTGTGTGTTTTGGTTGAAAGTTTCCAAGGTAGGGATAGAACAACAACAAAAAATGCATAATACTGTTTAATTCAATTAGTGTTAAGTGAAGGAGGTTGTGAAGTGGATATCTTCCATCAACATCCGATGTGATTGTTGTTGGAGTTAATATGTGCATTTAGAGGTAGAATCAAAGGTTTTATTGTGGGATGGTTGTTGTTTGAGAACCCATAGGTTGGTCTAAGTGTTTTCTATCTACGTGTATTATGTTCATGTTCTCTTGTGATTTTGAAATGCACCCCATGCTAGTTGAGAAATATGTTACAAAAACCCCCATTTTTATGGGGGAGGGTTTCTTTTCCCAAAATCCTAGTAGGGGGATAGATGGATGGTTATTGGATCTTCCCTACTCTCTCTTCTTGAAATTGGTAGCCTAAGACTATTTGGGTAGGCTGTAGTGTGGTTATAAAGCCCAAGTGTCTGCGAGCGAGGTGTTATTTACCATGTGCCTATGGTATGAGATGTGGATATGACCCAAATGACTATTGGAGGGATGTGGTATAGTTGTGGCCTAGGTTTATGTTTGTGGTATGTGGTGAGATTTGTTTTCCCAGGTTGCAGGACTAGATCTGAGGCCCGGATGTGTATGGATGGGTTGTGACATGGGGCTTTTGGAAGAGTGTCGAAACACCAAGACATTTTCCATTAGGGATTGAGAAATTAACCGGTGGGATGTGGTGTGGGGTACCCAAACATCAATGAGTATCTTACATTACATTAGTTGATTTTTTTTATTTGGTGAGAATGATTTCGTGAAAGTGGGATGGCTAGAATTCCTTGATAGGTGATGTTGGTTTCTGTTATTTTCCCAATGGGGAATTAGTATTCTTCTCTCAATTGTTCTCGAGAGACCTTAGTTACTACCAATAAGTATACTCGTATAATCAACCTATTTATATAAAAAAAATTCAGGTTTCTTGGAGGAATCTATGGACTGTGTTGGGAATTACTATATCGTACTTTTGGGATTGCTTTCACGTCACTACTTATCCTTTTTTGGTATTTAATTTGGAGACTCTTATATTTATAGAATTTTTTAAAAAATTCACATGGTATGGTTTTGGATTTCTTTTATATCTATGTCTTGGAGTTATTTAGATTTTAATATATCTTATTTCATTATCACGGTTACTATAAAAATGGTATTGGCTCCCATTTTTTGAGATTTTTATACTCTTGGTGTTGGTCACCACCCCAAAGCTTACTAGAGGCAGGACATAGAGGGTCATTATATATTTTTCCCCATATCAAGCTCTAGAGGGACATATTTGGAGGGTGGGTCATGATTGAATTTTATAAGAGCATTCGGTTGGGATATATTATGGAGTTTGGAGTTATGAACTATGAGTATTTTATGGGTTGGTAGGGAAACAATGTTAGGTGATCTTATAGCATAATGTAGGATAGGGAAGACAAGATAGGACATGGGATTTTAGGCCCCCTATGATCTAATTCAAGGACTCCCAGTCTATCGAATTTCCAAGTAAGTCTACATTGTTTGTCAGGTAGAGACCCTAGGATATGTACATGAAACATAATGACTTTTTTTGTTTTCATAATTAAGAATTTTATGTAATTTAAATAAATAATTAGTTAAATTAATCATATATAAAATTTGATACAGCTCGTGCTATGGAGATCCTTGTTTATCTTTTTCAGCCGTGGAACCAAGTCATCATCTACATGTAACTGGAGAAGTTGAGGTTCAGCAAGCCTATCTGGTTGATTGTTGGAGGGATGATCCAGTGGGGAAGGATGACCAGTGGCAGAAGACGCTACATTATTTCTAGAGAAAAACTCTGTTAAAGTATGAGGGTAGATTTTCAGGCATAGAAACAAAGATTTGGCTTAGGGATCTTGTGATCACCTTCATCATGATCTATGATTTGGCAAAGTACTGGTTTCTTTTGGAACCGATCAAGATGTGAGGAGTCTCACGTCAGAGGTGGATGTTGTACCTAGGGGAGAGGAAAGAGGCTGACTTCTTGTGGGTTGATTTTTAGAAATATTTATGAGCATAATTCCTTTCATCTTCCATAAATGATAAGAAGAGGTATGAGTTTCCCTCCCTCAAGCAAGGGAGTATGTTTTTATGATAGCGAGAGGTCATGTTCTAGTATATGCTTATATTTTCTCCCGATCTCTTTCCAGATGAGGAGTATCATGCGAGACTCTCAAAGGAGGTAGTTTTTCCTTCTCTCTAGTATTAGGTTACTTCCTTCACCTTATCGATGTACATGGTGGTCCAGAATAAGGTGGAGGTAGTTGAGTGGATGCTCTCGTGAGGAGTTCTACCATGATATGGGATCCAGTAGAGTTATTCAAAGGGAATTTATACCAAAAGAATGTCATAGGTGCCAGTGCCTTCCATGTTTCGGCTGTAGGGATTCAACCTCAATGGTTCCCATTTCCACCTCGTGGTCCTTGTTCCTTCCCTGTGAACTTGGGACCGAGGTATTTCTCTTATAGAACCCATGTGAATCATCATAGACTATTTCTAATTGATATTAAAGCTATGTATGGTATAGGTGGGTAGTTTTAATGCCCTCCCCAGTAGTAGTTTCCAGCAAGGTTGTTCTATCAGTAGGGACAGTAGGATCACTATCCACCAATGGGAGACAATGAAGGTAGAGTCCAACCTTAGGGTGTTCCTCATAGACCTCAACTAGGCTGTTGTTTTGGGGGTGGTGGTCAGAAAATGGGTAGAGGTGCTTTATGTGGTCATTATCACATAGTAGAGGCAATAGTTTCAATAGGGCAGAGATCGTTCAAGGTATTATCAACTTTTTTAGTACCCTTTCTTGTGATTTGTTTAATTTAGGAGATTCACAATCCATTGGATCACCCAATCATTTCCATGCTATGAAACTAGATAGAGAGAAGCATTCAATTCCCTTGGAGATGAGTATGCCATTCAGAGTACAGACCAACTTATTTGATGTGTGTTGGGGATATAGACTGATGATGGGACCCCATCTGTCATGTGGCGATATATTCTTTCTACAGAAGAAACCATACAATGTCATTATTAGCACTAACTAGTTGTATTCTATGGATTCTAGTATTTAATGTCTACTTAGAGGAGTCAGGTTTTCATATGTGGATGGTCAACGTATGGTATTAATCGGTGAGCGGAGATGTCAGGTGGGAAGTCATCATGTGGAATCTCTTCATTCCATGTTGGTCAAGCTATCACTGGTATATTTTAATGAAAGCATGGTAAATGTTCATATAGATTTTGGGGATTTGTGGTATTTTTTTCTAGGATGTTTGTGACTCTACCCCCTTAACATAATGTTGAGTTAGGGATAGACTTACAAACTAGTGCTTCTCCAATTTTCGTGGATCCTTATCGGATTTAACCTTCTATTTTATGGGATTTAAGGATCTAGAAATATGATCTAATGAGAAAGTTATTTATAAATCTATTGTGTCATCACGTGGTGCTTTAGTGTTGTTTAAAAATAAGGAAGATGGTGGTATTATTTTTTTCATAGACTTCTAGATGTTGAATCATGTAACGATCAAGAACTATTACCCCCTCTCAATGATAGACGATATTTTCAACTAGCCTATAAGGGAAATTTGGTTTTCTGAGATCGATCTGTATTCTGGATATCACGCGTTGAGAGTGAAGTATAGTGATATTCCGAAGATAGTTTTTAGATTTAGGTATAGACACTTCGAGTTCAGAATCCTGTCATTTGATGTTACAAACACATTGTTTTTATTCATGGGGCTTATGAAATATTTAATTCATGTGTTCCTGGAATGGTTCTTCATTTAATTCATCAATGAAATCATGATATTCTTGAGATCATAGGTTGAGCACACTGAGCACCTCAGAACTATCTCAAAAAGTCTTTTTGAACCACCAGCTATACGGAAATTTGACTAACTTCAAGTTATAGGTATTAGAGGTGAATTTTCAAGGACATGTGGTGTCCCAACATGGTGTGACAGTGAACCCATATATGTTTAAGGTAGTCTCTTCTAGAGAAGCAACCAATAAGGTTACATAGTTTAATAGTTTTCTTGATCTAGTGGGCTAGTACAAGAGGTTTGTACATGATTTCTCTTGAGCAACAGGCCCATTGAAAACTTTGACAATGAAATACCAGGATTCTGTGCGGAGTGACTAGTGTCAGAGAGAATTTTTCTATCCAAATCAGATGTTGGTCAGTGACCTAGTGCTCTGGTTTTAAGAGGAAGGGGTGATTTTTGAGGTTTTTTCTGACGCTTCTCCTCTGGTCGTGAGATCCGTGATGATGAAATTGCGATGAGTGGTCTCTTATGGGTCTAAGTAGGAACGTCTTCTGAAACATAACTATGCCACCCCTGATTTTTAAGTATTATAGTTAATGTTTGCGCTAAAGTCTTCATAGCATTACCTCATTGATGAATGCTCGGTGATCTTCACATATCGCAATATTTTGAGGTATATTATTTCCCAGCAAGAACTGAACTTGTAACACTGGAGGTGGATGGAGCTTCATCCGTAATATGATTTTGAGATCTCCTAAAACATAGGAAAGGGTAATGGTTTTGTTGATTCCTTGAGTAGAAATTCGTAGAATGAGTTTTTTTAGGAGTTACTGATTCTTGGATGTTGATGGCTGGGTTGGAATCCATGCACTTAGATGGAAAGTTAGATGACTGTTGTAGTTTTTTTCACATGAAATCGTAGGATTCCCTGATATTTTATATGGTGGAGTCTCTTCGGGGAGTCCTAAAGGTTGAGGTGATGTGAAATCATGTTACCCATGGTGATGCTCCGGGGGGAGGAGGTCGGATGATGGTTATAATCATATGTTTTTCTGTGGGATGTTATTTTTTCTGGTATTGGTATGCGAAGGAGTCCTCTATGAGTTTCATAGATCACCCTTAGTGGTGCCCCTGAGTGTTTTTGGGATGTACCGTGGCTTAAGTGAGTAGTTTTGTTGGCCCAGGATGAAATGATAAGAAGCACAGATTGTGGAAAGGTGCTTAGTGTGCCAGAAGGTGAAGGTTGGGCATAGTGTCCCCTGTGTATTTTTGTAGACCATATATTTCACTGAGTGGAAGTGGGATTAAATCACAATGGATTTCATCACAGGGTTACGCAATGCTCCAGTTATCTATGATTCTATATAGGTAGTATTGGATCTACTGATGTAATCGACTCACTTCTTAATGATTATGGAGTAGGGAACAGTGGATTCCTTAGTAGAGAGGCATGTGGTTGAGATTGGGTGGATTCATGGTCTTCCAAGATCCATTGTCTCAGATTGGGATACACATTTTATGTCTTAAGTATACATGGGATTACAATATGCTTACATCACTATTTTATGCCCCAAAAATTCCATCCAACCTCATATAAATGGAAATAAGGAACAGACTATCCAAATGCAGAAAGATACGTTGTGAGCATGTCTTGGAATTTGGTGGATCTTGGGTATGCCACCTTCCCTAGGAATATTTTTCATATAATAATATCTATTTATCTTCCATTTTCATGGATATTTTTGAATCCTTCCATGGAAGACCATGTCATTCAACTCTGTTATGGACATATCTTAGGGAGACAGCGGTCTTGGCCCCATGGTTTTGCAGAGCATGATATAGATGGTTTAGATTGTTCATGAGAGGATGAATGAAACACAGGACTAGTAAGAGTCTTATGCTGATCACAGGAGGAGGCCCTTGGAGTTCGAGGTTTGGGAGCAAATGTTCTTGAAGGTTTACCCTCGACCTAGGATGTAGTGGTATGGATGAGGGAGTAATATTTATCCAAGGTTTATCAGACCCTTTGAGGTGTTGGGAAAAGTTGGCGAAGTGGAGTTCCAACTGTCGTTGCTACCACAGTTGGAGAGGATCCACGATGTTTTTCAAATCTCTCAACTTTGTCAATATCTTCAGGATGACTATTCCATCGACTGCTGAGAGTTGTATATCGAAGAAAACCTGATTTATGAGGAGTAGCTGATAGAGATCCATGATTATCAGGAGAAGGTGGTGTGTTTGTGGACCATTATTATGGTTCATGTTTTTTTGAGGAATGTTGGCCTAGAGGAGAGTACTTGGGAGCGAGAAATTCATAAGGGTACCCTATAACCTGGGTTTTCTTGAGATTTTGCTTATTCTATTTTTTGTTGTGATGTATTTTTTGAACATTTTTTTGTTATATGATGAGTTTTTTCACTATTCCATGATGTGGGATAAAATTCTAACATGTGAAAAGTGGAATACATATTTCGTAATTGAAACATATTAATTGTGATTTGATTAAACCCATGTGGGTCAGTTAGTGCGGCCTATAGCATATACTATCTTGATATTGAAAACAAAATTCAATAATTCGTGTGTTTAGATAGTGTGGATTTTGTTCTTGTGACATGTGTATTTTGGCCATTTGGGATAGAAGATGTCGAGGGAGGTGTTATTTTATGTTGAGGGTTCACTTCATCTTTCAAACAAAAATATGTGGTTTATCATTGAATGATAATATATTTTGTCAGTAGAAGTGTTTCAATTGTGTTTTAATCATTGAGTGGTATCTCACAAGGTGGTTTTTTGAACACCTCTTTTTTCATGTTTTGGATTCTTAAGGATGATAATAGTTTTTTAGGTATCTAATTTAAAGTCCCAGACATCCCTAGTCCATTACTTTGTGAAAATATGGTGTTGTGGTATTCTGTGTGGAAAAAATGACTCATTTTAGGACATTTTTCAAAATTTCAATTTTCCAATGCTAGCTAATCTAATGGTCATTCATAACTTTTTTGTCTTTTATGGTGAGTCACTGATGCTAGGTCTTGGCAGTCAGTCATCCCCAAATAGTTCGCAATGGTGACTCGGGATGATGACTTGTACAACAGAGATTGACAATGGTGAATCATCTAATGGTGACCTGCGATAGTGAATCATTCAATGGTAAATCATAAAGATGATTTATCCAATTATTACTTGTGATGATGACTCATCCAGTGGTGAATCTCAATAAAAACTCATCAAATTGTGACTCACGATGGTGACTCACCCAGTAGTGACTCATGATGGTGACTCTTCCAATGGTGACATGTGATGGTGACATGTCCAACGGTGAGTTGTCCACTGCGAGGAAACATAACGGTGATTCGTCTAATGGAAGGTCATCTAATGGTGTGTCATTTTGAACTGTTTATCAAAATTCCATTTTTTCTCCAGTAATTTTGTTTGTTGTAGTCTCAACACTTTAAAGTTTATTTGATTTAAAATGAATTTTGTGATATATTTAAGTGGTTTTGAATCTGTTTCAAACTAACTAAATAATATATTTCAATCGTCTAAAGTCCCCAAGCATTTAAATATTAGAAATGTGTGGTAATTTTCATGATCTTACTTTAATGTCTTTTAAAACTATTCCTTCATTAATAAAGGATCTGGGCTATATAAAGTCAAGATCCTCTCTTCTCTGTTTGTTTCCCTTTGCTCTTGATATGGGACATTCCCTAGAACTTTTCTTCCCGGAGTGATCTTTCATTGTGTTGTGGCATTCAGATCAGGTTTCCATGGAGCCTTGCCCACCGCCTATTTGGAACAAGGAGGAGATGGTGATTGTTTGTTTCTCGATGCAGGGATCTCTTCACCTCTCTTATTTTTGTATCTTGTTAGGTTGATGTATGAATGTCACTCTTGTAAATATAGAAGAATTACGAATAAATAAAGATAATTGAATCTGTTTAATATCAATATACAAGGGTTGGGAAAAGTGATTCATTCTGTTTTTTGTTAATATATTTCTTTTGTATGGCTAATCGCCCACTAAAAATCATGGTTGTTGTTGGCATTTGGGTGTTCACTTGTGTGGCATGTGATGGATTATTTTTTGATCATGTGTTGAACTGATGTTCATATGAAATTGGTTAACCACGTATATTCAGTTAAATAAATGAATGCATAAGGACAGCTCATGCTCTATGATAACCCCTAAATTATCATAGTAGAATTGAAGAATGAGTTTTTGGTAAATATGAATACACCTTTATTTATATGGAGTGTCTATCTGAGTTGGGTGGTTTCATTCTATATTGTGCTTTTTTTGTGTGGTGTTAGGGATCAGAGCATGATTGTGCTTAGAGTGGTTTGGGTGGTGTAATGGAATCTCTGATTAAGATATTATTCTTTTCTGAAATGGTTGAGCAGTGTTGTGTAGTGAGACTGCACTGGGTTATGGCATGTTGTGTTACTGGATGTGATGGGTTTTAGGGAGTAATGAACTAGGGATACCACGTTAGGTTATGATGTGTTGTATGGCTAGTTTTGGTTGTGAGTTGGGGATCTTCTTTGTTGATTTGAGGGTTTGGACATAATTACACTGAAGAATGATGTTGGAAGTGGTTGGAATGGGTTCTTAGTGGGGAGGAAGTATAGATTGGGTCCTTTATCATAGTTTTTCTTTCCATGTTTGGCTTGGTTCTGTCAATGGATGTGTGTCTCGATTGATAGTTGTATAGGTAGGGATAGAACACCAAAAACAAAGGCTTAATAAAGTGTAATTGAATGGGTGTTAAGTGAAGGAGGTTGTAGAGAGTATTTATTTTATCTACATCAGAAGTTACTATTACTTGAGTTAATACATGAATTTTGAGGTAGCAACAAAGGTGGTGTTATGTGATGGTTTTTTAGAACCAATTAGTTGGGCTGAGTGTTTAGAATCTATATGTATTATTTGTATGTTCTATTGTCATTTATTTACACACCCCACCCTAGTTGAGAACTATATGTATAATACCCCAAATGAAATGAGTGGGGGTTCTTTTCTCAACATCTTGGTGGGACGATGTATGGATGGTTCCCTTCCATGCTCCCTTTTCTTGAAATTGGTTACTCTAGATTATTTGGGCAGGTTGTGGTATGGTTTTGATTCCCATGTGTTTGGGGGAGAGGTGTTCATTCCCATGTGTCTAGGAGATGAGATGTGGTTGTGGCCTAGGTGTTTGGGGATGGGATGTGCTATGGTTTTCACCTAGGTTTCTACGAGCGTTATTTGGTGAGCATTGTTTTCCTATGGTATGAGACTAGCTCTCAGGACCATGTGTGTGTGAGTGGTTGTGACATGTGGTTTGTGGAAGAGTGTGTAATCTCCATGAAGTTTTCCATTTGTGTATGAGCAGTTAACCGGTAAGAAGTGTTTTGGGGTACCCAAAATTCCTATGTGACTATTATATTACATTACTTGACTTCATTTATTTGGTGAGCAATCCTTTGTATATTGGGATGGCTACTATTCCTTGTTAGGTGATGTTGATTTCTACTATTTTCTCACAGGGGCATTAGTATCCTTCTCTCACTTGTGTATGAGAGACCGTGGTTTTTCCAAATAATTATACTCATATTCTCACCCCACGTATATAAAATTGTTTTCAGGATTATAGGAGGACTATGTGGATTGTGTTTTGCATTACTAGATTGATATTTTGGGACATTTTATGTGCCACTACTTAGCCTTTTTTGTTATTTACATTGGAGAGGAATTTGTTTGATGTAGTTTTATTTTAATCATGCATGTGGGATGCTCTTGGATTATTTTATATACACGTCTTGGAGTTATTTTGAGATGGATACATGTTTTCTCCAGATCATGGTTACAATAAAAAATGTAATGCCTCCCATTTTATGAGATTTGTATACCCTTACCGCTGGTCACAACCCTGAGTCCTACTGGAGGTGGGATCAAGGGTCATTAGCTCTCTTTCTCCATTTCCATCTCAAGAGGTTCATCTTTGGAGGGAGGGGGACTTGATAATTTTTTTATAGAAAATTTTTTCCTTCATATTTTTCTAGTTTATTTTTTAAATTAAATTTCAAAGTGAAAATGATTTTTTGTTAAAAAAATGTTTTTAATGGTCTCTATATAGAATTTATTTTCATTTAGTCAATACACCATATTTTACATATTATTTACATGGTATATTAATTAATAATAACATCAGGATTATTTACCCAGATGTATTATGATCAAGTCGATTGGAGATGTTCCAGTTTTATACCATTCATAATACTCTGGATGGTTTGTGGTTATGTTAATTGATTTGGATAATTGTTACCATTTTGTATTGTTTTTTTTTTCAATGTGAATTTTCATATTTATTCTTATTTTCCCCTTTTATATGAAGAAGTCATTAGACTTTTTAAGTGATAGGTCAGGCGAGCTATATCCCCTCATTGGATTGGTAGGGCAAGAGAGTTAAACTAATTTTGGTATTGGCTGATATCTTACACATTTATGAATAGTTTCTTGGATGAAGCATCAACGGTAGGTTTATTATTCCCTTCATTATTCATTCCCAAATTATTATACTAGTTATTGTCATTCCATAGGATTATTTGATTAGTTTTATTAGAAATTGTTGTGTTTCTTTCACAGGTTATTATTTGTATGGAAATACTTATTCATCATTTATCACTTTCATATTATTCTAAAGTCACTGATTAAATGGAATTTTTTTCATTTATTTACATTTTTTAATTCATTAATACTTATTTATTCATATATTTAGTTATAATATTACCCTTAATGAGCATCTTATCTCACCCCTTCCTTACGATTTTTTCCTTATATTCTATGAAATGTATCATGATTGTTATGTAGGGATAATCTATGAGAATAATTGTGTTAGCAATGGAAATAATATTTTGAGTTTCATGTTTTCAACTGTAATGTAACATTCATGAAAATATCTACTTTACTTATACTATTAAAAAATTTGGTTCTTTGGGATGTGATTCCTTATATCTAATACTAATGTAATAATGTAACTGACAACTCTCGATTATTGGGGTTTTGGTCATTATAGTTGGAATCGAAGGTAAATTAGTAGAAACCTTGGGTACTAGATTTATAAAAATATATTTTAAGGAATTTAACCCTATGACTACCTTTGAGGATAAGTCTAATTATATGATAACATCCTATATATTTGGTAATGACCATTTATAACATATGTGAAACCAATGAACTAATTTATTGATAAGGTAGAGTTATTAATTAGACACCCTTTTAATAATATTCCTTGATTATTTGATATCTCACTCAATTTTTTGTAGTTTCATGATCTCATGTTGCTTTTTGGTTTTATTCAACAGATGGAATAAGAAGGAATTGTTTTAACATTGAATGTGATAGATA
Organism: Viscum album; assembly: GCA_963277665.1. Lineage (NCBI taxonomy): Eukaryota > Viridiplantae > Streptophyta > Magnoliopsida > Santalales > Viscaceae > Viscum > Viscum album. Next base: position 711,498,606 of record OY728155.1, read on the forward strand.
ATTTTTTGAGGAGAAACCAAATGTGAGGATGAATGTAGAAAAACATATTTTCATTATTCTTATTTATATGTTATGATTTATTTTTAACAACCATAACCTTGAAAAACTCTCAGACTCACCAAATAATTCAAAGATACAGTTTTATGAGTTCATAGGTGGTGGATATCAAATAGGAAAGAATAATAAGTTTCCTATGTCTCAACAATTTGTGAAAAAACACCTAAGTGGATGTATTAAAGTAACAGAGAGATGTTTTTTGTCTGGAGATTAAGGAATAAATAAATGTAATTTCTAAGAATAAAATAAAATGTTGGTTAATTAAATGAACTAAAGTAATTTATTTTTTAAGGTGTCAGTGATGTTTGAATATTTTAAATGTGGAATAAATGGTAATTATGAAAATCAATGTGTTAGGGATAGATTTTAAATAGAATTAGAATGGTTATATGAGGAATGGTTATATTTCTGATAATGAAGACACTACCAATGTCATAAGAAATGAAGGAGGTATAAAGGAATATGATGACGAGTCCTAGTAAATATTTTAAGAATGTAGTGTAATGATTAATGTGCTTGTGGTTGCATTCAAAAATTATTCTATAAGATCATTTTATCAATGAAATTATGGTCATAAGAATTATGAAATGTATAAGGATTGTACTATATTACCTTTCCATTATGGAATTGAAATCATATATTGAGTGGTTTAAATAAAAAGGAAATGTGATTTAGTGGTGTGTTGATATTTTTGGGAAAAACGATTTGGGGAAGATAACACAAAATATGTTCTAGATGTTGAGATAACAATGATAAAATCATTTTAATATGGTAGTATTGGTGACCGTCAAAATGGATAGTGATTTGATGAAAAATCAATTCATGGTGAAGTTAACTGTATTTTTGGGATTTATGAGATGAATTAGATAATATAATATTTTTATTTAATGATAGAATTAATTCTTTAAATCCTTCATTTTTTCATTAAGTCTTTATGTCGATTCATGTTATGGTTTTGTTTTGGGAGAATATGAGATCATATTATTCATATGTCTAATATTTGACATTATGAATTATTTTATATTTCCTAGGGACAAAATTTTGATCAATTTTTTGGATATTGAACAAGTTCAGTAATATTTTGGTAGAGTCTAAAGGTTAAATACTTAAGGAATAGAATAATGTGATCTTTGGATTCTATGTTGTTATGCCAAAGTTTGATTTTTCATATTGGGTATCCTATTCAAACCAGTTTTATTTTTGTAAATACTTAGAGTCTAAAGTAATGGATTTTTTATAGTAGGAATCATTAAAAATGATTTAAGCAAAAACATTCATTTGGAATATCCATATCCCAATGTAATATGTGAATTAGAGATAGATCGATAAAAACCAAAGGATAAAAATATACATATTATGTATAATTAAATAATTAAATTTTATGATGTACATTATTTAGATAGAAAAAATAATTCCACATATTTAGGAAATGTACATTGAAATAAAAATGTTTTCCACTTACATTTCATACTGAGAAATCAGTTTGTATATAACCCATCATATATTTACTATTTAGTAGTGATTAACATTATCCTGATCATGTTATATATCACTTTACATCCATCCTTAAATGATGAATTTAAATTCCATGTCCTTATTTTTTACTTCCCACCCATTTCCCCTATTAAAAGTCTATGTTTTCTGTTGACATTCGCATATTCCATTACCACTTTTTAAGGAGTTTCATTAATAAAATTTACAATGAATTTCTCCCATAAAATAATTTTCAAATGTCAACAATTAATTTTAAAAGTGAAATTTAAAATTCAAAGGTTATAATTTATTAAATTTGGTTAGAATATTTCATCTTGAGATTTTAAAATATATAAAAATAAATTTAAATCTTATGGTGCATGAAAGATTGACCTTAAATGAACTGTGATATACTATTAAATATTATTATTTTAACCTGATCATTATATCATAACCATTAAATTGGAATTTTTGAATAATATTAACTCAATTATGAAATATATTTTATGTTTATATTAAATAAAATATTTATTAAGTCTTAGGAAATAACCACAAAATTTTTACCATGGCCATTTTATTCTTCAAATATAGTAATTTATCAAACTTTTATTTTTAAATATTTCTATAAGAAAATATGAATTAGTAATTTTAAAAACATTTTTAAAATTTATTTGATAATACTAAAAAAATTTAAAATAAGAATATAAAAAATTTGAAGATGATTGTTTCATTTTTCTTCAGAAAAGATTGGTTTTCCAATGAATAGTGAAAAAATTGTTTCAAGAATTGAAAAATTAATATTTTCATTAAAATGGTTAAAAAACAAAATTAGTCCTAAAATTTTATTATAAATCAAATTAAATTAATTATAATAAATTAAATGGTTGAATTTGGTAAAAATATTTTTATACGTAAAAGGTAATCTTTTTGAAAAAATGTTTTTTGTTGTGTTTTTCGATTTATTTTTAAATTAAAATATTATACTTATCTATTTTTAATATTTCAAAATTTCTTCCATATTTGGATTCTTGTGGTAAAAATATAGTATAAATTTAACTCATTTTTGGTCAATAAGAATTGTGACCTTTCTAAAAAAATTATCATGGTAAAGTATATATTGGGTAAGTAATGATTAGAAAATGATAAGGACTATAAAGTAACCCTACCACTAGAAATAAGTTTATTGGATTGGTAATTTATGATCATAATGATTAATTTATTTCTTTTATCTCCATTTATTTCCATTTGGATGAGATTATGTCCTTCATAATATTTTATTTAATGAAAAGTCAAAGAATATCGTATTTGTGGTTTTAATTACAATAGCATTATTAATATGTGTTTATCATGATTAAATGTTCTAATAAAAATATTATTTTTAAATATAAAAGATTTATATACATCATGATATTTTTTTATAATTTTTACTGATGAAATTATTACCTTAGATTCTTACACAATTCAGATACAATAATTATTTAATTATTGGAATATTAAAAAAATGATATTAAAAATAAGTAAATAAATATAATTTGAGATAATTAATGTGATATTAAAATTTTACAGATGAATATGTCATATTATGTATGTTCTATAATTTTTTTAATATATCTTTTTTCCTTGATATTTTTAAATTCAATGTATTGAATATAGTCAAAACTGACCAAAATGGGTTTTTTACATAATATTTTATTAAATTAATTAAAACTAATAAAAATATTAAATAAGAATATATGGGATCACATATGGTCTAAATATTCATCATGTATGCATTATTCATCAATTCATAATAATTTGGCACTAGAATAGTCCTATTATAATTAAATATTTTGAGATACTCCAAAAGTGCACTTCACATCAATTATAAAAGGGAACATACTCCCTCCCTTCATCACCCCACATTGAGCCTTCTAGATAGACCATAAATAGATATATTCTCAACTCATATTTATTATCCACATTCTATAGGTTCTAGTTCTTCCAATATAAAAACTTCATACCACTAAATAATAGATCTAAAGGAAGTCTACCGAAGAAGTGGTAATCATTTTTACCAACTCATTGATGTTTATTCCCACTTATAATTTTTATTCGTGTTTTATTTACATTATCATTAAGAAATATAGTATCATAAATATACTTAGATTTAATTATCATTATAATATAACCATATTGGACTATTTTTAATCCAATAAAAATTTAAGGAACCACATGTGTGTAAGTACAACTTATCATTTCTGCATAGGGGTGTAATTTTTTTCTCATCACTAGTTTAAGTGTATGTTTATAATGGTGTAAATAATGGTATAAGCGATACTTATGACATGATATTGATTATGTAAAATTAATATATCACTCATTTTCCTACCCATCCACCCTTAATGGAATGATATTGTTGCGTGTGCGTGTGTACGACCTACCGTCGCTGCAACGTGATGCAATTCATTTTCCATGGTAAACATTAACGAATTGTTCTAAACAAGTATTTATTTATTTTATTTTATATTTAAAAAATTAATATAATTCTATATATTAGTGATATATAACATATTTAATAAAACTATGACTTTTATGACAAACATGCATGATAAAACAAGGAAATTAACACACAAAAGAGTGTAACTTATAGAATATTGACAAATAGGGTGATAATACGATAAAATAGGATCATATATAATATTATAAATATTAATATGGTTCTGGTATAAGTTGATAAACAATTTAAAACCATTATACATGGGGTTAAATCATAATCAACTAAAGGAAATCGCAAGTTAATGGACTCGGTCTCAATTTTAAATCGTTGAGGAATGTATTTATGTTATACACCAATATCCACTTATATTATGTATATAAGGAAAATTTGACATGAAATATAATTAATTTTTTTATTTTCATGATATTTAATGTTTTGATAAAATATATGCTTTAATGGGGCCAATGATTGAACTGATTTCAAAATGGTAAGTGTTTCTCTTCTCACTTTTACTTCCATGAGACATATGATATATTCACCACTAATTTCAATTGTTTGGTGTATATACATCCTATTTGAAGTATTATATCATCAATATACATTTATTCATGATATTTAATGTTTCATTTTAGGTAATTTATTCCATGGGGATTACGATTCAACAGTTACTAAAGTGGAATGTTTTTATTTTACAATCTCACTATTATTCGGGAATGTTTATGTTTATGTCTCTTCTATGGAATATTTCCCTTCATGGTTTATTTTTTCTAAAATGGTTTTCAATTTGTTGAAAAATAATCTATTATTCTTAGTATTAATTATCAATTTTTACATTTTATAAATCATTTTAAAAGAAACCATCATGTCATTTCCCAAATGAGGAACTTTGTGACATTCTCAAAAAAAATTAAAAAGGATTATATTTCTAAATTTATATAGAATGAATTAAATTTTCCCCCATCATTATTCCTTAATTAATTTAATATTCCTCTATATGTCTACAATGATATTTTAAAAGAAAAAATTTTCCTTCATATTTTCAAAAAAATTAAACAAATGAATTTCAAAGTGAAAAATATATTTTCCTTCAAAAAAATTTAATGATATCTTTATGGAATTTAGATTAATCAAAATAAATAACCCTTATTATAATAATTATTAACTAGGAATAGTTTTTAATAATTTAATTCTATTCATATTTCTATATTGTTTATGATCATTTCGAATGGGGATTTTCCTATTTTATACCATACATATTACTCCGGATGGTTTATGGATATCTTTATTGATTGTGGTAATTTTTAACATTTTGTATTATATATTTATAATATTCATAATTATGTTGACTATGATTCTACCATTTAATATTAGGAATGAATTATACTCACAATGTAATTGGCATGACCCACAATATCCCCTCTATGAATCGGCAGGTCTCATGAGACAAACTAGTTTTTATATTGACAGAGGTATTTCATGTTTATTAATGCTGAATTGGAAAAATAATTGAAGGTATGTTGATGATGTCCCACATTATTCACTCCCATGTTATGATATTAGTTATTTAAATTCCACTATATTACTCTATTAGTTAGAATATTTAATTTTAATATGCATGATCATGTGATTATTAATATGTCAATATTTTTTCCTAATTTATTCCTTCCATAGAGTGCTCAAATAATTTTTTAAATGGAATTTCAATGAGTTATTTACCTTTCCATATTTATTTTTGCCTTGTTTATTCATAGATTACGCTATATTATTACCCTTACCAAGTATCTGAGATCACCCATTCCTTATACTTATTTTTCCCAGGATGCAATGAAATATATTATATTTTTTATGTAGGTATAATATTGGATAATTAATAAATTATTTAAAAAAAATAATATGTTCTATTTAATGTTTTCAACTTTAATGTAAGACTCAATTATATATCTAGTCTTTATAAATTTTGTTCCATCGGGGTGTGACTCATTAAATCTTATGTCAATGTAATAATATGACCACTATATCTGGGGTACTAGGGTTCTAGTATTTATATATACCAACCTAAAAATGACCACACTCCCACTAAATTTTTTTGAGACACCCACCTCAGATTAATTCTTTTTTGGAACCCAATTTCATTATGGCTTCATAAAAATGAATTTACAATAACATATATTCTTTCTTTAATCTACTAATGGGTCTTTTCAACTTCTATAACCTTTTGGAATCTATTGGAGTCACAAACCCTTTGCGTTGGGTCATATAGTCAACTTATTTATGGTTCTTAGTAAGGATGTTTTTTACAACATTTTTGAAATTTCATAATCATATAAGTACATAATGTAAATTAGAATTATGGTGTATTTGACCGTTGAAAATGATGAAAATGTTTCATCATTGGCAATACATTTACATTGTATAAAAATGTTTCCATCCAATCATGCCTTACATGGATTGGCATGTCCTTATAAAAAAAATTTCTTCTCTAATATCCATTTTCATACAATATTATTTACATATAATGGAGGGTCTAAAAAAATCCATACATGGTTTTGGTAGAAGTAATACTTTTCATAATTCATGGATTCTTTCCACATGTAAACTTATTACCAAATTACAAATTCATTGTTAGTTGAAGAACCATTATTATCAACTAATAATGTGTTATCAGCCTTGGTTATTATAAAACCCTACCATTATGTTTCTCTAACATCTATATAACTCATATTATGTAATTATGTTTCTATAAAAATTTCCTCTTCCATGGGGTTTTCAAGAATTTTTTCTTATGACAACTCTTCAGTATCGTAAGCTTGGACTTCAATGAAGTCTATCTCATTACTAATATCTCATTTAGAGATAATATACTTCTCAATAGAAGTGGAATATCTATAAACCATGAGATTTTTTTCGAAATCATTTTATAAGTAATATACCTTTTTCCTTTCGAAATTCTATAATGATACACTCTATTCCATGATCTAAAAGTCAGTTACCAGAATAGGCCTTAATAAATTATTCACAACCCCACACATGTAAGTTGGAGAGCATTATTTTCATTCCATTACATAATTTTTATGGTATATATTCTATCACTTTAGTTGGCACTCGGTTTAGTTCATATACTAATGATTGTAGTGAGTATCCCTCAAAGGATAATGGAATACTTGTATGAATCATCATTGATCTCAACACATCCACAAGGTGTTGTTCCTCCTTTCTGTTACCCAATTCCATTGAGGGATATTATAAAGAGTTATTCAATATTGTATACCAAACAATTTTAAATAATCAATTAATTCTTGATTAAAATGTTATCCACCATAGTCTGAGAGGGGTCTCATAATCTATGTACCAATATCATTATCAAATTCATTCTAGTATTCATTTAATTTAGTTCAAAAGAATCTAAATATCCATCGTGATGTAATTTAGAAATTTTTTTAACATGACCTATCCTATTATTTCAATGTTGGTTGTAGTATGAGTCATGTTAATAAACATCGTTCTCAATTTCCATTACATGGTATGTGTAATAAAAAACATAAATACCATCATTTAAATGTTTCTTTCCATAAAAAATTGTCCATTTATAAAAGAATCATCATTTATTCCCAAATATGAAAATAAATCCATATGCTTATTGTCTTGATATAGAAATACTATATTGGTAACTAAAGGACCATAATAAAAAACCATTAAAACAAAAATCACCTTGGTCAGCAACATGCGGTTGCAGTCCTCGATAGATATACCGGCATATTTACCTCCAATGGATGCTTGTAGATCTACCTCCCCTCTATCAATCTTTTTGAATATACTAGGTTCCAATATTTGAATAAATACATAATCATCATAAATTATATCTAATCCCCAATTTGTAGAAACAGATCTATTGCAATTGATAAAAATTCACATAAAGCTTCCCCTTTCTTCTCTATATAGGTGTAGTATTTATTCAAATGTCCCTTCTAGCCAAATGAAAATTATAAATAATTATGTTCCAAGGAATTCCTCTTAATCTTACTCTTCTTGGAAGGGAATAAATATGATTTCAGATTAATGATATTCTCTTTCCCTTTTTGTTTGTTCATCATAAGTACAAAACTATTTTAACATTTTCTATCCATGTATAGTCAGCATAGGAGGGTGAGAAGATATGAAAGATACTTCTCAATATTTTTCATATTAACTTTTAAAAAAAATAGATTGAGAATTTTTAAGGTTGTTATGACAATAAGATATTGGTGCCCAATTCGTTCAGGATATTAAATTATAGAACCTCTAATCACTCAATCATTACAATGATATTGAATACATGAGGCCCATTTAAGGTACGTTGTCTTGTATTTCTCTAAAAGAGGGCCTTTTAAATCTCATACCCTTCATGTTTAGCTCTCTAAAAGTAAATACAACATAGGTTCTAAAACATGAATTACATAAACATGTTTTTAGGAGACATCATTCGTTCACAAGACATAGATGAATGCATCAAACATTGAATGTCTACCACATTGCTTAAATGATTTTTTGGACAAGTAACTCTTCGTCACTTACCTCCTTAGCAGGAAGATCACGCATTTAAGATTTCACCAAGTAATAATTATGTTGACCATATAACACAACATAAAGAAAACTAAACGACTCATATAAATTACCACTAGCAATTGGGTTGTCTTTATCCAATATTGATAATAAGGATAGTGTAGATGATGAAATTTACATATTATTCTATACATAAAAAATCATATTATCAGTACGTTTCTTGATTATAATTTTTTTTATAAACAATAAATTAATTGAGTGTCGTTAAGTATAATAATATTTTATAATTTCCTAATATTTATTACCATTGAACTCATAAGGTCTATATTTATTGAAATTATATTTACATGGATCCCCATAAAACTAATTATTGATTCATACTTTATCTATGAAAAAAAATAAGAAATTAATTAGGTATGAGGCCTTTTTAACTATAGGATTGAAACTCCTTTATCCCTCTAGTGGATTCACCCATCCTGAAATCCTGACGTTTTTTTTCTCAATAATTTCCAAAAAAAATAATTGAAAACCACTGCAATAAAATAAAATAAATTTATTTTTAAATAATGGGGGATGAATTTTGGGGAATCAATAAATTAATTTTATAAATTTGAAAACCACTGCAATAAATTAAATTAAATTAATACATAACATAATTTTTTATTGGATAAGCTCAAGATTGTTCATACATGAAAAGAATTCACAAAAAAATATCATGTTTGCATTAATTTTTTATTCTGTATTTTTTATTAAAATAAACATGCTTAAATTAATTAATTAATCAGTTATATACCTTTTATCATAATAATCATCCTAAATTTATTGGACATAACAATAATTTTTTAAATCATAGAAAACAAATAGAGGAACCAATAATGGAATATTTATAACAAATAGTTAATTGATCATTTACGGTTTTTAAAACAATTATTAAATATTCAAACACATAATTGTGTTTTAATCAACAAAATAAGGTCAAAATGATTTTTTTCAATTTAATGTAATTTTTATCTATATAAATTTATATGAGACTAAACTAGGTGTACATTCAGCTAAATGTTATGTATCTAATTTTTCATGAATCCATGGTACACGCTAGGGTCTACCTCATGTACCTCAAATGAACTACATAGTGTGTATAGACTAGAAACATGCCTTTTTTTGACTTTCTATGGGTCTAGAGGTCATGCCTTGGTATTCATCATGTGCTGTGGTAAATGAAATGACATTTATACTGTATATACATGCCATGTATCTCTTTGAGTTTTTTGTTTGTTTTTTCATAGAGTGAATTGGTGTGTTCTTTAGACATGGGATTTAATAATATACATTTCATTTACACAACATAAACAACATGTATATCATAAATACTCTTAGTTTTCTATCTTAAGTGGTTTTTTCATATAAACTAACCACATTGATTGTGAGGTTTATGTCGCTAGCCCGTATAGACTATACAATGTGTACACTCATACACAATGTATTCAAAAAACTATGTTCCAAGTTGGCCGGTCAGCACGCATCAAACACCTCATATAATAATTTAATGGTACATCGTGTATCCCTTAGAATATCCAGATGCACTGTGGTTGGGTACACGACCTTCACTTCAAAATTCAAATATTGTAAACATGTCTTAGTAGCCAAAATTTTGGCATCAACTAATGGAATCTCTGATCATTCTTAACCTATTCTTAGACCATTATGAAATTGAAACATAGAATGAAAATTATTAATATATCGAAAAATGAATATACAAATTGAATTAAAGAAATAATAACATGAAATGAATTTCTAACCACAATTGTGCATTGATCCAAAATCAAATAAATATTTATAAATTTATATGTGATAGCAATGATACCACATATAGGTTCTCGGTATAGTATAAGCACATGGTGGGTGATATGATAATTAAAATTTCTTTTAATTTCAAATGCTTAGAACCCCAATAGATGTTCATTCATGTTAATATTATTATAAATTTGATTAAATCAGAAGAAAATTAATATTGTGTCTTAGGTTTCATTCTTCATTGTTTATTTTGATGATCTAAAAAATAATATTTACTTTATTGATATTGTTATGATCCAATGGTAGAATCTCTCTTATAGTGATACAAACATTCTCTAATAAACTCTGAGAAATTTCACATATTCTCTAGGTGCAAGGATGATGAATAAAATGTCATTAATGGTATATTCTTGATTTCTCATTATTTGGTCTTGAATAATTCTATATTGAATTCTGGTTTCTTTGGGTGTGATAGATTGATCTGTCAAAATTGAATATGGTGTGTGGAATGATCCCCTATATTTTGATTAAATTCACAATATCCAAAACTTTCTATTTATAGAGGCATGGATTGGGTTATAATATTATTCAATTTTATGTTGAGCATTAAAAATATTAAAAAATTTAATAAAGTTTGTGCCACATGATAATTGTATAATTAATATTTTTTACAACGCAAACCAACTTGTCAAAATGATAAATAATATTTACTAGATGGTAAATAAATATTTATTAGCAGATGCGGTCTTGGTCTATTCAAATTCATCAATATTTTTTGAATATGAAAATAAATATATTTATTGATAAATAAATATTTCATTCACATAATAGACAATAAATATTTATAATATATTTAATAATTTTAATAAATTTAAGTTTACTCACATGTCGAAGAATAAATATTTATTTAATTTAAGAGATTAATATAACATGAAAAAAAATTTCCATCGGGGTTGTGAATAATATTTAATCAATTTATTAAATTAAAATTTTATTTAATTGAGATCAAAATAAACATTTATTGTGTGACCCTCTAGGATTATTTCTCATTTTAAATAAGTGGGCTTTCCTAAATCCAAGATTTTGATCTAGAAAACGGTCAAGTAATCAGATTGAAAGAACATAATGTAACGAAGTCAAAACCCATATATGAGTGCTCACTATGTAATATAATCCAGTATTCAAAACATTTCTTCAATTATGTTTTACATATGTTTCACCAACCAATATTCTCAATATTTCTTTCTTTAGGAATCTGAAATAAAAGAGTTGTTACCCCATGGCCATTATAATTTAATGTAATGGGTCTATTCCAATCAAACGGTGGAGATATAAACATCCATAAATATGTAAGGGATAAATACATCCTTGAAATGTCCATTAATGACATGTCACTCATGATACACCCAATATATCCAACTTCTCCAAACTGTTATCTCCAGGATGTAGGAAATTCATCTAATAATGTGACTTGTGTCCTGCATTAATAATAGTCTTAAAGTCTATGGACCATTACACACACTCACAAATAGAAATATCTGATGACAAAAAAACATGATGAATTCTTACTAGAAATTTTGTTCTCATAATCTTCCATCATGAAGATTACCAAGTTAGAAATTCATGAGAAGAAAGAAAATCCTCTTACGAGTACTCACAACTGATGGTCAATATACAATGTGCCCTATCATAGGGTTTTATCCATATGTAGAACTATATTATGAATATTGTCATAACACGTTAATGTTATTATCATAGTGGGGAATAGATATGACCTTATCAATATAGAAAACACCATAGAACAATATTACATTAAAGTCATGAAAAACAATGAAAAATATATAATAAGATGTTTAATTAGTTTTCAATATATCAAATATAAATTAATAAAGGTACAACTATTTGGTCCTTGGACACAAACTCCAATATAGATAACATTGCAGAATAAGGTATGAGTAAAATAATGCTCAAAAAGGAATATAAAAATAAAAAAAAACTATTAATCAATTTTTGAAAAATATAAAAATCCCAAAATAAGTTTTCCATTTTACAAAATAAACATTTATATTAAATAATAATTTACTCACTTGTGAAACCCAGTTTATTCCCCAAATAAATTTAATAAAATATTTACTATAATGCGTAAAGGGATAAATATAATCCATTAGGGTTTACTAAAAAACATGAAATGTTTTCTTTGAAATTAGTCTATTCTCCTTTAAAAGATCCAAAACATTCCATTAAATCAGAAGCTCGTTTTTACATTATAATATCTAAATATTTCCATAAAAATCCATTTTCAAGTATATAGAATCATGTATATTCCTTGGGACATTATCTTCAGATCACCCTTAAAACCAATCTTATAATCAACATTATAAATGAATAGCCTTCTGAGTTATTTATATTATGTCCTATCTTGGATAACATATCAATACCTAATGCATTATAGGGATATATTCAACAAATATTTTATTATAAAAAATTTACTAGAACCATAAAATGATAATAAAGCACAAAAAAAAATTTTATATCATAAAACCCATAATATTGGAATTTTAACCCATAAGAAAACCAACTGTCATTTATCTCATAAAATTTATTAGAAATAATACCCCCTTTAGAAAAATTTTTCAAAAAACCTGAAACAATTGGAATATGATAACCTTTTAAAAACATTTCTAAATTTATAGAGGAATATTGATATTGAATACAAGATATTTTTGTAGTAGATAGTTGTTTTGAGGTAAATGTAAAAAACTATTTTCTAAAACTTTTGAAAAAAATTCAAAAATGACATTAAAAAAACTTTTAAAAAGATTTCTCTTTATAATAACTTTAGATAAATTAATTATATTTTAAAAGTTCCTTTAACTATAATTTAAATATATGTAATAAAATTTTTGAGGCATTTTAAATAGAATGTTCACGGAAGTGAAATATTATAAAACATTTAAAAAAATGTTTTATTGAAAATTCCCATACCTTGAGACCTGGCATATGATTTATTCACTCCAACATCCTAAAAAATAAAAGTAGTTTAATTAATTAACTACATAAGTAATAATTTTTTTCAATTTCATTCCATTAACATTATTCTTTTTATTTCTATTAAATAAATATTATATTTGGTAACTAAATCAGTTTTGTTTATGTCTAATTATTTGAGTTCGTCTGTTCCTTGACCTTTAAAAAACCTAGGTAGGACTAAATATTTCAATAAGGGACATTTGAATATTATTTAAAAAATACTAAACATTTAATAATTATAAATATTATGCATTAAATAATTTTTTAAAACTATTCATGTATGGTATAAAAGGAAAATGATATAAAACATTCATGGAGGTGATATTCTGGGCATACACATTAGCAGAGTTCTCATTCTTATAATTGATGAAAATTACTTAAATAAGGTAAAATAATAAATTTTTAGAATAATAATTTTCTTATAAATATAATATTTTATTGTTAAATCAAAATGTGTTACAATCCATGTAAAAAAGGAAATTAAAAACCAATTGCATTGCTTCATGGAGGTGATAGTCTGTACATACGTGTAAGTGACGTTATAATTTTCCAAATTATGAGATGTTATTTACAGAGATAATATGTCATCAAGAAAAAATAATAATAATTTATAACATTATTATATATCCATTTAATCCGTATTTTTAAGAAATCATTGAAGATGGTGATGAAAAACAAAACACATCACTTTGTGGAGGCCATTCTCCACACATACCCATGAGAAAATTTTTAATTTCCTATAGGATGGAAATGAGGAAGAAAATTTGGTTTTTAATTAATATAATAAAATTTTAGTAAATAATATATACTTAATTCAGTATATGATGTTGTTTTGAAAATATTTTTTGGTGGTATAATAAATAATAAACCAGACAGAAATCAGTTAAGACTTATACCTCCTCCTTGGATATCTTCCACTATTATACACACTTATCCTTTTAGTATTTTTTTCTAGTGATGATTATAACTCTTTGATATAGGGCAGTGATTTGGGGACACAATTGGGTGTATCATGGTTGATCTATAGTGATAAAATATTATCTAAAAGTGAGGAGATGATGTTACATCTTATAAGTTAGAGTAATGATAACATTGTAAATATTAAGAGCATTTAAATATAATAAATGTATTTTACAAAGAAAGTGGATACAATATAGTTAAATTTGGATTGAAATATAATTTAATTTCTAAATAAATTTATAAAATTATATTTATAGATGTTATTTACATTTGTATCCTTATTGCATTTTTTATCTCCCTTTAACCTTTTAACTGTCAATTCACTAACACGTGTTTACCATCGTAACAATTAATTTTGACCAAAAAACAATTGAAATAATTATCAAATTTTAACATTTTGATTCCAAATAAAAAATATATTTTACAATATTAAATTTTTAGAACTTTTAAAAATCTACATTAATATATGTTCACAAAATACAATGGAGACCCATTTTTAGATAAATTTCTTTTATGCATAAAAATTATTTTACACAAAAATTAAATATGATATAAATTATAATATATTTAATTGTATTCATTTAAAATCAAAGGATACTTTTTTATTTTAAAATCAACCAGAAACTGAAATTAAACATGTCAAAATTTTATTAAAAAAGAAGAAAATAACATAGTTTGAATTTGATTAAAAAAATTGCATTAACTTCTGAAATGCCAATCAAAAATTTTTAAGTTCAACATTATAATTTTAAATGAAAATTTTTCCTTCTTAAATAAATATTTCTTCTCGATAGAAGAATTCATAAACATTTTATTATTTACTATGTCATGATAACTTCAAAAAATTTATCATATTTATGAAACTAGTATATTTCACTGTTTATCCAAAAACCAATCTCTTCAAAAAAACCCAAAATTCACCCTTATCAAATTTTGACTAAATGAATTAAAAAGATTCCTGTAACAAAATAAAAATTCTAAAATTCATAGATATTTTAATCAAAATAAAAAACATAAATAAAAACTGATTACATATAAAAATAACCCATTTAAACTAAGTGTTCTTAACCATATTTCATATTAATTAAAAGAAGTGTTTATTTATTTATTTTCAAATTTAATATTAAAAGTTTATTACTGTTTACCATTAATTTTAACGTAGTATTACTCGCTTTACTTTTGGGTTGTGTGAATCACACATAATTAAAGAAGATATTTACATAAAGTAATGCATCATAAAATCATGGTGTGTTATACCCCCCTCCCCCCACCTAAAAAAAATTTCATCCTCCTAATTGCTTTTTTGTTTTTTGAGATATAAAATGGTTAAAAATTAGAATCAATTACATGAAATGTACATGGACATAAAAAACTAAAAATTTATTATAACCCAAATAATGGGATAATAAAACTAATGAAAAATAAAAGGAACGTGGAGTAGAAAATATAAAACAATTAGTAGAATGTAATGCATTTTAATGAAAATTAATTGAATTTAATTAAAAATTAATATTAATTTTAATGTTATAACAAGGAAACATATTATTTCCAAATGTTTTCTTAAACAAATAATTTACCCTTATAAGACTTAGACATAGGAATTTGTTTTAAAAATATTACCTTGAATATTAGGTGATATTTACCATATAATACTCGATCAATTTATCTTCCCTTTACTTGAGTCAATGGAATTTATTTACCACCAAAATATAAAAGAAGAAAATATATAATTACATGATTCCTTTCCATTATGTAATCATAATTATATCATTATACTTAATTTTGATTAGTTTTCAATCTCCACATCACCTCATATTAAAATTGATAAATAACACTAGTGACATGAATGAAGAACTAAAATTAATATAGAAATGATCATCAGATCCATAAAATCATGAAAAGTTATTCCACATATTTTAATCCATTAAAAATATACAAAATATTTTTAATTAGTTAATACAATACAAAATATAAACAAAGATTCATATGATTAAATAATACATTAATCTTTTTTGTAACCCCCTAACCCCAGTTAACTAGAGTTGGTTCATTATTTCAATACATAAGAATGATAGAAGGAAATAATGTCCCAAAAGACCAATCAGTTTAGCAGTCTTGGAAATAGATTACATACATGAATGTTACATTACATTGTAAAATAAAAAAACAACCACAAATTTTTTTCCATTGACCACACACATATCCCTTAGACTATCCCTAAAAGTCATTTATAATACACTTCTTGAAAATCCTTGAAAAATAAAACATAAGAAAAGGGTGAGCTCAGATGCTCAGTAAGGGTAAAAAATTTAGCGGAAGATAACATAAACCATAGGCATGGTGAATAATTGAAAACACATGCCTTTAAAAATAATAAACATGAACACTTTATGGAAGAAATATAATCTGAGTAAATAATGGCATAATAAAAAATAGTCATGTGTATTCTACTAGTCGAATAACTATATGAACCATCGATATTATTTTCATAATGAGGGTATGTATAATACCAGACATTCTAAATCATTTGGTCAAGGCCTCGGCCAAGATGTCTAAAAATGATTATGGCCCCGGCCAAAACCATAAATCAAATTGGGAAAGGCCTCATCCAATTCCACGTCTAATTTTCTCATGACACCTATCGACGCCTCGGGGAGCTATAGTAGGCTCCACCTGTTACTTACTAAGTCCAATTCATTCCTCATATAAAAATTATTAAACATAACATAAACATTCATATTAAAACTAGCATAAGAAGTTTCAATACAAAATCCATAACCTGTGAATAGTATAAAAATAACACATCCAAATATATCACAAAACCTTCAACAAAATATGGAAGATAGTATCATAATAAATCAACCTTGATCAAGAATAATATCTCGTATAGGATATTGAAATAGTTGAAAATGATCAGTATAAATCATTGAGAGAATTATCCATTTCATGAAATCTTTTAAAAGTCACATAATTTATTAAGGAAGTCACTTAAAATATAGTGTTGGAATAAAGTTTTGCATAACACTTTGAAACTTTTTAATGTAATTACCATTTTAAAAAATTCATGTCCATATAAATAAATCCTTAAAACCAATTTAAATACATGGACATTAATGAGAATGGTTTAGAAGAATATATCTTTAAAAAATTAAAAATGATGTTTTAGTAAAAAGTTAACCTAAAAATAATCCCTTTGAAAACTATTTTATGAAACACGGACATTGATAATAAAAATTACCTAGTATATAATTTTGTATAAACAACCTCAAATAATAAAGAGATTCTGAAATTAACCCTTACCTTGCACTTTCCTTTGGTCGAGGGTATGTTTAACCTCATGTATAATGACTATAGTATGTTATTAAATTATACCAGTACCATATTCATATTTATTATATCATACATGATTCATTTATGACTTTATACTACCCATTTAATAATGATTTCCATGTTAAATTAACATTTTAAAAAATAATCATTTTCATTATTGTATGTGATTTAACTTGTTATTATTGAACGTATCATTTAGATCATGATTTAAATACATCCAGAATATAAAACTTGATTTATATATCTTATATATTTAGAATATAAATATTTATAGTAGATAGATATATGAAATGGAAGGCACCGTTTGTGGAGGCGGTAGGCCGTACGTACGCATAAATGTTGTTTCTATTTTCATATCGTATTGAACAGAAGTATGTGAATAAGATATATGAAAGTATATATATATATATAGCTTAATTATTATTTCATATGTTACATACTTTTTAATAATATATATATATATATAATCATCATTGAATGGTGAACATGTGAATGAATATCTTATCTTATCATGGAGACGGTAATTTGTGCGTACGCGCGAGAAACAATGTCATTATATTGATGGTGAAATCACATTTAATTGGATAGTATATCATATATAAAGGATTATTAACATGTTATATTTATTATTTTCATCAGTTATACTCATTATTATACACATCCAAATAATGGAGTGTTTGAATAACAAACTACACCACGACGTGGAGAAGGTAAGCCGTACGTATGCACGTATGGTGACTTTATCATTCATATGATGGATAGAATAATGGATATGGTTGTACCATTTTTATAATAATTTCACAGTATATAGAATATACTAGAGTTATTATTTTAGAATGGAAACAACAAATAAAGAGGAAGTGGAAGAATAAATGAAATTGAAAGATGTGAAAAAATATTTACCTCTTCTTCCGATTATTCCTTTTGATTTGATCAAAAGGGAACCTTAAGATGGATTTATGACCAAATTATGGCCTCTAGGATGAAGGGAGGAATATTGGGAGGATAATTTGGTAGGGGCTTTCCAAGCCAAAAGGCTTTGGAGTTATGGAATTAAAAGAAGGGGAAGTGCCATTTTATAAGAGAGGTCAGGGTCACTTTTGGAAAAGCCTGAAATATTATTTTATAATAAAATCAATTTATGTTTCTAATGGTTAAAAAATGAATTATTTAAAGGATAACGTGGTTATGGGTAGAAAATACCTCAACCAATAGATTTTAGACCATTTTAGGTCTTCATATTAACCTTATCATTTATATTTAACTCTTCGTTAAATAGTTTGACATTTACAATGCCTCTTTGTGGTTTTATATTGTATGGTTAATTAACATACTATAACAAGGCAACAAAACCCAATGTGGTTAATTATTTATATATATATATCCTTATATTATTCCTTTGGATGAACCTTAGATTTTTAAGAATTATATATCAATTAATAATATAATATTTGATTTTAAATCTCAATTATGTCAATTTTAACACTATTTAGTATTTTATTTTTTTAAAATCCATAAAAACTTTATCACTTTGAATGAAATTTATTTAACCAACCCTAACATGTCATATTAACCTATAAAATTAGTTTAATTAATCAAAAGTATTAATTTACCTTCATTTGGATATTTATAATATCAATTATATTAATATTTCATTAATGAGATAATTACTTCATCGACATTGTGTCATAAATAAATTAAACAATTTAATGTATAAAATTTGTAAATAAAATACCATTATGTAGAATATATTTTTATATTTCTAATTAATATTTTTAGTCGAATTGATATTTTCTGTAACCTAATATTAAAAATGGTTTAGTTATTAAACATTTAATTTAACTCTTTTAACTCTTCTTTAAATAAAATAATAATAAATGACCTAATTTAATCCAATTAGGCCAAAGAGGATTATATTTTATTCATAAGATAGTTTTTGGTCGAATTATAATTATCCAGTAGAATTAGGACATGTGTTAGGGTAATTATGATATCCTTTTAACCCACAATTACCCTATTAACTTTTAACTGTGGAAAATAAAAGCCAAAAGTTACTATTCACCAAAAAAAATTCAGATTATTGAACAAAATTTTACATACTTATATCAACCATGTCTCTCATATTTTTTAAATTCAACTCATAGAAGCAGTGAAATTAAATTTTATGCAAATTTGCAAATGCACCTAGGAGGTGGGTAAAAGACGGTAAAAAGATCAATAAAAGATTTATATATCTAAACTCGTTATAAAATGACTCTAATGAATTAAATTGAAATTATATAGGTATGATTTATCTATTTTGACATAAAATAAATTAAAATAAAATAACTATTTATTTAAATAAAAATTCGGTTTTAAATAATAACGCAATGTTCTTCACTATTCATCAAAAATTGAATGATTTCATAAAAGTATGAAAATTTTAACCTAAGATAATTTTGATATTCTAAATACAAAAATGAATTTTATTTTAGAAAATTAAAAACATAGAAGTTGTATTTATTAATTTAAAATTAATTCTTGTTATCAAAACCAAAAGGCGGGTCTTTTAAAAAGTAAAAACTATCAAAAGATTGACATGTGTTTATGTCATATTTAAATGTAAAGTAACTAATAATGACCATAATTTTATTAAATTATAATAATATAATCTAATTATACTTCCAAACCATTCAAATTCATAATTTATAACTATAAATTATTTTTATTAACAAATTTGTTTTCAATTAAAACATAGTATTTTTCACTATTCATCAAAATATGAAAGTTATCAGACGAGTTCCAAAAATTTATCCAAACTAAATTTTTATGTCCATATTCTGAAGAAGAATTTAATTTCATTAAATTGAATACATAAAAGTGTCAAATATTATTTTTAAAAATGGTTCTCCATTGAAAGGCGGTAAAATTGCATTTTTTGAAAAATAATTATTTTATTCGAAAAAAATGAATTTGTTCTTATATTACGTCTAAGAAACACTTAATATGGGTATTAAAATTATTTATTGTATATAAGATTCAAAATTTAGTTGATACTATTCATAACCTCTTTTTGAACGGCTAATTTAGTAAGTTGTGGTGCGCTCGAACTCAGTGTTGTGTGTAGCGCAAGATATTAAATTACTTTAATGAGATAATGTACTATGAAATCTAGGGGTGTTACTTTCTCTCCTCCTTCAATAAATTGATTCCTCACAATTTTAAAAGTTCTTTTAAAAAATGGTAAAATATAGAAAAATACCTTTTTGGAAAACCAACATCGAAAATTAGGTTAATAAAATTTAGTCTTAGTAAGAATGAAAGGGAAATGAAAAAGTCACCACCAAATTATGATCTTGATTAGGAGAAAATTGTTGGGAATTAGAGACACATAATTGGAGGAAGAATATAAACATTTATTTGGAGTGATTGAATTCATCAATCACAAACAAGTGTAAAATTGAGGGCCTCAAATCCATCAATCTAAGATTATGTAAAATATCATCGGTTCAAAAAAAACATATGGTATTAGGATAACACATTTTTTTTAAGATCCCTTCCCTAAAGTATAAGAAATAATTTATTCAAAGAGTAAGCAGAATATATATATATATATACATGACAAGTAGAGTTTCATATTTCAACTAATTCCTACCACAAACTCATCTTTCTCTCCAAAAGATAATAGAATTCAAAAATATTCTATTTATCCTCATCGTATAGGGTTAAAAAATGAATTTATGTTTATTTTCTGGACTATTTTAAAAAACCACATTATACAAACTAGGGTATCAAGAAGGCATGTGGTAGGTGGTGCAACCTTGTCGTCATTCATCTGTGGGTTCAAGTCTCGCGACCGTTCCGGACGCGATGGATTATGACCCGACCTCTGGGTTTTCCTTTTTCTGACAATCCAAAGATAATATCAAGAAAATATTTAACCTTAACAATATTATTCAATGTCAAACTTAATCTATTCGAACCTTTAGACTTATCCAAAATACTTCTATCTGAACTCAGAGTCCAAAATTTATAAGGAAGGGAAACACAATGAAGATCCTTTTTGCCATGTAATAACACGTGAATACTGTCATCATGTATTCTTTTAAAACACTATAACACCATGAATTACCATAAAACCTTATTGATTACATTAATTATCCATTATTCTTTATAGAATACTATATATTTCTTATATCCAAAAATTATGAATATTCCAACAATGATGGAATAAACAAACCATTAATTAGTTTCAAGGTAGTAAAGAATATCTAATAAAATTTATCCAAATCAATAATATATTATTCCAAAATCCCTACCTTAGTATTAGGACCATATTGTGGTTTACCTTTCTATCAACCATGTATTTTCAAAAAAAATTAACTTGAAACTGTGTCACTTTACTTGCTACCATACAATCTCAAATCCTTAATGAAATAGTACTACAGTACAGTCCTTATTTATGTCCATAATTCATATAAGCAGTACATACTTGATACCACACTCAAATGAAATAATTATTTAATACGAACATAATAACACTAGTCATTCCTCTTCATCTGTGGTAGTATCATAACTTTATTATTATCTAATAGCATCATTTGGGCATACTTTGATGATTTGGACATTGATTCACGTAGTGTCCCAAATCCATTTAGATGAAGCATTGTATATTTGAAATCTTTTTCTTACCCTTGAAATCACGTACATGGTGTCTCTTTTTTCCACACTTATAATAAACTCTCATTCCCTTCAATCATTTTTACCAAGAGGATTCTTTCCACAGTTATCACATATGGGAAAATCCATTTTTCCCCTCTTCCCATTACCCATCTTTCTCTATACCATCCTTTTCTTCTCTTTCTTCACTTCAAATCCATAGGACATAAATAATTATTCACTTATCTTATTAACACATGATACTATTTATTCATATGATGAGAATGTGTGGGAGAGTATTTACCTTCTAATTAATGGATTAAGATAATAAAATATATGATCCTTCTTACCATTTGGATCATGAATATTGTGGGAGATATCATTCCTTCTATAGGGAACCATTTATAAATGACTACACACACTAAGATAGATCGTATCATATTGTATAATCCAAAAACTAGAAAAAAATTCAACAATAACTGAATATCTTCCCACATCTAGTTTCATAATCATAATAATGGTTTCTTTGTTGGATTATTTACTCATATATCTTTCATAATGGTTTGTAAATAAATTCTGAATTATCCTAAGCATATCTCCCAGGAGTGTCATAACCAAGAGTGTAATAAGGCCTGTTGTCGTGCACTAGTTCCCATTCGAGTGAAGCCCAAAGCAGTGTTTTTGGGTTTTACACCTAGGTACATCTATTCCAGAGCCGCCTCAGCCTACTCATGTCCAGAAAGAGATTTATTGCTTGGAAAACTCACAAAATATCTACAGTACCAAAATTCTAGGAAGTTCTTCTATACCAATCCTTAAAGTCTATCATAGGGTAATGTTTCCTAATCAGAGTTTATCTAAATCTAGTATACATTATTATTTTCTAAACATCCTCTGATGCCAATAGTAACACCCAGACCCCAGTTAACCAGAGTTGGTGCATTATTTTAATACATTGGCATGATACATGGAAATCATGTCCTGAAAGACCGATCAGCTTAGCAGTATTGGAAACAGATTACATACATCAATGTTACATAACATTATAAAATGAAAAACAACAACAACATCGTCTCCATTGACCACACTCAAATCTCTTAGACTATCCCAGCAGGTCAGTCAAGATACACTTCTTGGAAATCCTGGGAAAATAAAACATAAGAAATGGGTGAGCTCAGATGCTCAGTAAGGGTAAAAAATTTAGCTTCAGATAACATAAACCATAGGTACGGTGAATAATTGAAAACATATGCATTTACAAATAATAAACATGAAAACTTTATTGCATAAATATGATCTGAGTAAATAATTCCATAATAAAACAAATTCTTGGGTATTCTACCAGTCAAATAACCACATTAACCATAAATATTTTTTTCATAATGAGGGAATATATAATTCTAGACATTCTGAAACATTTTATCAAGGTATCAGCCAAAACATATAAAAATGATTAGAAGCCAAAACAATATATCAAATTGGGAAATACCTCATCCAATTCCACATATAATTGTCTCGTGAGACTAACTAATGCGTCAAGGAGCTATAGCCGGCTCCACCTGTCATTTACTAAGTCCAATGTATTCCTCATATGAAATTTTTTAAACATTACATCAACATTCATGTTAAAACTATCATAAGAAATGTCAATACTTTATCCATAAACCATGAATGGTATAAAAATAACACATCCATATTCAAACATATCACAAAACCATAAATAAAATATTGTATATTTGTATCATAACAAATCAACCTCAATCAAGAATAATATCTCGTAAAGGATGTTGACATAGTTGAAAATGATTAGTAAAAATCTTTGAGAGAAATATCCCTTTTCTCTGAAATCATTTAAAAGCCACATAATTTATAAAGGAATTAATTTAAATGATAGTTTTGAATCAAAGTGTCTCATAACACATTGAAACATTTGAATCGAATTAACGTTTTAAAACATTCATACCCATATAAATAAGTCTTTAAAAGCATTTTAAGAACATAGACATTAATGATAATGGTTTAGAAGAATAAATCATTAAAACATTTAAAATGATGTTTTAGGGAAGAGATCTCTTAAAAATAATACCATTGAAAACTCTTTTATGAAACATGGAAATGGATAATAAATATTTCCTAGTAGATATTTATGTAAAAAAACCTCGCATAATTATGAGATTGTGAAATTAACCCTTACCTTGCACCTTTCTTTGGTCGAGGGTGCGTTTAACCTTCTATATAATGACCACAGTATGTTGATAAATTATAACAGAACCATATTCATAATTATTATATCATAAATGATTCATTTATGACATTATACTACTCATTTAATAATGATTTCCATGTTAAATTAACATATTAGATAATAATCACTTTCTTTATCATACGTGTTTTAACTTGTTATTATAAATAGTATCATTAAGATCATGATTTAAATACATCACGAATATAAACCTTGATTTATATATAATATATATTGAGAATATAAATATTTATAAAATAAAGATACATGAAATGGAATGCACCATTTATGGAGACGGTAGGTCTTACGTAAACAAAAATGTTGTTTCTGTTTTCATATTGTATTGAAGAGAAGTAAGTGAATAAGTTATATGTAACTACATATATATATATATATATCCAGTAGAATTATTATTTCATATATTACATACCTAATAATAATATATACATTTTTATAATCATCATTTAATGGTGAATGTGGGAATAAATATTTCATCGCGTTGTGGAGACAACAATCTGTACATACGCACAAGCGAAAATATCATTATATTGATAGTTAAATAATATTTAATTGGATGTTATATCAAATATAATAAATTATTAACATGTTATATTTATTATTTTCATCAATTATACTCATTATTATACCCATCCAAATAATTAAGTGTTTGAATAACAAACTACACCACAACATGGAGGTGGTAAGCTGTACGTACACAGGTATTGTGACTTTGTCATTCATATGATGGATAGAATAATGAATATGGTTGTACCATTTTTATAATAACATAAAATTATATATGATATACTTGAGTTAATATTTTATAATGGATACAACAATGAAATAGTAAGTGGAAGAATAAAAGAATTTGAAAGATATGATGAAATATTTACCTCTTCTTCAGGTTCATCCTTTTGATTTGATCAAACAGGCTCCTTAGGTTGGTTTTATGACGAAAGTAAGGCCTATAATATGAAATGAGGAATGTTGGGAGGATATTTGGACAAGTATTGGCTGAGGGAAAAGTCTTTTTGGGTTTGTAATTAAGAGAAGGGGAAGTTCTATTTTATAAGAGAGGTGATGGTCATTTTCAGAAAAGAATGAAATATTATTTTATAACAAAATCCTTTTCGGTTTCTAATGGATATAAAATGAAATATTTAAAGGATATGGTGGAGATGGGTATAAAACTTCACAACCAATATGTTTTAGAAAGGTTAAGTCAACATATTAACCTTCTCTTTTATATTTAACTCTTAGTTAAATCGTTTGACATTTAACATGTATATTTGTATTTTTATATTATATGGTTAATAAACATACTATAACAAGCCCCTAGAACCCCATGTGGTTCACTATTATCATATATAACCATATGTAAGTCCTTTGGATGATACTTAGATTTTTAGGAATATTATATCAATTAATACTATAATATATAATTTAAAAACTAACTTATGTCAATTTTAACACTATTTAGTATTTGTTTTTTTTGAAAGCCATAAAAACTTTATCACATTGAATGAAATTTATTTAAACAACCCTAAAATTTCATATTAACCAATAAAATTAGTGGAATTTATCATAAGTCTCAATTTACATTCATTTGGATATTTATAATATCAAATCTTTTAAAATTTTATTAATAAGGTAATTACTACATCATCATTGTGTCATAAATAAATTAAATTATTTAATTTCTAAAAATTATAAATAAAATACCATTATGTGGGAAATATTTTTATCTTTCTAATGAATATATATAGTTTTATTTATATTGTGTGTAACCCTATATTAAAAATGGTTTAGTTATTAGACATTGAATTTAACTCTTTTAACTCTTCTTTAAATAAAATAATAATAAATATCCTAATCTAATCCAAGTGGACCAAATAGGATCCTATTTTATTACAATGGTTTTTGGTCGAATTATACTTATCCATTATAATTATTACATGTGTTAGGGTAATTGTGATATCTTTTTTACCATTAATTACCCTATTAACTTTTAAGTGTGGTAAATAAAAGTCAAACGTTACTATTCACCCAAATTTATTTTCATCATATTGAACCACATTTTAATTTCTGATATCAACCGTGTTTCTCAGATTTTCTTTAATTCAACACCCAGAAGCTGTAAAATTATATTTTATGCAAATTTGCAAATATTCCTAGGTGGTGGGTAAAAGACGGTAAAAAGTTCGACAAAATTTATATATATCTAAACTCATTATAAAATGACTCTAATTAATTAAATTGAAAATTTATAGGTATTATGTATCTATTTTGACCTGAAATAAATTAAAATAAACTAACTACTTATTAAAATAAAAAATCTGTTTTAAATAATAACGCAGTGTTCTTCACTATTCATCAAAATTTTAAAGTTCTCAGAAAAATACCAATGATTTACCCCAAGCTAATTTTAATATTCCGAATTTAAAAATGAATTATATTTTAGAAAATTCAAAACATGTAAGTTTCATTTATTAATTTAAAATTAATTCCAGCTGTCAAAACAAAAAATGGGTTTTTAAAAAGTAAAAACTATCAAAAGATTGACATGTGTTTTTGTCAAATTTAAATGTGAAATTACTAATTATGACCTAAATTGTAATAAATGATAAAAATATAATCTAATTATACTTCAAAACCATTAAAATGCATTTTTTATCATTATTAATTATATTTATTAAAAAAGTTTCTTTCAATTAAAACAAAGTATTTTTTTACTATTCATCAAAATATGAAAGTTATCAGAAAAGTATGAAAAATTTACCCAAACTAAATTTTTATGTAATTATTATAAAGAATAATTTAATTTCATTAAATTTAATATATAAAAGTGTCAAATATTGGTTTTAAAAAAAGGTTCCCCATTAAAAGGCCGTAAAATTGCATTTTTTGAAAAAAAAATTTCTCTGAAAAAAATGATTTTGTTCTTATATTATATCTAGGAAACAAATAATATGGATGTTAAAATTATATAGAATATATAAGATTCAAAATTCTGTTAATACTATTCATAATCTCTTTCGGAATGGTTAGTTTAGTAAGTTTCAGTGCACTTAAACTCAGTGTTGCGTGTAGCGCAAGCTATTGAATTACTATAACGAGACAACGTACTATCAAATCGTGGGGTGTTACATTCCTAACTTGAACAATAACACTAAATGTTTAATTTGAATAATTCCACAGATATCTAAACCCAAAAATCTTAAAAATATTATTGACCTAATATAATACCCAAAGATTAGAATTATTTGACCATATATTATTCCAAAATTAACTCAACATTTATCTCTAAACAATATAAATTACTCATACAGTCACATTCAAAAAATATTTATTCCATAGTCATATAATATTCAAATTATAATAATATATTCTATTAATAACCATTTTCACCATAATTATATAGTATAATTATTTAAATTTCCAAAAGATAACTCAATCATTATTCCTCAATTATTATCCTAAAATTTGATATAAAATTTGATAATTGTAAAAATATCTTTTTTTACCATGATTCATATGATGTTCCCAAATATATGATGAACTTCTTCAAAAATAAACATAACTACCCAATCAATAAATTTGATTTTTAAATTCAGGGTAATCTAAATGATAAAACATGTGTTCCTAAAAATATAATTACCCTTTATCAAAATTATACATATTTTCCCTATCAAAAATAGTCATATTATCCTGAAAGGTTATCTTTACAATATATTAACTCTAAAAACTAAAGTTTCTATAATGATAAAGTAAAATAGTATATGCTTCCAAAATTTAACTTAATATTTAAGCCTCATTTATTATCAACCACTTTGAGATAAAATCACATAACATTGAAAAATATCACATTTATCATGATTTATATAATATTTCAAATTATATAATAGGATTATTCAAAAAAAATGTTACCACCCGATCAAAAATCATTATTTAAATTACTGGGTTATTTATACGAAAAAACATGTGTTCCTAAAAATTTAATAACCCATTATCCAAATTAATCATAAATACATTAACATTAATGATCATATAAACCCTAAATGTTATCTTTAAACTATACCAATAATAAAAAATATAAAAACATTTTACCCAAATAAAAATCATCGCAAATCAAGTGATAAACTAGAGGTTTATAAATATCTTAATAATATATTAAACCCCCATAATAAACTCTAAAATATCATTAATCAAATTAAAATCACATAATACCTCCAATGGAAATATATACTACGGAACATATGATCATAAATGAGAATACCAACTTTTAAATAAAAAACCACTACATTATATATCTTTAAACCCTATATGTAAACACTTCAATCAATATAATTCTTTTATAAAGAATTAAATAATATTTTATATCATATTCAATAATAGTTAATTCCAATAATCTAAAATATTAATCATGTCCAGTTATTCATTTATATCAACATAATAAAAATTTAAATAAAATAAATGTTAATAAAAAAATTTATATTAGCTATATGTTATTTTATTCTCTTTATCTTTTGGAATATGGAATTAAAATAACATTATTTATATGATCTAGATTTTCCATTTCCTGCTATTTCTATCATATAATCAGTTTACATTATTTTTATAATCTCTACATTAAAAACATTTAATTAGTACCTAAAGAAGACTTTCATTCCAATATATTTATTTAACTGAATACATTATTTTTATTTATTCATTTATTTATATATTCACCAATTTACCACATATGTAACATCTTCATAGTCATTTGAGATATTCTATATGGGGCTTCTTCTCACTTTATTCACACATATGTAGTCAAATATTTTTAACCTTGATGATATTTATCACATAAAATTACCTTAATATCCATTTTTTCTCTTATTCAATGAATTGAGAAACCCCCAAGGGTTTTCATTATTAATCATTACTATAGTGTAATACTTAGGTGTAACCCCAACAGTTTTCACTCTTACTCCTTTCGATTTTGGATTCATGTTTATAAAAATTACACATTTTTCTTTACTCTAATTATAAACGTCGTTCATTCTGGTTCCATCCATTTACTAAAAATAAACATATATAATGTTCTTAAAATCACAAAAAAAACATATTATGAGAAGGGTAAGTACTAATATATCCTTAACTATGTCATATTTTATTCAACTATTTCAATTCTGCATGTCATAGCCATAATTCTTCATAACATAATACCATTCATGTTATAGAAAGCTAATAAATTATTCTCAAATAAAATCCTAGCATTTATTATTCTCTAAGCCATTACAATAACCCAAATAAAATACCTCAGACCCATACACCAAGATTTAGTGTTAAAGGATTACTCCTTACATAATGGATTTCACAACAATGAGGGACTGGGACACCAACAAATCAGTGGCACATCGGAAGGCTGATCCACCCTTGAAATCGGCTCATGCTGAAGGTGGGAGTATTTCTGGGAAGTAGGTCGTGGTTTGGACAAAATTGGTGGCTTAGAGTGCTGCTACTTTAGGGGTCATCCAAAAATCAGAAGGGAGGGGATTTAACCTGGAGGGTTTCCATACCAACAACTCTTTTGAGTTTTTGGGCACAGAGGAGACTATACAAGATCAACCCTTCGATCTGAATGGAGGAGAAACAAACGGTATGGAGTCTGAGGAGGACTGATTAGTAACTAAGGAGAATGAGGAGGGTAAGACCACTAAGAAGAAGAAGTTGAAGGGCCGCAAGGACTAATCAAATCTACCAGAACCGATGGAAACATGATCGGGTAAAAAGTCTAAACCGTGCAAGAAAGAAATGTCATCTGCTTCATTGATTCTTGTGTAGGAGGAGCCTCAAGTTGTAGTTATGGGAACCAGCAACGACAAGTTGAGTCTGAGTTCTAAACCTAATGCAAAGTGTATCGAAGTTGAAAAGGATTCTAAAGAGCCTATCCTCCACTCTGAGGAGGAA
Source organism: Viscum album (assembly GCA_963277665.1). Classification (NCBI taxonomy): domain Eukaryota; kingdom Viridiplantae; phylum Streptophyta; class Magnoliopsida; order Santalales; family Viscaceae; genus Viscum; species Viscum album. Next base: position 711,529,097 of record OY728155.1, read on the forward strand.
ATGGTGGAAGAATTCGTTTATGTCAACATACCATAGGTAGAGGCAGAGATGATGGGAAGACCGATTCAAGTGGATGCCAACATGGAGCAGGCTAATTGGATTGACAAATAGGATATGATCCTGATGATAGGCTTCAATGATGGGAAAATAAACAAAGAAGAATATATTCGAACCTGGGACAAAATGGCGTCTCACTTCAAAGTTGTTATCGGCGAAGAATCTGATGCTAAGGTATGGATTATAAACTGGAAACTTTATAGGGAGGAAAGTACAAATAGGCAGATGCTATTCTTTGATGGATTTTCTTTTTCTTATGAGGATTCTCTACCGGATTGAATGTGACTGGTTTCTCACTTTGCCTAAAACGTGACTCTATTAATAAAATGTTATTTTTTAGTCAGGATTTCACACCAACTATAAAACCATGTAATATAAAAACCTTATAATTATATGATTAACATAAAGGATTTCACTATTTAACATTTTCTTGATCATTTAGATTTAGTGTTTCATTGAATTATAAAAACCATTAAAAAATAATGTGGATACCTCCACACTAAGTAAATTCCTTCCCATGAGAAAGGTGTCTTATGTTTATAGTCCAATTTAATTCATGAAACATTTCTTTATTCAAGACCTATTATCATTGACGTCTGAATAGTTCTGATACATCCATAGATCAAATGAATAATATTTTAAAATTTTTAATGAAAAAAATATCAATAAGTGTTAGAAAAATAATGTAAAATCATGAATCCATTTTTTTAAAACAAGAAAATAGAAAATGAATATTTCCTTTAAAAAATATTATTTTATCCCAAATAATCATTTAATCGCAAATGATAACAAAATCAATTCATAATATTTTCCTAAAATATTTTGTCCCTTTTATAAATGAAAAATCATAATTCATGAGGATTCGACCAAAAACATGATAATTTTCTTTGAAAACAAACCTTTCACATTTAGAGTATCATAATCATTCCATTAAATAAAAAGATAATTTTTTACCTTATAAAGTTGAAATATTTATATAAAATAACACTTTCAATAATAGGAGAACGTATAGGTTCCTTGGAAACCCATCTTCATATAAATCATACAATAACCGTTATAGAGGAAAAACATTTTTAGTTAATTACATTTTGTCTCCTCTTTGAGATCATATCATTAACCAATACATCATCGGGGTTTATTGGATTAAACCATCATTATAAACAATTTAAACAACAATATCGTAATAAAATATCTAAAATATTTTCTTTCCATAACAAAACACATAAAATTTGAATTTTAACCCAAAATAAAAACATCTTTTAAATATCTGTTCCAAATGAGAAGAAATATCCTTCTCATTAAGAAATAATTAAAAATTAATATTACCAGAAAATGGGAGTAGTATATTTCTTCATAATGCATAAAAACTAGTATAGTAATTTAGGTGAAAAATAATAGCTATGATGGATGGAAATATGTTTCAAATGGTAAAAATTAAAGACATTATAATCCTATTTTTATAATTAAATTAATAAATAAAAATACGGTAAATTATAAAAATATCCCTTTATATATTTTAAAATAATTTAAAATTTAATTGAAATTTTCTGCTAATAATATTTTAAGGTTATTTTAAAATATTAATGAATTTACATGAACATGGACATATGATGACATGATTTTAAAGCATTTGAAACAATGTTTTAATGAAAATCCCCCCCCCCTCAAGTCATGAATCGTCGCGTACGTTATTTAATGTACTCAATAATGAAATTATATTAAATAATTACTTACATTATTTGTAAAAAATTTCATGTTTAGTAATGTACCATTATTCCTTTTATTTTATTTATTTACTTGTTCTATTTAGTTACGAAATTCATTATGTTTAGGTCAGATGTTTTGAGGACATTTTTCCCATAACCATTAAAATGAACTGGGCAGGAAAACCAAAGTTAAATGTACATGGGTAAAAATTATAAAGGATATTAATAATATTAAAAATAAGTTTTAACACGTTTAATAAAATTTTAAACCCATAAATTTATGTTTGTAATTAAAAATGAGATATGTTGTTCATAGAGGTCGTAGGAAACACAAACACATGAGTGATTTTTTAATTTTTATAGTAGACAAAAAAAATAAAGAATAAAAAGTGAATATTTATATATTAAAATTATTACTATTAATATCATATTTTTATAATTAAATCTATCTTTATGACTAGCTATGGGATGTGAAATGAAAAATAATTTTTATCACATTGTGGAAGTAGTAGTCTAGAGGTACCCGCGTTTGATGTTATCATTATCCAACATATGGGAGGTTAATAAGATAAATATTATTTTATATTTTCATAGTATTATTTATTTCATAAATATCATAAATATCTATATATCAATTAAATATGTCTCTATAACCAACCTTTTTAGTAGATAGTAAAAAATGAAACACATCACTTTGTGGAGGCAGTATTCTGCACATACACGTGAACAATGTTTTCATTTCACATTTAATATAAATGAGTTCTAAAATAGTTGTTACATAAAAATAATTCCATTAAATTATAGTAAATATATTGATTTAATTATATTAGGATGATTATATATTTTTTAAAGGATATATAAAAACAAATAAACTTGAAATATTTTATTTATGACTCATAGCTCCTGCTTGGACATCTCCCATTTCATTACACCGTAATCTTTCTAGGATTGGTATTTTGGTGAGAAAATGGTCAATAGGAAATGGGTAGGGTTGTGGGATAGGGATTATAGATCCTATTTTCATTGTTTCTTAATGATTATAGATACTTTATGAGAGGAGGTACCCTTTTATATGTGAGAGAAGTGAAACCATTGTAAATAAAAAGAATTTTAAAATATAATATATATATATATATATATATATATATATATGTATGTATATCTGGGAAAGTGGATATAATTTCGTCCAATTTTTTACATATTATAAATTATGGTCAAAATACTATCTTCCAACAATATTTAGACAAGTTTTAGAGATACTTATATCATTATCTCTTAGTTTAACCTCCCGAACCTTTTAACCCTTACCATGGTGAAATACTATTAACTTTAAAACTATTCACTATTATAAAAAAATTAAATTTAACTCATTAACAAATTTAAAAATTATAATCCCATAAATATAATTGATTTTTTAGTACTAAATTTCCATCTTTGGAGAATATTATTTTAATATAAGATTTCAAAACAGAAAGAAAAACAGTTTGTAGAAAAATTCAATTTTAAGAGTAAAAATTATTTTAATCCAAAATAAAATATAAGGTTGATTTCTAAGAAAATAAATAAATTATTTTAAAAAAAGGGTTTTATTTTATTTTCAATTAAAAAACCAGTAGTAACCACGTAAAAACATTATCAAAAGGTAAGAAAAAAAATTTTATTTGAATAATATCATTACTTAGATTTTCAAAATGTCAAACATATATTTTTAATTTCCAAAATATACATTAAAATGAGTTATTTAATTTTTAAAAAATATATTTCATCAATAAATAGGTATAAAACATTCAATCCATTTTTAATTCTAAAAAATTTCATAAAAGTGAGAGTATTTGTAAAATCTATATTATACACAATTCACCCAAAAATCATTTTTTCAAAAAAATAGCAAAAAATTACAATAAGCTAATTTTGAGATAATAAATTGATAATTTAATTAGTTTCATATGATAAATATTCTGAAATTAAAAAATTTATATATTAAATGAAAATGATATTATAAAAAACTACTTTTATATTAAAATGATCCTTCTAAACATTAAGTGTTCTTAACCATATTTCATATCATTTACTAATGTGTTTTGGTTTACTTGTTTACTCTTTTAATATTGATAATTTACAATTTATTACCATTAGTTTTAATAATTTTTAACTTTTTTAATTTTGTGTAGCACATATCAAACACTATTCAATATTATATTTACTTAGAATAATGCATACTAAAATATATCAGAGTTACATTAAATATGGGGGGGATGAATTTTCACATCCAAAAGACACCATTAACCCCATACTGGGTATCCAAATTATTTAATATATATATATATATATTGGTTTCACAACATATAAATATAGTATTAATATGGGCAGTTTTCCTCTTAGCCACCTCTCTTTTCTTGATATCAGTAGCACAGTGGCCACCAGCCCCCACCTTAATCACCTAACCCTCTCTGATATCCATAAAATTCCTTGGACCAAGTCATTTTATCTCCACTAGCCCAAACCCATTCTATATTTCCAATTTATTCTTCCACAAAGTCTTGTAAATTTTAGAGAAATGATCGGTTGACCAGAAAAGTATCTCTATGATTTCTCTCTACCAAACTATGATATCTTCAATTTTTTTATAATGATAAAATCCTCTCATTAATTTTTTAAAATCCATTTATATAAAAAATATTACCCCAAAATAGATCATAATATTGATAAATACCAAAAAATGATAAAAATGTAGAAATGGGTGGGAGGTAAGGGTTTTTCATCATATAACTACCCCTTGAATTGATCTTCCCAAAATATTTAATCCACAGCCTCCGTCTTCTCGAGGTTTACTAACCCAAAAATTGAGAGTCATGTAGAGAGAGTGGAAGATAATAGAGATAATGATATAGGGAATTTTTTATTTTACACCCCTTCTTTAATAGTTTAGGAAACACTATTAATATGTTTGGATTACCCAATGGCCATTGAAATGATCATACTCTCATCCAAAAGAAAAAAATGCTTTCATTGAATCATCAAAGCAGTATAATTATAAATACAGTGCACTATTTAAAAAATATTTATAGTTTTTCATTATCAGGAAGGTCCAAATCATAATTTTTCAAAACATTCCCCAACATTTATCAGTCCCCGCAAAAAACATCAGGACATCCAAAACAAAAAATGTCGATATAAAAATTCAAATAAAAAAATAGACATTATCTAATGAATATGAAATATGTTATTATTCACTATAATTATTTCTATGTATTTAATTATTTAGTAAATATTATTAATTTTTAAAATTCATGATCACTTTTTTTCTATGACAAAACTAACCCAAAAATTATGAAAACATTTCCCTATAGTAATCAAAACCATCTGAACCTAATGATATAGTCAGTTTCACAATTTTAAATCTACTTTTGGGGAAATTTATTATTTAATATTTTTTATAAAATTTCATAGAATCAAAATATTTATTTAAATAGATTATCAAGTGAAACAGTAAAAGACTTCATCTAAATTAAAATTATTTCTAATAATTCCATTGATTTTGAACTATAATCGAATTTGTTGCATATGATATTTCCCCATCATGTGGAATCCCATACCACTAAAACATCACTTCTACTAAAACTAAATATGCATCTGGTGTTATGTCTCACAAATCATTTATCTCCATACGTGTTTCCGCCTATGGTACCTTATATAATGTTCTAATAATATAATTCTAGTAATTGACCTAAATACCCTCTTAATGTCGTACCCGACCCTACCTGTCACATACCTAAATGGAGTTCCTGATCCCTACAGGATGGTGACTAGCACATGGGAATCACACAACAATAAGAAGAAATTACTTTACCCATCCAAGAAAAATATCATAGAACATAAATAGATAAAAGGGAAAATAAATAAATATATATTCTCGTACTAAAACTAACAAAAACAAACAAACAACTCATAGAAGCAACAATCTCCAAATACAAGTACAAACCTCAAAGGATCACAAAACCAAACCGATAAATCCATGTGATATAATGGGAAACCCCCCACTCTCTCACCGCCAACTACCCAAATGAATCTAACCAGAAACCTCACCAACTCACTATGGTTCCTTTCTTTTCCCTACATTGAAATACATACCATGGATTTCATTCCACAAAATAGGTATGAAAGGTGTGTGCTAACATGATAAGTAGGGTCCCATCTAAGTGTTCCATAAAAAGCCTCTGTACAAAAAAACATAGGTTTACTCATTTCATATAAAACATGGGATGATAAAAAAATAATTATTTTTATCAGGTCTATGATAAATATTTTTCATTTTCCAATAATTTAAAAATAAATATTGGTATGAAAATGTCAAGAATGATGTCCACTATCATTAATAAAAAACTAAAGCATGCATATAAAATCCAAACTAGTAAAAAATCTTGAAAGATGTAAATCACACCAAGGAACTCAATAAGCTTGGCTAGAAAACTAATCATACCTCCAAAAAATTACTAGTGCACAAAAAGTCCCTAAAAAGAAGATTAAGGATTAGAGGAACACACCATATGTGAATTCCCCAATAATGTCAAAAAACATGTCCCATGAACAACATTCTTAGGGAGTAGAGTAAATCCAAATGTTCAAACCAGAAAATGGTAATATGCATGAAATAATAAGATAATCCATTCACAAATATACCTAAGGATCACCATGTTCTACAATTCATAAATTATTTCAATGATTTGAAAAAACCCCCTTTCTATTTACCATAAACTAGGGAAAAGAGACCTTTTATCCCAAATCCATATACAAAAAACCAAAAATAATACCAATTTATTTATAAATTAATTTATAAAAATAAAAGAAATATAGTTCATCCAACATGAGCTAGAGTCGGAACCACCTACCTCAAATGTTGTGTCACACACGCCCGTTACAAAATAAGCTAACAAGAAGAAACAAAAAAAATTATGATGGAGTCCCTAGAAACAATATACAATAAACAAACTAAGTTAAATTCCAAAAATGGGTTGGAAAAGAAGAGGAAATTACATAGACATCATAAATACACTTCATGTACACTATAGCCAATAGAAAAATGGCCCCTGAAACAATATTGCATAATAGTTCTACAGAGAAAAAAACCATGGATCAATGAATTCTAGAACTCAATGAAAAGGCTTTACCGCAATCAAATAAATTAATATTAAGAAATTATTACATGCCTAGGGAGATGATTTACAACCACAATGGTGATCCAATGATGAATGAATCAATATGTAATGAACTGAGACCCCAAAAATCACCAGGAGAAGCCTTCTAGGTTGAGAAAAAAATATCTATAGATGAATGAGAAACAAATTATTCAACCAACCCCCAAAACTCGGATATTCCAATAATTACATGATGTGTAACCCCTTTACACATTGTGTAATCCACGAATATCAATTACACTGAAATATCCATCGCCTATTTAATTAAAAATTGATCCTCCACATTATATGTCATGTGACCATTACACAGTGTGTAATAGTTTCATGCTATGTACACAGTTTATGAATCATATCTGGAAACCAACTACACGTCGTGTAACCCATTACCTCATCATTTAGTCACCTAGTATATACCAAAAAACCCCAATTCATTACAAAAAACCTCAAACCAACTCTAGAATTATTTGATCATGAGGATTTCCTCATAAATCCATTAACCCATTTATACCCAAACTGTATTATTTCAACAAATATATATCCATGATCATTTAGACATTTTCCATAAAAAAATTATCTTCATCATCCAGATTTAAAAGATACACCTAATTAAATGGGAGGTCTATCAAGGATTTGGGAAACACCAGAATCCTGGTAACAGGATGTTATAAACTCCCCACCATATGAATTTTCTTCCCTGAGAAGTCATGTGGGAAAATGATGATTGGTAAATAGGTTGGGTCATTGCTCTCTCATGAGTTACTCATAGTCCAAGGTCTCATGATAATTTGATTCATTCCACCAAAAATAAATTCCCAAAAAATATACTTTACATAAAATATTTTCACTTGATAGTAAATGATCTCAAAAAGATACTCAAAAATAAAAATATATCACTCTAAATCAATATATTTCTATATCAAAATATGATATGGATTACAATCATATTTCATAAGTTGTGATATGTAGAAAATACAATTAATTATTCTCCACTATTTCATGAATTTCAACTAATATGAAAACAACCCATGCTGCTTAATAACCTCAAATAGTCCCATATATCTCATAGGAAATGTTGCCTACTTTCCAAGCCGAAGGTGACCCAACTGAGGAGAAACTTTTAAGATGACCCGGTCACCTATGGGAAACTCTAATTTAAATACCAATCTATCTACATAATATTTCTTTTTACTCTATTCTATAATCAAATGCTGATGTATATCATTAATCCTCACAGATATCACCTGAACCAAACTTGATCTCACAAAATTAGTTTTTCGCACATCTTCCCAGAAAAGAGGTGACATAAACGGGTGACCATACACCGCCTCAAAAAGAACCATTATAATTAATGGATGATAAATATTTCTATAAATAAATTCAATATGTCCTTGATAGATATCCCATGATACACAAAAATCCAAGACACTTTCATGGAGCATATCCTCTATAATCTGAATAACATGCCTCTTCTGACCATCAGTCTATGGATGATATGGCATACTCAACCTGACCATATTCCCCATCAAATCATTGAAAGTTATCTAGAATCATGAAGTGAATCTAGGATCCCTATTTGAAACAATGGTAGATGTAACCCTGTGTAAGCTCACCACTTCATAAACTCAAAACATACCCAGATAATCATTTTTTGTGGTGTATTTGATCAGAAAAAAATGAGATGACATAGTTAATCGATCAATAAAAACCCATATATCATTCCTCCATCAATGAGTCCATGTTAATATGACAAAAAAAATTTATGGGTTCCATGTACCATTTCCAAGAAGGCACCAAAATAGGATGAAGAAAACTCGCTGGTTTCAGATGCTCTCGTAATATATGTTGGCTAGTATAACATCCAAAAACATAATTAGCAATGTCATGATTCATACCCAACTATTAGAATATTCATCTCATGTTATAAAGTATATTCATTGTTCCCAAATTGATGGCATGGGAAGATCAATGACAATAAAAAACGAATATCCTTAGAGATGTTGGAACAAAAAACTAATACCCAAAATAGAGACTACCATCTAAATATAGAGGTCAACCAGAAATAGTCTCCCCACTGTATAGGGTTTCTATAAATCCCCTAAAATCATCATATCTTTTTTAACATTATATAATATGCTTAACATGAGTTCAATATAATTGAACACTATTTAAAACCATTCCTTAAACAATATTTTGAGTAGTATGAATCCTCATATGGTACAAATATTCAACTGATTCCAAAAGATCTTATAATGGTACTTTCCTTTTAAGAGAATCTGCAATGAAATTCAACTTCTTCATGGTGTAGGTGATATGAAATTCAAAATTATGAAGGTATTCCAACCGATAAATTTGTTTAATATTCAAGTGATTCTGAGAAATGATATAAATCAAACATTATTTTTAGAATAGACAATAAACCCTTACCTAAAAAGATAATGTCACTAACAATTAGGTGAATTAATAACTAAAGAAAGCCTTAAATCTTGAGTAGGGTAATTATTCCCATGTGTTCAAAGCTGATGAGATCAATAGCTACAACATGGTCATCTTTTATATGCATACAGACCAAACTACTACCAATAGAATCACATAAACCCACATATCTAATACCAAAATCAGGTAAGATCAAAATAGGAGTCGATGTCAATATTATTTTCAGATTTTTGATATAAGACTGACACCGTGATCCCCATGTGAATTTCACCCCTTTCTTAGTAATATCAGATAATTTTGATTCAAACTTTGGAAAAATTCTATATGATATATTGGTAGTGTACAATAAGACTGTCGAAGCTCTGAATATCAAAGATATTTTTTGGATCCTCCCTTGACAAGAAAGAATTTACCTTATCAGGAATAATAGAAAAGTTGTTATTCGAAATGAAGTTCCCTAAAAATTTCACTTATTGACTCCAAAAATTTCATTTCAAAAGATTTACAAAAAATATGAGTTCTTAGTTTTTTCAAAACCAAACTCATATGGAAATTTTGGTCACACCCTGATCTTCAGTAAACTAAAATTTCATCTATAAACACTACCAAAAAGTGTTGAGATACTAATTGAATATATAATTCATCAAATCAATTGAAATTGTATGAACATTAGTCATACCAAACAACATAAAATAATTCTTATAATGGTGACACCTACTCTAGAAAATCATCTTCATTATATCACACTCCCGAACATTGAGCTGATGATAACCCGGTCGGATATTAATTTTTGAAAACCAATTTTACCCTTTAACAAATCTAATAAATAATTTATATGAGGAAAATGATACATTTTATTAATTTTCAATGAGTTCAACTTCGGATAATACGCACATAATTAGAGTGAATTGCCTAATTTCTTATCAAAGAGCACAGGGGATTCTCAAGGAGAAACACTAGGGGAGAAATCTCTTTTTCTATAGATCATATGACTAAAGCTTGAGGTCATTCATCTATACTTGTTCCTTATGATAAGAATGCATTTAAATCAGCTAAATATGTAGCACCAAGTCAATAATAAACTCTACTTATCTATCTAGAGTAATCCTAGAGAAATAATCTTGGAAAAAATCATGAAAACCTAGAAAAAATGTGGAAAGATAAATGACAAGAAATTATCAGTATCAATTGAAACATTAGTCACTAAACATTTCGGCTCTAGGAGGGAATGTCTTGCATGGCCAAAACTCTGATCCCACTCTCTCAAGAACATAAGTAAGCTTCCATGAACCACCCAAAATTATACACCATGGGGATAACAATCACACTCAGATCAATGAGTAATAAAATAACTCATCCCAATGATGACATCAAATAGATAAATATCAAGAATAATAAAATTATAGACTGGATCTTTATTATCTATTTATAGCACACAAGGGAACTCAAACACCAATTGTTTCCTCTCCCCAATAGATGTATCTAACTCCATAAAAAAGTAAATAATTTCTGTTGGATGTTTAAGTAAATAATATAAATGGGAAGACATAAAAAAGTGGGAAGAATATATATTAATCCAGGAAATCGATATTAAGGATGCAAAAAAAATGATAACTCTCACTATTTCTAGACATGTGTCAACCTTTACTAGAAACTCATTTACTGTGTGAAGGTGATTTACACAAGAGGAATTTCCCCTGAGATATATAGTATTTTAGGAATCTAACAGCACCACAATTTCCTTTGGAGTTTAAAACAACTAACCATATCAAGGAGTAGACATGACCTGATAGAAGTGATGTAGATGACCATAATTCCACAACTCTTACACATCACTTCTGGTGAAAGACAATAATTCCATGTGTTTATGAACATTCCACACTATTAGAAAGTCTTATGGATAGTTCTAGTTCTATCCTAAGGTTATTAAGATGCCTACTACCAAGAACCACCTCTTCCACTCCTGCAGTGATCCTCACACTTCCAATTTTTCACTAGCATGCCACTAAATATGCCACTAGGTGGAAGATAAGGGGTAAAATATCTAACCTTTATAGAAATGTTCATTTCAAAAATCACATCCCTATTAACTGTGTTTTAATATGTTAAAAGAATAATTATTAATACATGTGATATGATATCAGGTTTTAAAGCCTGTAGGTACTTCAGATCATTCGTTTGGTCACTCTTAACCACAACTAGTGCAAAACAAACCAGCTTAGTGAACCATCTCTTTTATTCCAACACAACACAATCAAATTTTTGTAAAGAGACAACTATATATTATTCACAATCCATAGAAATCCTAGGAAAAACTTTTGGAAGAAGAATGAATAAAAATCCTTCAATTCAATGAAAACATGCTTACAAGCATCTACAATAGATTTCCACCAACTCCTTCCATGGACATCATGTATAAACAATGAACACTTCACATTGAAACTCTCTTCTATATCTGGGAAGTTGAAGATCATATTGACCTTTTTATTCGATACTTCAACTCTTGGGGTTTATTCATACCATTAAATGATGGTGGATTATCACATAAGAATTCCTTTGATCGATCCATGTATCCTCCAACTTTTGGATTTACCTCAATGATTTCTTTTTGATCTTGTGGAATATTCTAATCAAAACAACTACTTGAATGATATCTATAATAATTTTCGAATCCATAAAAGGATTTTTTCTGGGAATCATCAGCTTCATACTCCTAAGTAACTTCTAGAACACGTCTCAGGGTCATAACAATTCACACCTAAATAGAATAGATGATAAGACAATATAAAAATATTAGTTCAAATGTGAAAACTCAAAATAAAAAATTTAGATTAAAAAACAAAAAATTGGAGAAACACAACCTAACATCCATGTAAACTTGTGTCTCATCATGACAATAAATGTATAACCACTCATCCCAATATACCTCTCAAGTATTGATAATCATATCATTAGTATACCAGACATCCCAAGATAATAACTCTCAAGTAAATACAACCTCTGATACCGAACATTAAATAACTGACATTGATACCCTCTCAAACTCGTACATGAACTCTGACATACTATAAGGGAATTCCTGATCACCACATTCTAGTGGCTAAAACATGGGGATCACACAAAAATAAGAGGGAATGATTTTACACAACCATATGTAACAACATGGAACACATATAGAAAAAAATACAATAGAATATGAAATATATATTCCATAACCAAAACAAATAGTAGAAGCCAAAATACTCAAAGTAGCTACAATATTCAATTTCAAGTCCAGACATTAAAGGGAAACAAAAAAATAATTGATTCTCCATGTTATAGCATGTGAAAACCATCACCATCTTACCCACATCTACACAAACATAGCTGAATAGAAACCTCTTCACCTCACTGCAGTGTCTTTCCTTTACTTAAAAAAATACATAGAATTTTCTTTGAACCATCTAAGAGGTATGATAGGTGTGAGATAATAATCTCAGTATGTCCCACCAAAGTTTTCCATAACATGTATCTATACAGATAACTCAAGTATTCTCATTTAAAATAAAACATGAAATTAATAGAAGTAAATAAGTTTTAACAACACCATTGAAAATATTTTCCCCTTTTCAGAAAATTCCAAAACAAAGGAAGGTATATAAATTTCATGCCTAACTCCCATTATCATTTATAAAAAACCAAAACATGCATAACCAAACCAAAATAGTATAAATCCTTTAACACTTAAATCATACCAAGGAAATTAATAGGATAAGATATCAGACTACCCATATGATAAAAATGATTAGTTCAAAATATGTCCCTAAGACACATGCCTAAGGAAAAAAGGAGCACCCCATTAGCGAACACCCCAAATGATTCAAAAAACATGTCCCTGAAAAATGGCCATGTGGAGTAAAAGAAATCCCCTTGGGAAAACTTACCAATGGTAACATGGATGATTTTCCTAGTCTAATTCTTCCACCTATGTAGCCATGTCTTCCCTTGTGTTTCATTTTAGAATTATTTTCAATTCAATTAAAATTCCCCTTATTCCATTTACCCAAAAACCATGGAAATTCTACCTTTTATGATAACTACTTATACACAAAGAATAAAGTAATTCCAATTTATTTATAATTCAATTCATAAAAATGGGAGCAGTGTAGTTTATCAAAAACAAGCTAGTGATGAAACCACCTTCCTAAAAATGGGATCCACACATGACCACAAATTAATCCACAAAAAAATGAACAAAACAAAAAAATCTAGGACCTATAAAAAATATTAACATATCATAATATATTCTATTCCACAAAAGGTTTGGTAGAAAAGAGGAAACAACACATCCCTTGATAATGCACACCTGCCGCACCACAACAGACAAGTGAAACAGCCCCCAGAATAATATCACATAGAGGATCTAGAGATAAAAAATTGAAACATCACCATGGATAAAAAGATTAGATGATGCAACACAAACAAACTATTTTGATCAATGAAATAAAGGAGAAGAATTTCATACTCACTCTGAGAGATGAAATCCATCCACAATAGTGATCCAATGTTGAAAGAATCAATCCCAATAAAATGAAGGCTCCCAAAATCTCTAGAGAATCCTTCTTGGTCAATATTAAAATGATTTATGGATGAAAGAAAAAAGAATTATATTGATCAGTAGACTAAAATATAACCACCCAATAATTATGTGACATGTAACCCCTTTACACATTGTCTAACCCATGATGATCAAGTACACTGAAAATCCCTTCACCTTTTTTATTAAAAACCTATCTTTAATGTTACATGTTGTGTGGCCATTACGTGGCATGTACTCCTTTCTTGATGTTTACCCAATTCGTGACAACTGTTTGGAGGCCATGTACATGTCTTGTAACCCCTTTTGACATCATTTAATCTCCCAATATATAATAGAATATCTATATTCTTTATAAAAACCTCAAAAATTTAGGACAGTCTACGAACCTGGGGAGAACCCTGAAAATCCATTAACCTATTTATACATGGACTCCATTATTTCCAAAATCATATATGCATGATAATCAGTTCATTATCCCCAAAAAATTATCTCCATAATTTGGAGTCCCAATACACACCCAATTAAAGTGTAAGACTACCAAGGAGAAGGGAAATATATAGAATAATAAAATTGGATGTTATATATAACCCTTTTTATTAACACAATGAGGGATCATGACACAATGAACTTATAAATATCCTATAATTTATTCATATAGTTCCAATTCATAGAGTATAAAGTGACCATATAGATGAAAAAATCACATACCATTCCCCAAGATAGGAAATAAAATCAAAATCCCCAAAATCAAATTGGAAAAAATATCACATATCACATATATAGACATGGAAATGCAATTCATTTGTAATGAACTGGTGCAATATACCACTTAAATATACATAAAAACTAATATTTCACTATCTCGAAGTGTGTTCCCAATCCCAATTGGCTGGAAAATAGTGTCCATGAATTATAAAGGAAACAATGGGAAGGGTTTCACCCATTTACAAAATCATAAAGATATAATAGGGGGAAAATCAAAATGGGGCATAAATGGATATATCCATTAGTAAAAGACAAAAAATTGTATAATAAACTAGATAATAAGGGTGATGGTTGATAAAAATGAAAAAAAGCAAAATGATACTAAAAAATTAATATCTATATGTGAATGTGATTAAATTATTTACATAACTCTATCAATTCTCACATCCAAAGATATATGAAAACTGACGTACTTAACAAGCTAGTTAAACCTATAATATATGGGTGTTATCTAAAATCCAAGTAGGCCTCCACCAGATGAACCAAATAACAACACTATAATATAGAAACCCTATCATTCATATTTTAAAATAAAAATATAAAATAATTTTTCCTGGTTTTACATAATAAAACTAGTATCAAACTATTTCCTAGAAAACTCATATTTCTACAAAATAAATCCTTTTAAAAATCAAACCAAAATAGGATTTATCATAAAAGCGCATTCATCAATTTTTGTTTAAGATAATAAAAAATGGATATTGAAGGATAATTTCATATCATTTCATAAATTTAGAAAATAATAAAACCTTGGAAAAAATATATAAATCATCATCATGGAATCCAATAGTGTATAATAGGAATAGTCTAGACCATAGATAACGTGTCCATCAATGAAGAAAATTGCACACACTAGAATACAAAAAATACATAAATTTACCTCAATCTAAACACTAGATATTACTCTACCATATCATAAAAGACAGTAAAATAATTTAACTTGGGCCAAGTCCCACCTAGGTTCACTTGTTTTAGGATGGTTCTAAACTACTGTAAATGTGTATCTAGTATTCCCACCTAGAGACCCATGTCTTCCAATGACACTCAAATGGAGGAGACCACTTCAATGTTTTATCATAACATATATCACATCAAACAATCTTGTTTAAAAACAAAATTCTTGCTCACACCTCTGAACACCCACATTGGAACACCCCCCATTATCAATTATATAAATTCAATTCAATTCAAAATTCCTCAAAGGAAAATATCATTATAATAATTCTAAAACCCAAAATTTCTATTACGCATAAGGGGTGTGTCTAATGGGACTTTATTTTTCTAGTAAATCATTTAAATTTTCAATCAGACATTTCCACATTCGACTCTAATTATTGGACCATTAAAATAATTCAAGGCCATTTCTAAGATCATTTTAAAATTAATTCCCCTAGATAAATTTTACTTTTCAATGAAATTTCTCAAAAAATGGTTGAACACAAATGAGCATGGAAAGGAAATATTTTTACATAATTTTGGAAACCATCAACATAAACAAGTCAAATACATTTATCATGAACTAAAGAGGTAATTAAATTTCAAAAATAATAACATATTCATTTATAACCGTTTTCATATAAAATCTTGTAAATAATCCCATTTCCTGCTTTTATCAAAATATTAATAAAATTGGATATAGATACTATATGTAAGTGGAAATATTTTATGACATTGAAATGGAATATTAAAAAAAATAAAATATTGATTAAATTTTATTGGGAGATCATTGGAAAATCATCATTTAATGACACGAAATATGGATCGTCGGAAAAAAAACTAGGTAAAGAGAGGAAAGAATCAATGAAGTGAGAATTGGATCCTCATAGACACAAATATAAATTATAAAACAGGGATCCAAAGAAATATTATGTATAAAATATCCCATGGGTAAGAAGTAAACAAAAATGTAGAGGATCTGTTACCAAGACGAAGAAAGACATACTAATTATGAACTACTATAATGAAGGACACTTAGATTCACTAGGAATTGATGTTAGGGCAGTTAAAATCATTTAATGAAATCCTATAGGTTTTTATAGGTTTATAAAAGATGATAAAAGAGATAAAAATTATGAAAATAGGTTTGAAGATAAAAATACATAATAGACCCTTCCAATACATACATTTTGTGAAACCACTGTCTGGACGGTGGCTACAACATAACTATTATAGCCACTATCCAGCCCAAAAATTGACTGGTGGATATTGAAAACTTCCTACAACATTACCCATCAAACCAATTAATTTTTGTCCCACATAAATCTGGTGGACCTTTTGTATCTTCTGTAGCTATAGACTAAGTTCTACACTCACAACACCACTTGAGATGATCCCCCAAAACAAAATATTGACTGAAAAACCAAAAACACTACAAGGAAAAATTATTAGGAGAAATCCATGATTGGGATGTTATAATTCTCCCCAAAATAAGTATTTTTACTGCCAAAAATATTCAAGTGCATTATTAGATGAAGGATAAAGAGTAATGAACTCGAAAGTGAAAAGAAGAACATGGATACATTACTAAATCTAAACACCCAAGAAACTCAAAAACATTCGACCCACTTAAAAGGGAACTAAACAATATTTCGTGTTAAACTATGAAAGGAACATAGATTATAAAACAACTACTCCAAATATATAATCAAGAAATTTTACTTCTATAGAAAACTAGAGAACTAGTTTAGGAATAGATGAGAAACTCTCTACGAAAGATTTAGCAAGACACAGACCTTCAAAAACAGGACAAAAAAGCATAACTAAAAAATTAGAAAAGTAAGTACTCACCAAACCCCTATACAAACTGAAAAGAGAAGCATAAAAAATCCACATACAACATAATTAAACAAGATGCTCAAAAAGAAATCCACCTTGAGAAAAGACAATTATAAAATCATGTGAGATAACAATAGAGAGATATTTTAAATACATAAAGAGGATATATATACCTCATTAAGAACAAAATATTATAGTCTTTGGTCATGTGAGGGTAACCTAGGACTATATTCTAAGAACAAAACCTCCTGATAAATCTAATTGAAAGATCATATTATAAAAAACCACTTCTTAGTCATCCCAACACATAACCAATATCTACTATGTACCAAAATAAAACATGACCTCTATCTTAACATAAGATGACATCGTGAAGAGAGAATTGAAGGAAAAAACCATTGAGTAAAAATAACTCCCAATGAAACAATCATCCAACATTGAATAGTTTAAAAGAGTACAAAAGAAAATGAACACACATTGACTATCTCTGAAGAACCCACGCCAAACTGAGGGAAAACTTTACATAATGGATCACTCAAAGAGATAAACATAGATACTTATGTAGAAACATTTTCCCTAGAGACTTTTAAATCCTTATAGAAAAAACCTAAACATAAAATTTTTTATAAAATATGAACAACTGAACCTCTACCATTGCATTAAATTCCTCAGTTGATGAAAAAGAAGGAAATATATTCCAGAAAAAATATCTATATTTTCTTATAGCATAAAAACAATTCTCAATACCAAGGAAAGCACGTTATCTATTTTCAGTCTTCCAGAACATGATAAAAAATATCAACTATTATAAAGGTAATTCTTTAGACATGAAAACTTCTATTATAGTTCTCTCTCAACCGTATTGAATTTACATAAGACTAAAACTCTCTGAAATAAACTCAACAAAAATTAGGGCTTAAAGATAAGAGATTGATCCGGTGAGAAGCCTAATAATTTAACTTACACATACCCAAGATAAAACATAAAAAATATTTTTTTTATTGTAACAATTCACCACAAGAAACACTGAATGAAAAAAACAACTTATGACATAACATGATCAATGGGGGAAATCGATTATGACAATTTAAAATAAAAACAGTCTTTACATTAAGATAAATATGAAATAATGAAATCAAACGTCATTAGAATCTCCATTAATGAATGATACTACTTCACTATAGAGGTGAATGACTTGATCCCTATTAACATGGAACATTTTGATTATGATGTAAATCCATTTAGAGCTAATGATACCTGAATGTATTAAGGTGTACACTGATCCAAACAAGTCCTCTTAATATAATATAAAAATTCCAAGAATTATGGGATTTTGGCGGAGGTAAGGAGAATAATATTTATGACCTGAAATCCCATGCTAATATAAAACCAAGTTCATTTTTATAGAGTAATCTCATAAGAATAAATAATATGGAACTTTGATGCCAATATAGATAGGTAAAACTTGAAATAATTCATTTTTACCCTATTATAACTTCATCCATCACACCTAGGGATTTTTGAAGCATTAAACTCTTCCCTTACACCCATAAATCCTGCTTCAGCATTGGTATCTATCTTTACCCATGATTCATTTGAGTAAAGTCTAATAAAAAACAATAAAAGTGATAAATCTAGACAAAGACAGTATCAAAAACATAATCCCATTATAGAATCATTCATTCCTAGATTAGGTGGATATGGAACTAAATAGATAAAATTGAAATATTTCTTTTTCACCATTTTATATCCATTCTTAAGATAATATAAGTCTTAAAACATTGGTTCTATAACTGTATTATAGAAAAATTCATTAATGAAAAACACCTTGAAATATTATCAGGAATAGTACTTATGTGGATTAATCCATCAAACATAATTCCACAACATCCAAGGTATAACCACTACCAAGAAGGTAGAAAATATTTCATTGATAGATTAAAGAAACTCATGTTGGGAAAAGATCTTCCCAATCCATAGTAACTGGTCCACTAATTTTTGACAATAGTTATTCCCAAATAAATGATGACAGATTAGTATTTTAACCCTTCAACATAATTATCATTCAGGTTTATGATAGGAATTATGTAGATCCCTAAAACCATAGATTACTAAAAAACCATACTATGATAATCCTAATAAACCAAAGATTCCATTAAATATGAAGGGTGGTATATACTACAAATAAGAATGAAAACCCCATCAAAAAAACATTATAATTCTAGACTTATTAGATAAAACAAAAAAACCCAAAATTACATTAACATTCCATTTTTTTAAAAAAAGTAATGAACCAACATTAAAAATTTAAAACCAAAAAACATAAGTTTTAATTTTTTTTCTTAAATAAATTCACCTATTTCACAAAATATAGTTTTATATATATTCATTTTAAAAATGATTTTTATTCTTTAGACCAATATTTAAACCAATGTGAACAATTTTAAAAAAATGATATATATAAAATAGTTTAAAACCCAAATTAAACTAACTAATCACTTAATTATTTAAAATATTCTATTTAAAAGTTATTAACACTAAATGAAAACATATTCAATAATTAGGAGTCCAAACCTTTCCTTAAAATCACAACTAAAATTTCAAAAAAAAACTCATCATTTTAGATTCATACTATTAATAAAACACCAGAATCTAAGAAACGCATTACATTTAAAACATTTCCAAAATAGCGAGAAATTATAAAATATTTTAAAAAAACTAATCATTTTATTTTAATGATAACATAACTTACCAAAAACCAGATCAATTATTCTAGGAGAAACAACCAAAATCAGTATGAACCAAAAGAAAGAGAATATAAAAAACGCAACATTGGGTTAAAGAGAACATAAAAAATTATAAATAAATACTATATTTTCATGATTTGTCCACGTGGTTTGGATGACCATGGGCCAATAGTCTGATGTCCATTGGGAGTCCACCATAGTCAGCTTTATAACATATGCATGGTTTTACAAATGATGAACAGTAGTGTGCACCCTATAAATTCCCTCCAAAACCACTCTAAAACATTGAATGAAGCAACCCAAGTTAAACATGACTTATATAATAAATTAATCGCATGATATATATAATACATCTCAAAAAATATTCACACTATAGAAATATTGAATGGTTTAGTGGTATTGAGATTACATAAATAAACATCCTAATTTACTACACTTGCACACATTTCTACACAATAATTCTCCTCAATAACGTTTCCTATATATATCACGTGAAATAATAATCTCCATAACATGGGTAATGGAAACAAAAGAATGGAATGAGATCAAAAAAATTTTATGGTATAACATAAAAACTTTATAACGGTAGGATCACAATCAATAAGAAAATCATAAAAAATGGATATTATATTATTTAAAAAAATCATTAAGTGTTAACTAAAAGCATAACAAGTCATATGATAACACTTTTTCCTTGACATGGGAAAAGAAAACATGAATCATATAACCCGATCCCTGAATCATTGAAAATAAAGTATCACAACATTAAAGATAGAATTATTATTAGTGTAAACTTGGATACTTCCTAACCATTCACTCGTAAAATTGTGAGTTAATCTTAATTCAAGAACAACCATAATGTTTAAACCCAATTACTCACCAATATGTATACACATAAATTGTGTCTAGGGTTAAATGGCTTCACAAACACCCTTTTTAAACTAATCTATTGGTTTACTTATTGGTATAACATATCCATATCATAAGATATAATCCCTTTCCAAATGAATTATGGGAGATATAAGTCCCAAAAATCTCATGATTTACTTTTTTCCTATTTATAATATCTGTAATCACATCATATAAGAACCTATATAAATAAAATGGGTTCTATAAAATTTTAAAATCATTATATAAAGAAAACAAGGAAAAAGAATGGGTTTCTAAAATATCAAAAACATAACATATCATGATATTAAAAAACCCCAAATTTAAAAAATAACATTTTTAAAAATAAATAATTTCACTATAACATATATATAATAATAAAATTTTCAATTCATGATTAATAAACCTTGGAGAGTAAATATATTTGAAAATATTTTTTTTTCAAATTCCATTTAAAAATATTGAACAGATAATTTCATTCAAAATGATTTTATAAAGGGAAAGACAATACTTTTTAAAAAATTAATATAATGAGTACCAAATTAAATAGCCTAAAAATAAATAAAATTTATTAAATATTATAGGTGATAATACATTAAAAATTTAGATTTTAAAAAAATTAATACTTTTGAATTGAAAAATACATATATATTTCCAAATGAGAAGTGAAAATACAATGGATGATTTTCATTTTAAATGAATTGTTAGTAATGAAACATTTAAAAAGGAATTAATTTTATCAAAATAAAATATGGATTTCATGATAAAACATTTTATTTCAAAATGATAGAAATCCCTTTTGAAATTTTTGAAATAACCCTGTTGAAACCCCACATTATTTAAAAGACAGAGAAATAATTTTTTAAAAGATAATAAATATGAATAAAATGATACTTGGAGAAATAAATTTATTTTCCACTAGCTAAAGGATGAAATTTTTAATAACTAAATGAATGGACATGGAAGAAAAACCCATTAAATAAAATTAGGCTTATTCTTAAAAAAGGTATTTTAATGAACAATAGAATCTTCTAGGAATAATTCTTATGTGTGGATCATGATATAACCATAAAAAGGTATAAAAATAACATAACATCATAATCTGTTATAATATATAAATTTTTAAATATAATAGTCAAAGATGATTTATTATGATCAAATGAATAGATTCCTATCATGAAAACCCTTTATAGCCTTTGTAACATTTGAATCAAATCCCCATGAGAGAAATAAATGTAAAAAAACATCTATTATCATTAAATATAATAGAATAATGATACAAAATTATATTATGATAGTATTTATACCATTTAAAAGGATTGTTTTTTTATATATTTTACCTTTATCAATGGATTCAAATTTGTGGGAATGAAAACCATATGAATATCATATTATTTAAAGTAGTGAAATTTTAGAATATAATTCATGGAAATAATCTTTAAATCCAAATAAATGTATGTGTAAATAAAATTTTATACAATCAAAGATTAAAATATTTTATTTTATAAAAATGGGGCTCATGAATAACAATTATATCTCAAATAAAGGAAAATGAGTTATAAAAAACCTCATGGATTAATAAAATTTTAATATAACTTCATTTAAATAATATGAGATTTTCTTTTTAGATAAAATAAAATGAATAAAGATAATAATTTATATTATATATCTAATTGTTATTATATACACCATTTAAAATAAATTACGTGTATAAAAGAACTTGTGTCTCAAAGAAGGATGTTTTAAGATGAAACGCTTACCTTGTTTTCTTATTTAGTTGATGAAACTACAATCACCTCTAGAAAACATAGATAACATAATGACCTATCTCATAACCTTAATAAAAATTATTACATTTTAATTCTCTTTATTTAAAATTATTTATCAACTATACATTAATTAGATAGAGTTTATGTGGACTATCTATTCTTAATCACTTAATCAACATTATTCATATTTGATAATGTTGTTATAATTTATCATAATTTGATCCCAATTTCATCATTAATATATAATTAAAGATACTATAATATATATCCTATATTTATTTACAATTATACTATAGAATTTTAAAAATTTATATATATAGAGAAAAAATAGAATTGTTAAAAGCTTAAATCGGAAGTATTTTGAATTATAATAGATGATATATTAAATATGAGTTATATACCTTATATAACATTCATAGAACCAAATAAAAATATCAATATTTTTTTATAGTCACCCATGATCATATTTTAATGCATTATTATTGTAGGTGGTTGAACCCTCCAAAATAAGAACATGCTTTATCTAAGTGGATGAGTAAGGTCATCTATATGTTTCCCTTGAAATAATATTATTATATCATGAGTATAATGATATTATTTTAATTTAAATATCATGATGAATCATATTGAAATATTTTTAGAAAATTTACAAAAATCTAGATGAAAAATAAAAAACACATCATCATGGAGGGGGGAGTCATCACGTACATGCATTTATAGTTCTCCATTCTTTTCACTTGAGAAATGGTAAAGGTGGATATAAAATTGATAGTTCATAATCACAATTATATTCTATATATCATATTTATTCATAATTGTTTCCATTAATACAACCCATGAAATGATGTAACAAAAAATATTAGACAGTACTTTGTGGAGGTGGTAGTTTGCGCAACACACTAGAAATGTTCTTTTTTATAAGTGGTTTGAAATGAATAAAATTGTGTTTTTACCATTAATATTAAAAAATATTATTATTATAATTATACCAAATTATTGATATTATTTTGGTGATATGATATTTTAAGGAGTATGGTTAAGAATAAAAACCGAACAAATAAATAATAAATATGTTTGGGACATGATTCTTTTTAAGGAAGTTACCTTAATATAAATGGAATTATGATAAAAATGAGTCATGAAGGGGTTATATATCTTATATTGGGTTATATTAAAAGTAAAATTCTAGTGTTTATTTTATGTGCAACTTGTAAGAGGTGTATGTGGAATCCTTTTACAATAGAATAAAGGGGACTTCGGGAAACATGAATCATTTTTCAATATTTACATAAAACTATATAAAGGTAAATGCCACAAAATTGGAAACAATTGGAGTTTAGGAAAATATAATGTTTACAATCATCTCAACCCCGTATATTATGTAATATTTTTAACAATTTTTTTCCATTTCTCCATAGTAAAAACATGTTTATCATTTTTAATTGTCAAAGTGGTAACTAATTTTTAACGTAGAAATTATTTATCATGAATAAAATTAAAATTTACCTTATTAAATAATTTTAAATTAGTAATTATTAATGTTAAATAATTTTATCATATAAAATTTCTAAACATCTGAAATGAAAATTTTGAAATAAAAAAAGTAATCATGTAAAATAAGTGTTTAGAAAAATGATGAATTTTATTATTAAATATATATATATATAGTTAAATTATATTTATAATTGATATTAATGACATAAATTGTTTTATTATATAATTAATTAAATGTATTAATCTTAAAAGTAATTCCATAACCAAATATCACAATAAAAATACTTCTTTCAAAGATAATATTGAAAATAATTTATATTAAACTAAATTTTTTATTTAGTTCTAAAAATGTTGGACATGATATTTATAATATATAATAATATATTAAAATTCATAAATTTATTCCTTAAAAACATTTTTTATTATTAAAAAGTATTTTATAACTTTTATTTTATTCTTACATAGTGATATAATTTAAAAAATTATAATTTTCATAAAAATATTATTTTAATCTAAGAAATCTGTAATCCCCCGACCCCAGTTACCTACACTCAATGCATTATTGCATAACATTGTTATGATAAAAAAAGATCAAGTCTCAAAATACCGATTAGTTTAGTACCCTTCGAAACACTAGATACATTCATAAATGTTACATTACATCATAAAGTGAAAAATCACAATAACATAGTCTCTATAGTCCACACTTCTATCCCCTTCAGACTATCCAGGTAGGTCAGTCATAAAATATTTCTTCACATCTTGGGAAAAATAAAACCCTGAAAGGGGTGAGCTCAGATGCTCAGTAAGGATAACAATATAGCGGAAGCATTCATAAATAAATATAAACATTTAAGGCAATGTATGACTAAAAAAAGCCTTTTAAACTTGAACTTCAACATAATATGGCAACAGTAAAATGAGATAATGCCATTTACTTATTCACATGGATATTATACTGGCCGAATAATCACATGAAATATCAATAACCACATTCATAATGATGAAATGCATAATGCCAGACTATCATAACCACGTAGCCAAGGCCTTGTGCCAAGACTACAAATAGTATTTTGTCAAGGCCTCGTGCCAAGACACTAGTTTGTCTCATGAGACCTTCCGATGCATCAAGGAACTATAACAGGCTCCACCTGTCACTTATTAAGTCCAATGCATTCCTCATATGAATAGGTTTAAACATATCATAAACCATATCATAATTATATCACATAAAACATGCATAAAGGAAATGTAAGATTTTTACACTTCAATCACAAGATATCAACACAACACATTGATATAATAAAAACTTTATCAAAACCATTTTCAATACCAAAATAAAAGAAAAGTAAAACATGGTATTAATTTTTCTTTAAAAAAAAGTTGTAGATTATAGAGTAAGTCGAAACACAAATAATGGTCACGGCGGCGGAGAATTCATTGTCGCCGCATACGTACGAATGTTGAGGGGTTTATACACCGTATAAAAGAATGTTGAGTATAAAACAAAATATGCCTCAATGAAAGGGGATTGAGACGAAGACCCTTACAAAGATAATTTTTTTAAATAAAGTAGATCTATTATGTGTATTCACTATAAGTACACATAAATAAAGTACAAATACAAGATAGGACATAATAATATCATGGCATAATTTGAAAGTAGGAGATTGACCCAAAGAATGTAAATTGGTTTAAGAAGTTCCCTTACCTCGTGTCCGACTTGACTCGACCGTTCTTTAATCTCATGAATAATAAACTAGAGTTAATTTCTATTTGCTTAAGAACTTTTTTCATGTTCATTATTCCTTTTATATCACTTATTACCATGTTATGAATATTATGTATTTATTTAAGTTAATAATGGTCACTTTGTCGATCTTTGGTACTTGAGTCAAAAATAAACTTCTTATAATTACAAGTTGTTCATGTGGTGAAATATCCCTTATATCCAAAATTATATTCCTGATGTAGATATCATATATATCATATATATCCATTATATACATGCATTTATTATATTACATAACATTTAGAGGTAAGAAATTAAATGCACCGTTCATGGAGACGGTAACCCGTACGTATGCATGAATGCTACTTTCATTTCTATTTCATATTTAATGGAATGAAATTATAATTATGTAAAGGTATAACATAATTCCAGTATAATATATTGTATAATACCATTTATTCCATCCTTTATACATCCCACATATGGAATTAACGATTCAAATCACTTTGAGGGGGCGGTAGTCCGCACTTCCTAAAATGAAAATATCGCGTTTACCCATAATGGAAATCATAAAGGTATGCCATAAATGATAAATAAAAAATCATAAGGAAAAAACATATTATATATCATATATAAAAATAGTGTCATCATAATGGCCACCATGAGAGGTGTTCTATGAGTGTTGAACAATCATCGTTTCGTGAGGCAAAAATTCTCCATCAACAGAAACAGTATGTTCTTTAACCATTAGATGTAGGTGTGTGTTAGTGTAGTTATAATACTTCTTATAAAAACATCATAGTATATTGAGGATACTGGTGTTGTTACAAAATAAATTAATAAAAATATTTTAGGGGTTTGAGAAGAAAAATAAAACAAAATAACATAAGAAATTACATTAACTTAAAATCGGGTAACTCTTTTTGATTTGAGCCAAAGGCTTCCTTGGGAAGAATTATGCCCAAAGTGAGGCCTCTAGGAGTAATAGAGGGAAGTTGAGAGAGTATTTGGGCAGAGGTTGTCCGAGCCAAATGGATTTGAAGGTGTGAGTAAGGTGGTAGTGGTGGGGGCCTTTTATAAGAGGAGAGGAGGGGCACTCTTGGAAACCCATATGAAATGTTATATTATTATGAGATGATTTTCGGATTTCAAAGGTCCCACAAATTTATATATCGAAGATATGGTGATAAGGGTTCGAAATATACTAATACAATAGGTTTTTTACATGTTTAAGTCTTAGATTTCACATTATCTTTTCATTTTCAATAAATCGTTAATTAATGAGGTAATCGCTCAATCATTACGGTGTCATAAAACATTTAATTTATTTAATGTCTAAAAATTATAAAAAAAATTATCATGATGTAGGAAATCTTTTTATATTTCTAATCAATATTTATAGTCAAAAATATGACTTTTATAACCCCATTTAAAAATTGTTTTAGTAAAACAACTCATGTTTGTGACATTATTATTTTAACATTAAATAAAAAGATTTTAATGTCATTTTCCTACCAAAGTGGCACCATGGCGTCCCCAAGTTGACCCATGGATTGTCTTGTTCGGCCATGACTCATTCCATAGGGGTAGTACAAGTGTAAAAATATTTTCATATTTTTATAATATCATTTTTACCTTAAATTTCACTAATTACCTTTAATCGCGATTAATTAAACTTAAAAGTTACTATTCACCAAAAATTATTTTAATCCCATTGAACCACATTTTTCTTCCTAATGACAACCATGTATGTCGGATTTTTGAAAATCAAATCACAGAAGTGGTAATGTTTCATTTAAACGAAAAATCTGTTTTTTAACTACCACTTAGTGGTTTCACTATTCATCAAAAATTGAAGTTTTTCCGAACAGTCCCAAAATTTCACCCTAAGCTATAATTGATATTCTGAATTAAAAAATGATGTCTATTTTACAAAATTCCAAACATATAAGTTGCATTAATTAATTTTATAACTAATTCCCCTTGTCACAATAAATAGCGTGTTTGTAAGAAACAATATTTTTCAAAAGATTGATAATTGTTTATGTCTAATTTCAAAGTGAAATTAATTCTAATGAACACCATTGGATAAAATGGTAAAAATATATTCTAATTATACTTTAAAACCACTCAATATTATCATTTATTACTATAAATTATTTTGATTAAAAAAGTTGTTTTTAAGTATTTTTCACTATTCATAAAAAATTGGAAGTTCTCAGAAAATTACAAAAAATTCAACATAGGATAATTTCGATATTCAAAACACAAAAATGAAGTCCGTTTTGAAATATAAAATTTATATAATTTCAAAAAGTGGGTATTACTACTCATAACTACTGCTTTGATTGGTCGCGGTGTGTTAGAATCTCGAACTTGCATATAATGCAAGCTATTGCATTATTGAAAGATAAGTTTATCATGAAATACTGGGGTGTTACAAAATCAATATTTTCATAAAAAATTAAAAAAATAATATGGTGTATATTTTCATGAGATGAATTAAAAAAATTATATAAAATTTATAATTAAAAATTTTCAAGTCTATTTTCTAGAGAAGTTACAATATAATGCAAACATATTTTATTATAACCATTTTCAAAATTAACTCATGTTAAATAATTATCTTCAAATGGTAATAACTATCAATATCCTAATATGTGAGTGTTTATCATATATTTATTAACATTTTATAACTAATATTTTGAGGTTTTCATATTTCTTTAATGTCTGACATGACTAATATAGTATTGTATGTATTTTAAAGGATCTAAAATCTTAGTATGTTAGACTCTAACCCCTTAATTAAATTGTGCCCTTAGAGTTTTAATTATCATCAACTAAAACAATAATATAATTCATCCATGAGAAAATAAATATATATATTCTATTAATATATCCACCTCATAATAATTTCATAGACCCGGAAACTATTTATCCCAAATATACATCTAAGGAGTTCTCTGGGACACACATTTCACAACATCATTTCCTTCATCTTATTTCAACCAAATATGAATACCAAAAATGATATGATAATATATAAAATTAATATATTATAATATTATAAATACACTAATAAGTATTCTCCAATGACACATTAATTTTAACCTATGATACATTCATTTCAACTTTGTCACAGTTGGTCTATTATGTAACCATCATAGTTCAACATATGTTAATTTATGTTGGGCCATAATACAATTCTCAACCCACACCCTCAAAGTAAATTTTAATTAAATCCTATATAGTGGTTCACAATTAGTATATGATAAAAAATTGATAAACCCTTGGGAGTTTCAAACTAGAAACGTTGTAAGGGAACATTCACATGAACCAAAATAACAGTTAATATATAATCGACTAACTCTTTTTTAGGTAATAGACCGTATATCCATTTATAAAAAGTTCTAGAAATCATTATGTGTCTATATAAATATTTATTTCTAGGTAAAACCATCAACAAATTATTTTAAAAATATTTCAGGATATCATCGTATATATAGAATCATCTGTATAGTTTTTAGGAAGGTCCACTAAACCTAACACCAGAGTTAGCTAAACAAATATCCAAACAATAACAATACTAATCTCCAAAAATACTTAAACACTTATTTTATTATGACTTAATTGTCTCATGAAAAAAATTACTTATAATACTTATTAACCTCGTGATTAAATAATATATCCCATAAATAACATCATAGCCCAACGACTGAAATGTTTAGTGTATTAAATATTAGCTTCATAAAAATCCTAATTTACTACCCTTGTGAACATTTATCTGTTATCATGATACCATATAACTAATCCTATATATATCACATGATATAGTTAAATTTGTAATCAGTAGAATGGAAATTTAAAAAGGGGTGATCTTAAGCACTCATTAAGGGATAACAGAATAATGTCAATTATAGTTAGATCACAAACTTATGTGAAATCATGAATAAGTGAAAATATAATATTAAAAAAACCTTATTCATAAAGTGTTAATTTAACATCCAATGTTGTTAAAAAGGATATACTATGTTGAAAATCATACATGATATACCACATCAAATTTAAATGAACGATTAAATATTATTATTTAAATGTAACCATTTATCATAGTCATTATAATGGTGGGAATGAATAGTGTTAAATTAATTATTAAAAATATTTTTTTCACATGTATATATAATTAATTCTTTAAAAAAGTAATTGTAAATTAAGGTAAACCCCTTTATAAAATACAAGAAAATTGTTTCTCTAAAAAACTATTTAAATTTGAAAATGTGAATTTTTATACCAATAAATAAAAAATAACTCTTATTGGATTATATTAATTTAATAATTTTATAATATATTAAATATAATTCTTAGAATTAATTTTATATATTTTCCGGATATGATATGTGAGCAACATCAATTTTACATATAAAATAAGTATTCTAAAAAAGTCAGTTTTTTCTCCTTTGGATGGCACACCTATTTTAAATATATTTTTTGAATATTTTATAAGTTTTATTTTACAAAAAAAAACTTTCTATTTTAAATAATAGTATAAAATTTTAATTTGGTTGATTTTTTGTTATTTTTTAGATAAGATTCTTTTTTTTGATGAATAGTAAAACAATACTGCATTTTCGTTAAAAGCTACTTCTTTGTAAAATTTATTTATAATCTTTAATTATATTTTATAATGGTTATAATTTATAATGAAATAAAAAATTTATCGTCTAATATAATTTAGTTCATTAGAGTCAATTTTACAATGAAATTGGATATAAAAACTTGGTAAACTTTTGAACATTTTTACTTTAAAAAAAACTGTTTTATCAATCCATCAACGAGATTAATATTCAATTGAAATACAAAAAATAAATTTTATAAATTTGTAAAAATAAATTTGATATTTTTAATCATAAGATCCAAATCATTTAAATAGATCCCTTTTATATTTGGATGTTAGGAATAGTAACTGTAGTAACAATTTTTATCACCACGGTTAAGGGTAAATTGTGTAATTTAAGGTAGAAATTATAATATAAATATTATAAAATAGCCCAACAACATGTACTAATTTCATTGTATTAATTTTATAAAAAAAATCATGGGGTCCATTTTAATACCTCTTATATGAATTCAATTCATCTAATATATTATATTCAATGAAAAGCCAATTTCAACACATCCTTGTTTTTAACAAGTAATGTATTTATAATATGGGATTATACAGGGAATCTCTTTAACTATAAATATTATTTTGAAATTTAAAATGTTTACCTACATCATGGTAATTAATTTATTACTTTTATTAATTAAAAAATTAAATTAAAATGTGACACAATGGTGATGTTGTTATTGTATAATAAATGGGAGAATCAAATAAATGATATCAAAAATATTAATGTAAATATATTTTTAGTGAAATAAGTTCATCCAAGAATTTTATGTATTAATTTGACATTTTTTTATTATTGTAAGGTTTTTTAACTTATATTTTTGTTTGGATATTTTAAAAAAGACAACAAATGAATTTTTTAAAAATTGAAACTATTGATATTTTAAAATAAATAATATTTCATTAAACGGTGTAAAATTCATAAAAACATAAAATTAGACGCAATAATTTTAATAAGCCTTAAAAATTCATAAATTAATCATTAATTGGTCTTTTGGTATTTTATTTTCTTTTTATTAATCCACAAAGTGTAAATTACATGTTAACACGGTAAAAATTAAAAGTCTAAAATAAGGGTTAAAAAAGATAAGGGTTAAAAAATAATAATAATATGTCTAATTTTTATTTTATGAATTTATCTCTACATAAAATCATCATATATTCTAAATAAATAATTATGGGACCATTTCGATAGGAAAAGTTATTTATATTAACTTAATACTTTGAGGAATTTCA
The DNA here is from genome assembly GCA_963277665.1 of Viscum album. Taxonomy (NCBI): domain Eukaryota; kingdom Viridiplantae; phylum Streptophyta; class Magnoliopsida; order Santalales; family Viscaceae; genus Viscum; species Viscum album. Next base: position 711,561,139 of record OY728155.1, read on the forward strand.
TGAATGCCCCTCCCTTGTCTTTTAAAATGGAACCCATTATTATCTATTCTTCACAATTAAAAACTATTTTTCATAGGCCATTATCTATAAATATACATTCTTTTAATACCTAAACACATTTTAGGGGAATTATTATATTCAAACCACTCACCTTTGAGGTGTTAAGGTGTTAATAAAATGAAGTCATCTGAAGAAAATGCGCCATTTGTAATTAAGTGTTTCTATTTTATTTATTCTCCTAATTACCTCAAATATCATTCAAAAATGATAAAATAATAACTCTAAAATCATAATTATACAGATATGTTACTAATTTTTGTATCATTACCCACATCTTCCTCCAATTATGTCAAATGGGAAAAGAATTAATCATTCGTGTGATTGTGTGAACTATCTCCTCAACGAACTGATGTAATTTGTTTCCCATTTCAATCTCTCCAGAATGGCCACAGTAATGGAATTAATATTTATATATGATATTAATGACATATATATTATTATAAGTGAATAATATACCAATTATTGTTTTAATCTTCATGCACATGATACAAATAACATCATTTGTGAGTATGAGTGAACTATCACCTCCATGAAGCAATGTGGTTCATTTTTCATTACCATATCACATAGATGATATATAAAGGTATATTTAAATGATAAATATAATATTAATTATATTATATCATTCTTTAAAGATAAATTAACACTTACGTTCTTTCTATAATGATCTTCAAAAAATAAAAATGCTATTCATGTGTATGTAGGACTTACCATTTCATGATTCTAACATAGTTCATTTATCATATCCATATTTAATGAATCGATTTAAAATTATGATTGATTTATAATAATAATTATTATTTTATGATTATTATTCATGATAGTATGTACTAATTACCACTTCTACTATTGACAACATTCCAAATTCATTTATGACTCAAGTACCAAATATCGTCAAAACATTCAACATCAACATAAATAATTAAGTAATTGTTTTAACATGATAATATATCATATAAAAGATTTAAAAAATTTTAAAAAGGTTCTAAATAATGTAAATAATTAACAAAATTTTATTATATTGGAATATAAATATTTATGTGATGAGTCAGACTCAGGATAAGTGGTTTTCTTTTTAACACCAATATTAAAGTTACGCTTTCAACTACTTTTACAAAAGCCAAAATTAATGTTTTTTAAATATATTTCTTGAATTTAATTTCTCGACTTAATGTCCCTTATATTTTTTTATGATTTGAGAAAAATTTTAAAAATTTATTTTAGAATATATTGTTTTCATTTTTGAGTATGCGGATTTGTAAAAATGTTTTCTAAGTGTAAATGATATTTTCCCTCTATTCATATTTTATGTGTAGTTTTTATGATATGGTTCATGGGAATAGTTTATCAATATGGGTTATTCCATGATAAACTATTGGTGGTTTACCCTATGATAGATTTCCAAAGAATTAGGTAATGAGATGGAGTAAATCAGTAGGGTTTCTCCTAAGAGATTGAGGGAATATACTGTGGTGGGTATTCCAAATGTATCCTTGAAAATTACTCCCTATGTCGCCATGATGTATACTATAGGTGTGAAATGAAATTTATGCAAAAAATTACCTTTATGATTTATGTTTTGTATTTATTTTTAATGGAATATTATTATTTCAATAGTTAAGGTAAAAATCATATGTTTTATGGGTGAAAATTATATCCTTGTTAAAATGTTTTCAGGTGATTAAATTATTCATTGACTAATGGTTTATTTAATAATTTTATTCCCTTCAATTGGATTTGTTTTCTCATCCTGTGTTTTGAAATTTCTTTCATAGGACTTACAATTTTTAAGGTAATAGAAAATCTAATGATGAAATAATTGAAGTCATTTCTCAAAAATAAATCATGTTTTTATAATAGGGTTTCATTTAAAAGAAAAAATGGATAGTGTTTGAAAGTATCCATTTTTTATTATTATGTTTTTTTTATTTATGAGTAAACACCGAATTATCTAAAACACTAAACCATAAAATATACTCAAATGTTAATTCTAATTAGAAAACCACTAGAAGAAGATATGTTTATAGTCAAGGCCTTACAATGGGTATCAAAGGATGGTTTAGACAACTTTATAGATTATGATTATTTCTTAAGACTTTGGTATACTATAATGAGTTTATAATTTTCATGTTTTTCAATTTTCAAGTATCTTATAAACCAATTTTAAGAAATTATGTTCTGAAATTTAAAGTTGGATAATGGTATTTATGGAGACATTTCTTTTTGAGGTAATTATGGGTTATTAATTTTTGGGGTGAAAATTGAAATGTATGAGATATAATTTTAGAATAAAACATTTTATGGTTATTTATGAGGTATTTATCCAATTTCAGTAATATTATAATAATATTATTATTTTAGAAAAATGTAAACCTATAGGATGGGTGACAAACTATCGCATCCAGTAAGGTTGTGGTAATCGAACCAACAACTCAGTGGTGACAAGGGCTCATCCCCTAGCACAATAATACATGAATCCTCATTAGTGTGACTTTTTGTTTTTATTTAAATGAGTTTATGGAAGAAAAATAAGTTGATTTTGTGGTAAAAATTCTTATCATATTGGAATAGTGATTTGGGGGTTCAGTGATGAATGTTATTTCAGAAGACACTTTCTATTTTGGAAACATTATATGGTTATGGTTAATAGAATATTGTCTTATTTTTTTAGGAATAAAGGATGAATTATATTTTGAAATAATCTCTTGTTTTTTATTTTTTGTGGGCTTATGGTGATTTATAGAAATTGTTAGTGTTTCTTTAAGATTTCAAGGGAAGTTACATTTTGGTATGATACTTCAAGAGTATAAGATGTTATTTGATGATAATTATTATAATTTATCATGGAGGGTTGTGTGATCAAATCATTCATTTTTTTGGTGTTTTTATCTTAGTTATATTTTTTAAATTTTAAGTATATTTAATTTTTGAATAGTCTATGTTGAACATCAGGTGTTATTGCTGAATTTTTGAGATTAATGTAGTTTTATCATATAAAGGATTATTATGTTTTGTAAATTTTTTTATCTTGTCCTAATCATTTTTGGTTTGGTTAAATATTTCACGAAACATGAAATTCATAGTTATTATTTTGTGAATTTTTTGATTCTATAGAAGTTGATTCTAGTGATTCACATGTTAAAAATTCATCTTGAATACTCATTATTTGGAGAAAAATATGAGTTTATTGTCGAATTTTATTAATGGAAGAATCCATAATTGACAAGTAATTATATTTCCTTTTGTTCTTATTCCACGTATTAAAATAATTACTCAACTTTTTGAAAATTATTTTGAAACAGAAATTTTATTCATTTACTTTTACTTATAAGAAATCAAGGATAATTTAACACATTACAAATTTATGGTTTTTTAATTTGTATCATTCTCATGAACATGATTTCGATCACTCTCTATCATAACATGATAGGTTTTTTTCTTTCATATTCATGTTTTCTTATATAATACCATCATATTTATTATCTTAGGTGACCATCATACATCCCTTTCATTCATTTAAAGTGGATGTTTTATTAATCATTTTTTCGATATAGGATTTCAAAAAAAGGTATTTTGTAGAGTCAAACCCTTAGTTTTAAATATAAAGTTACAATTGGGGTGGCTTAAATTTTTTAATGTAGTGAGAATGTTACATCCTTCCTATTTCAAAATGGAAATACTATGCTCGTTAGCTTACATGATACGCCACATTAAATTTAAATGAAACACTAAATATTATTATTTAAATGTTAATATTATAACATAGTCATTAGAATGGAAAAAATCCATAGTATTAATTGAATTATGAAAATATTTATAATACATGTCTATATAATTAATTTTGTGAGAAAATAATTATAAATGAATATAAACCCCTTTGTGAAATAAAATAAATAGTTTTTTAAAAAAATATTTAAATGTGAAGAGTATGATTTTATACTAATAAATAAAAAAATCCCTATTGTTGGATTATATTAATTAAATATAATTTTAATATAAGTTTTTACATTGATTTTATGTGTTTTCTAGACTTGATTTATGAACAAATCCAATTATATATATAATAAGTATTTTTTTTAAAGATAGTTTTTCCGCCTTTCGATGGAGTACCAGTTTAAAATCTAGATCATGAAACATTTATATGTTATATTTGAAAAAACAAAAAAATTAATATAAATTGGAGTATAAAAAATTTAATTTGGTTTAATTTTTTGTATTTTTATGAAAAGATTTATTTTTTTAATGAATAGTAAATAAAATATTGCATTTTAATTGAGAATTTCTTTTTCATCCAATTTATTTATAGTGTTTAATTAAATTTTTGAATGTTTTTAATGTATAATTAAATAAAAAATATGTCATTTAATTAAATGTATTTAGTTTTAATTAATTTCAAATTGGAAGTGGATATAAAAACCTGGTGAACTTTTGAAGATTTTTACATTAAAAACTCATTTCCTCAATCCTTCATCGGTATTAATTTTCATTAATTTTTGTTAGTTATATATTTTTAATTTTAAAAAAAATTATTCCATTTTTGGAATTATAAGGTCCAAATTATATAAATATGCCCCTTTTATTTTTTTAAAATTATGAATAGTAATGTTATTAATAAAAGTATCACCATGGTTAAGGGTAAATAAGGTAATTAATTGTAATGATTATATTATTTACTAAAAAATGTACTAGATTAATTGGATAAACCTTTTCTGACTAGGATCATCCTTGGGTCCATTTTTGGACCACATGGATTCACGGGTGATGGGGTTGCGGACGTTTGTGCAGCTCACCTTGTTCTGGGTATTTCAGTTCCCCTACTGTTCTCTGGTGGGCGTGGTGAATAGTGTGGCATGGGCGGTGGTAGATTGTCACCAGTGATGCTCACCGGTGAGGAGTTGTTTGTACTCCAGTGTTAATGTCTGCGGTGGCGCGTCGGGGTTGTTCGCCGGCGGTGCTGTCTGATCGCGCTGATGGGGTGTGGCTCGAGGTGGAGACCTGCTCAAGACGGCCCGGTAATCGAGACTCATGATGGCTTTCTTGTTTGAATTTGAATTTTGAATTTGCGGATGGTGGTTTTTGGTTATAATCCTAGTTACCGGTTTTCCTTAAACCAGCTTTGGAGAAAATATAAAAAATGTTTTGCAGGAATTTATAATATTATATTCAATGAGAAGTCATTATGTCATATCCTTCTTTTCGACAAATATTTTTAATATGGGGTAATATAAGGTATCTCTACAACTATAAAGGGTATTTTTAAATATAAAATGTTTATATAAATCATGTTAATTTATTTATAATTTTGAGGAAATAAAAAATTAAATTAAATGGCGGCACTATAGTGATGCAATTATTGTTTAATTAATGGAATAATTAAATAACTGATATTAAAAATATGAAAATAAATATATTTTTGTGTTATTGGATGTCATACACGAATTTTATGAATTTTTTTGACACGTTATTGATGATTTAAATGAGTTGTTTCATACTTAACTTTCTGTTATGATATTTGTAAAATGTCGAATGACGAATGGTGTCCAAATTGACACTATTGATATTTTAAAATAAATATTACTTTATTAAATGATATAAAATTAATTAAAATAAATAAGTTGACCAAATTATTTATATAAGTCTTAAAATGTAATCAATTAATCATTAATGATCCTTCTTACACTTTATTTTAATATTATTAACCCACAAAGTGTAAATTATATGATATCATAGTAAAAATTAAATGGGTAAAATATGGGTTACAATAAATAGATAAGTATTTTGAAAATATATAAGCATATATAATTTGTATTGAAAAAATTTTATTTGACCCATAATCATCCTATATTATAATTAAATAATTTTTTGAACATTTAAAATGAAAAAAACCATTATATTAATTTAATACATTGAGGAATTCCAAGAGTGTTCCTCCCCTCTCCTATAAAAGGAAACCCATTTTAATTTATTTTTCTCACCTCAAAACATTTTTAATTCAGAAACTATATTCTAAAATAACATCCTATAATCTCTACCCATATTCAAGAGGACTTATTTTAGGAATAACACGCACCACATAAGAGTTAATCAGTAGAGGTGGTCTAAAGAAAATTTGTCATTTTTAATTAAATGTTTCTATTTTATTTCTCCATCCAATTTCATAAATTATCATTCAAACATGATGAAATAATAAACATAACTTCATAAATATACTATTATTTTGTTTTGTTTTTATCATTACCCTTATAAACCTCCAATTATATCAATTGGGAAAATAATAAATTGTTCATGCGTACGGGTGATCTATCACCTCCACAAACCGTTAAAATTCTTTTTCGATTACCATATCTCAAAACATATTATAATGATATAATTATTTTTTATATATTATATAAATGACATATATATCATTATAAGAGAAGAATATATCAATTTTTTCTTAATTTCCATGCACAAAAAAATGATAATGGCGTTCATGCATACATGTGAACTATCACCTCCACGAAGTGATGAGATTCATTTTTCCTCACCACGTCACATGGATTATATATATATATATATAATTATATATAAATTATTAATATAAAATTAATGATATTATTATAGTTATGAAAATAAAATTAATACTTACCTTCTTTTCATAATGCTCATTTGAAAATGAAAGTTTTACTCATGTGTATATATGGCTTACCATCTTCAAAATTGTAATGTTGTTCGTTTTTAATAACCATATTTAATGAATGGGATTAATATTCTGATTAATATATAATAATTATTATTATTTCATGAATAATTTTCTATATTTTATGGACTAATTACCACTTTGACTATTCATATCATACCAAATTCAATTTGGACTCAATTTCTGATTTTATTAAAAAAATTGACATGAACTTAAATAATTATGTAATTGTTATAACATGATAACAAGTCATATAAACGGAATAATAAAAATTAAAACTATTATAAAGAAATTAAATTATTACCTAATGTCTATCACATAGGAAGATAAAGATTGTGCATGATTATTCAGATTCAATGTAAGGGATTTTCTTTCCAAACCCACTTTAAAATTTACCCTTTCAACTATTTTAACAAAATACAAAAGTAATTTTTTAAAATAAAATTCATGATCATATTTCATAGATTTAATTTAACTTAATTTTTTATTATTATTTATTTCAAATGTTACACTTTTATTTTCTAATAAAGTGTTTTAATTTTTTAATTTGTGGCTTTGTAAAAATTATTTCTAAGTGGAAAAATTAGTTTCTTATCTGTTTTTTATGTATTATGCTTATGTTTTCATTATTGGTCATAGTTTATGAATATTTGTAGTTACATGATATAGTGAGGGTGGGTGAGCCCATGATAGTTCTCCAATGCATTAGTTAATCAGATGGATTTATTCATTAGGGTTTCTCCTAAGTGATTAAGGGAATATACCCCATTGTGTATTCCAAATGTTACCCAAGAAGGTTACAATATATGTAGACATTAATGCTATTGTAAGAGTGAAATGGAATTGATTCCCCAAGATACCTTTGTTACATATTTTTCTATAGAGTTTTAGATAAATCTTATTATTCAATGAGTTAAGGTAAAGAGCTTATTATTTATAGGTGAAAGGTATATCTTTGTGAAATAGATTTCTCTGGATTAAATTATTCATGGAATAATGGATTCCTTCTTTCATTTGTATCCCTTACTGAACATTTTTTCTCATACCAGAATTTGAATTTTTTTTCATAGGGTTTAAGATTATTATGGGAAAAAAATTCTATCAAGGTAAAGTAATGGAAGACGTGTCTCCAAAAGAAATCATGTTTTATTTTAAAAGAGTATAATTTTGGGGAAAATTGTTACTATTAGGAAGTGTACCCTTAGTATTTTTATGGTTTATTTATGTAGGATTTATAGCCTAGTTATCTAAAAATATAAACCAAAAAAGTCCTTAAAATGTGAATTCTTTTCCGAACCCACTATAATAAGTTATGTTTATGGTCAATTCATTACAGTTACCTACATGCCTAAAATCATAAATGGTAACTCTTTTACCATGAAATGAAAAACAAAAACATAAATTAAACATAGTAATTAAAGTGGAAAAATTATAATTATAGTATTTCTTATCATTATGAACCTGACTACCCACCAATCCAATTACTTATAAAATTATCAGTAGATCTAAATGACATCACACTCACCCTTGTAGAACATTATTACATGAAAACCTTTTTATGTAAATTGAGAGTAGATATAAATTACATTGCACTGATCCATTTTAAACCTATCTACTATCAAACGCATTCATATATAATTTCTATCTCATGACATATAATCCTTTACCTAATTCGTTGTATGAAAATATAAGTCCCCCCTCACATAAAATATAGATTTGTGTACCACATGAGAAAAACTACAATCACATCCTAAAATGACTCATTGAATGAAAATGGGTCTCATAACACCTAAAATTCATCATATAGACAACCAATGTACAAATAATGGGTTCCATTAAACATTTACAACAAGAACAGATAATGAACATATGAAATCATAAGTTTTTATATATCCATTTTTCATAAATAGGATCATATAATAATATATATTAGGTAATAAAATCACCAATTCATAAAGGATAATCCATGAAGTGTAAATAGATGTACAATGGCTTTTTTTCAAAAAAAACCTTTTAAAAACATGTTGTTAAAAAAATTAAACACTTTTTTCAAGGGGAATTGAATATTTTTTTAAAATTATAATAAAAAGAGTCCAAAAAAATCCTTGTAAAGGAATAAATTTTATAGAAAAAGGATAAGTGAAAATACATTGAAATATTATATTTTTAAAAGATTCCATAATAATTGATAATTGAAAAATACATAAATTTTTCCACAATGGAATGAAAATACAAAAAAAATAATTTAATTTTAAATTAATATTTAATTATTATTAATGTGAAAATATATAAATTTTAACCAAATAAAATATATACTAGATGGTGAAAACTTTTATTTGAAAATATGAAGTATCTTTCTAAACATTTTTAAATTATACTATTGAAAGCCCACATCTTTGAAAGATGGTGAAACTATTTTTTAATAAATAAAGTGGAATAAAATCATTACTATATTTAAAAATAATTTGGTTTTTTATTAGTTAAAGTATAACATTGGTCTTATATAAATAAATGTACTGAAATGAAAATCTATTAAAATAAATGAAAATTATAGTTACCAAAAAACCAATTTAAAGAAACAATAGAATCATCAAGGAAGAACACTTTTTTGGGATAATATTTTCCCCCGGAAAAAATATTTTTAATATAATTTAACATAAAAATAAGTAATAATATATAAATCATAAAATATTATATTCAAAAAAAGAGTGATTATGACCAAAGAAAAATATTTGAGTCACAAAAACCATTTACGACCATCGTAACATATAAATCAAAACCCCGTGATAAGTTTAGAAATAAAAAAAGAACATTTAATATAATGAAATTTAATAGAATAAAGATCCAAAATTAAAATATTTTATTATTTTTACTATTTTTAAGAATAATTAGTGTATAGTTTAATCACGTCTTAAGGGATTCAAATTACAGATAAAGAATCCCTTGAAAATATCACAATCTTTGAATTAATGATACCTTCGAAAAGAAATTTTTGGAAGGAATTGTGAATATAAATAAATGTAAGTACAAATATAATTTTATATGATAATATGATAAAATAATTCAACTTATAAGAATGGTGTTAAAAAATAACCATTATATATCAAATAAATGAAATTTAATTACGGACAACCATTACTGCTAATTAAAATATCTAACAAAACCCCCTTTAAAGAAATATGTAATGAATTTAATGTTGAAATAATAAGAATAAAGGTAATAAATAATATTATATATTCAATTGGAAGTATATACACTAATTAATGTAAATTATGTTCATAAAAGAACATGCATCTTAATGAATTATGTTTTTAGATGAAACCTGTTTATTGATTCCATGCTTAGATGATGAAACTCAAACCTCCTGTAAAATAAAAACATGTAACATAATATCATGTTTCAATAAAATTATCATAAATACTCCCCATTTATAATTATTATATAATTTTATTTATCATATGACAACTAATTGGTTGTATAGTATTTTGATATTGGGGTGTCAATTACTTTAACTAATGTGTGCATGTTTGATAACATTTATAACATTACCTATATTTTGATACCAACTTCATCATTAACATATCATTTAATATAATTTAATTTTTGTCATACATTTTTTTCTGAAAATATTATATTCTTCCAAAAGTGTTTTGGGTATGTATTGTGAAAACCTAATAGGTAACAAATTATTTTCGATGTTTTTTAATGTTGAAGAAGATATATTAAATATTTGATTTGTACCTTATATTAAATTAACAAAACCATATAATATTTACTACTAACTTATTAAAATATAATAATATCCTTATTTTTTCACATAGTGATTCATAATAATATTTTAAATCAACATTTTTGTATCTGGTTAAACTATCCAAAAAGTGAACATGCTTTACCTCAATGATTAATTATGGTCACGTAGATGAATCATTTAAATAAATTTTATTATATTAGAAATATAATGATATTAGTTTTTTTTATTAATTTTCATAATCCTGGATTAATATTTTATATAATGTATGAAAATATATATATAAAATGAAACATCATTCATCATGGAGGAGGGAATCATTACATACACACATATTGCAATCCCACTAATTAATGCTTGAGAGGGGTGATATAGAATGTTAAATTAATATTTCTAAGTAATCAGTTTCGGTTATTCATTTTTACTGTCTCTATCATTGAGTCATTTGTACTATCGGAGTTGTTGAGTCATTTTTACTGTCAGGATCAGTGATTCATTTGTACTATCGGCATTGGTGAGTCATTTTTATTTTCGGTGTTTGTGAGTCTTTTGTACTGTCGAAGTCAGTAGGTGTACAGTGTTTCCAGCCATGGGATGGTGTATTGTGTTTCCAGCTTCCTACATATTTTCCCTATAGCAATTTTTTTTTGAATAAAAATACATTCAAAGCCTTATTTTATGATATTTAAGGCCATTTAAAACCCCATAACTCCTATATTAATTTTACTAAGGCTCAGGATTCCTTTACATGATCAAACCACACGGTTTAATGTGATCTTATTTTAGTGGGAAATCCTTTGTATCTTAAACCACTACTCTATTAATTCTTAAGGGATGATATATATTCCTCCCTTATTCCACCTTATTGTTCCCTAGTGAAATACAGTCAATCCTTTCCTTCTTCCCATTGGATTGGTGAGATCAAACCTTAATCCATGGATTTTTCCCATTGAATTTTCCTCCCGCTGCATGTGCACCCCTTATTTTGGTGCAAGCAACAAGTTTCAATATGTAATCAATAGAAGGTATGATATACCTTTGTTTTTGTGTTTTATTTGATCATTATTCTCGAGTTTCTCTTTTCTATAATATGCAATGTGAGCTCCATGCTTCTAATGGAGTTTTCTTAGGTGTCGTTTGGTGCATTGTGCCACGATGTCCTTGGGTGGATATAGTTTTCGTGGAGGAGGCGATCATGATTAGTTTCATGGATCATTCTCATGTAAATAACATAAAAAACATTTGAGATAGGTAATTTGAGGTTTATCTATCCTTTTACATGAAACTATAGAGTTATCTTGTTTTATCCCAATAGATAACAATTGAATTGACATAATTAATATTTTAATTGGATAAATAAATTATTATCGATGTTATGTTATTACCTCTTGTATTTTCTAGATAGTATGATATCTATGATTTTCTTATTATTATGTCATTATTGATTAAATTTGTAAAGAAATTAAATCCCGAATTAATTGATAATTATTTGTATAAAGATAGAGGCATGTAAATGAATCAGGTTGGTGTTGTTATTTTTCATTAATCAAGTTGATGTAGTAAGAATATGTAATTATTTTTGATAGCTATGATAGATTGTAGTTTTGGTTTCTCATAGTTGTAACCTACTAATAGTAAATCAGTTAATTAGAGATGGATTAAATAATTGATTGTTTGATAAAAAGATATTTCTGGGAAGGGTTTTGAGTTACCATATGCTTGTATGTGCGAGTGCCTCATATCATCGAGCCCTGAGTGCTCATTATGTTTCAAGGAAATATGCCTTGTTTAAGGGATAAGATCCCAGTTCATATGATGTTTATTTATTGTTTCTTGTTATATGTTATGAGACTGGATGGATATTGAGAGATATGGGGGCGTGGAGGCCCATTTTTTTGGAATTAGTTGACTTATAGAGTGGTGAGATGAATCAGATTATGCATGTGGGTGATAGAGGGGACACCAAAGATGATGAAATAGGTTAGATGTGAATGTTTTATTCTTGCTAGAATTGATTGTTTGTTTATCATATTTACATTCCCCACTGCTCATGGTAGCTGGTTTCTCAACCCTACTTCCAAAAAAGGCGAAGACACACCGGTTATTCCACATGCTTTCCGTGTTTAGCATCTCATGGGAGGATGGGTCTATGATCCTTCTATAGGTGGAAAAAGCGTGATGGTTAGTCAACTACCCACCATATTGATCCCCTGTGTGTTTAATAGCTTAGAATTTATTTCTAGAATGCATGTGAATATGGCTAAATAATAATGCTATTAATAAATGATTGAATAAATGATGTTAACCCATGGGGTTTGATATTGCTGGGATGCAATGTTGAGGTACTATTTCTCAGAAGTTGTGGACTTTTTTTTCTTATGAAAAAAGGGCCTAAAACATTGGTGTGATGCTAATGAAATATAATGTGGAATTTTTAATGGTTAATTATTTTTTAAAGAATTAATTAACGCAAAGTGAAACTGGTAAAAATGGGATGAAGTAAGGTAATAAAGCTCTTTAAATGATTGTTTTATGAAAGGATACCTAGTCTTAGCAGGAGAAGCTGGGAGTCCGAGAGACCTTAGATGTAGTTGAGTCTAAGACAAGGTTATACCTATAATGTGGCTGTGAGATATATTATATTATATAATTTTTTGTTTCTATATGCTACTCCACCTCTTCGGTTATGGAGACTGAAACATCAGGGATTCGGATCCCAAGGGGGTGTTTTCTCCAACATTCCAATGTGAGGATGGATGGCTGACTACCCCTTTTGGCCACTCTCTCTTCTCTTGGTAGTTACTAATGTAGGTAGGCAAATTGGTTGATTTTCCCCATATATGTGTGTAGATGGCTATAATAGATTGTGGTTATTCACACACATATTCTGGAAATAGTTTCCAATGGACTACTACGGGTGTAATGTGTATAGGTTGTGATGGTATGAGGATCATTACTCAATGTATGGGCTTTAATGGCGTGAGGTATAATGCCCGATGTATGATACATGTTATATGAGCTGTGGTGGATCCTCAAAACTACCTGGTTAATTTGGTTATATGGTTCTAGTGGTTGTGTTTCATGAGGTTCATATTGTGTTACTTCTCCTAGGTGTCTGCGGGAAAGCCTTTTTAGAGAGAGATTCTTAGGACGTGCGATGTTGGGAAAAAGTTAAAATGGGAACTAGTATAGGGGGTACCCTTGAAATTGTTTAATATATTATATACTCTTGAATTTGATAATTTCTGGGAGTATCCATGGTGAGGTTGGGAACTTAGTTAAACTTTTTAGGTGATGAGTTAGTTTCTCTTTTTGTTCATTGTGCTTTTGCATGCTTTCTTTACTATTTCACGAGAGGCACTGGGGAGGATTCTACTGAGTATACTATTATACTCACCATATATAAACATAAAATATTTTTCTGGTCACTTAGAGTAGGTTGTAGATTAGTCTATTTACTACTATCTTAGGGTTACAGGAGCTGCTCAGGCATTGTGGTTGTCGTTGTTTTCACTTTATTTTTGTACTTGCATTTTTTCCTTTCAGTTATATTAGTTCTTGCAAGGCATTACATATGTGTACTTGGATTTTATTTTATATTATATTCTAAGTTGGATTAGGTTGGTTCATTTCTTATCTCTCTCGTTCACATGTGTTCTCTTAGAGGGTAATGCCTCTCTTTTGTGTGTTTACTATAACTTTGGTGATAGTCTCCAACCTAGGGCCCTCTGGAGATAGGAATCGGGGGTCACTATCTCCATTATCACATTGTCTGCCTAGAAGAGGTACACCCTATGGGGAGGGATCATGACAGAATCCCATTTCGGACATTCATAAAATCTAGATATATCTATGCTACTAATTCCTAAAAATAATATTAAAATCATTGTAATTTGTATGTAGAATTGCCATTTTGATCTCTAGTACATCAGAATTACGACAATGACTAATATCTAAATTTCCTCAAATATATTTATTAGTCTCAAAAGAGGATATTATATTATAAATTTTCCCTCTTATAAAATAAAATAATGTACTTCAGAATATATATTACACAAGATCTTCTTATTTCTCCTGTGAAATAAATGTAGAAACTACTTTTTCCAAACTCTTATAATTATCATCATTTATATGATAATGATTTACTCTATATATAATCACAAAATTATTAAACTAAACTCTTAAATAGTCACAATATTCACTACTAAAAATATTTGGATGAATAAAATTCTTCTCTAAAGATAAAAATGGTAAAACATTTGTAGAAAAAATGAAATCATTCCTCTACAATAAGTTAGTGTAAGGAAGAACAATGTTAAATATATCATAAAATGTTTCATAATCAATATGATCCAAAATGATTCCCTGGTTATAAACACTTTTAGAGGGGGGATTGATGTTAAAATAAAAGTTTCAATTATTCCCACTAAAAATACTACATTTTCTTGTTTTTTTAAATTCATCATTAAACAATTATAATGGTAAACAAAATTTTTGAAAATATAACTACCCAAATTATATGAACTATCATATAGGATTATATGAATCCAAAAAAAAAAGAATAATATATTAATGAAAAAATTACAATGTTCCTCTAGATTTCAATTCATTATATCTATTAAAAAATATTTTTAAAAGAAATAATTTTTTTTATATTGGGATTTTTGATTTGTAAGTGTTACCCATTAAACCTCCAACTGTGTTTATTAAAAATATAAAAAATAGATATTTTTATGTAAATGTATACAAGTTCTAATACCATGTAAATTTATCAATATAACTATTTATAATATACAATCCCAAAACCATAACTCTTGGAAAAATGTTAATAGCATCATCTCTATATCTAAGCTCCAATTAAATCACCTAATAAAAATTATTCATTTTCTATAGTCCTGTTTCAATTAAACATTTTTATAAAACAAAAATAATACCCCTGGAATTAAATCCACCACACTGAATCAGAAGAAACTGATTAAAATGATAAAATATGAAATATCATACAATATATTCCGTGTAAATGTAATCTCTCAAAAACAAAATAAAAAAATGAAATAAATTTAGAAAATATTACGGTTGTGTACATCTACAATATAAAATATGCAATTTTTCATCACAGCATCAATTCCTTGAAGCACCAGTTTGAATTTATATTTACGGCTGTAACGATATCCCCATATTAAACTTTAATTTCATTAGAACATGTAACAAACCTATAATATTTATAAATAATATTTATTTGTATGTAGTTATAGTGTATTTATGATGTTCTATAAGTTACATGGCTTGGAATTAACTTGTCAGAATATGTGATATGGATGCCATGTTTGAAAAAAAATTAAAACTTAAAAAGCAACACGTATGTAAAAGTAAAACGAGGAGTACCTTGTGATTCATAAAAATAATAAACCTAGAAGAAGTAATTTCAAAATAATAGCTTGTACACCATTAATAATCCACATAAAAGTCACATGAAAATAAAATTTATTATGTATAGGACACAACTCATTATATTAAAAATTGAAAAAGTGGGGTGTTTGAACTTTTCCCACTATTATTATTTCCACCCCTAGAGAGAATCACCAAATTTTTTAATTTGAATAAAAATTTTAATGTAAATTAATTAATTATATATTACATAGGAAATAATTATAATATGATACAAAAACTTTTACCTTTATAAAATATATTCATATAAACAAACCACTTTAACATTAATGAATGTATTCACATATTGGGTAATCCACACAATTTTAATGATCTAGTAATACCTTTATCCCCTATAATAGATCCATAAAATCTCACATCATAATTTAGGTGGATACTGAAAACCAAAATAAAATTCCACATATTTAATTATTCTATATCATGGACCAATTTTTTAATGACCCATTGTATCAAGAGTAATTATGTTGTCATTTTAGTAATCATTTTTCATAAAAATGCCCTATTATATTAATAAAAACTTTTTTTTTATAAAAAAATTGATAAATTTCTATTTCATTAATAATTCCTCAAAATTATATAGAAACATAATATTGAACGAAAAATAGTATATATGTTATTATTTATGATCCCCCATGTACACCTCATGTTTTCCAATGAACATGAAACACATGATAACCTAACATAGAACTATTTTATAGGTTTTATTGTCCTTTTATAGAATTTAAAGAAGAAATAAAATCTATTCAAAATTATAATTTATGATGATTTTATCACAAGGCTCAATTTTAAACCCTACATAGATAAAACGAACAATATGATAAAACATAATGACCATTTGAATTTTGGACTATATTTCCACATTATCTTAATAAATGTTAGATTTTTATAGACCATAAAAAATGTATAGGGGGTTCCTATGGATAAAATATAGAAAAAAAAGGTTTAAGGAACTTTCAACCATGGATTATTAGATTTCATTTCATGAAACCTATACACCAATTTTGTGGGAGGTTTTGGAATGTGAACCCTATATGCATACTTTACAAATCTATACAGTAATTGTGAAAGTGTTTTTGGATAAATGTTGGACATGTAACATTTAGGTTCATTTTTATAAAACTAATAAATAAATGTGAATATTTTTGTTTCAAAAATGATGGTCTATCTTTGGAACTATGTACACATAGTCTAAACATTGTATATATCACTATAAAACATTTAACATATCTAAATAGACTGATTTAACATTATCACCACATATTTTTCACATGGAAAACTCATGGGGAATTTTTGAAACTAAAATAAATCTATTAGATATGTATTACCAATTTTAAAAAAATGATTCATTGAGTAATTTTGAAAACACCACTCATTTCCTTCCAAATATCATAATTTATAAAATTCTCAAAGGTAATTTGAAAACTCAAAATGTAAAATTCACAATTAACATTTAAATCTGAAAAATACAATTTAAAATTTAAATATATGGAAAACATTCACGTGCTTGAAAGTTAAATTTTATTTTTTGTATCCATATGTGGTCCTATAAAATAACTAGTTCTCAAATAACATGTAACCAATTTAAAAAATCAATTTCATAATATATTAACCCACAAAACATGACATAAAAATAATTTCAACATAATTCAAAATTAATAAATCCAAATGAACTCAAATCATTAATTGTACATAACTACATTGAAATTAAATACAATTATATTTCACCAAACCCATTTTTAGTATCAACACCGAATATCATTTAATTAATTAATTCAATACAAACAGATAGAGATAATAATCAACAAACCAAACTTGTCCATATGAAATAGTACCACACACCCTTCACTATTATACAGACAACTCGTTTAAAATAATCATGTTTACGAAATATTAACCAATGAAATATGAATTTCCTTTTTTAACAAAACCATTTTTAAATTTTCCTCTCAAATAAAAACAATCAAAACAAAAATAATTAATTAATTAAAATTATGAATTTCAATTGAAATATCACATAACATATTTTAAAAGTATAAATATATATATAAATAAATAAAATTAATCTAATATAAAATGTATAAACAATACCTTATGCCAAAATTATCTTACACACATAACCAAAAGTGAATTTAATTCCACAAAAATAACAACTTAAATTTAAAAAACTATTTGTTTCAATTTGAATGGTTTTTAAACCCAAAATAAAAATATATAATGGTTTAAATAAATTAAAATATATTATAAAGTCCTAGAAAATATTTTCAAGGATCCCATTCACTAATTATTTTACCCAAAATATTATATTTACATCACCTATAAAATTAAATAAACAACATGTTTGAACACATATATTAAACCCCAAACACAAGAACTCACCAAAAAACCAATAATATAGTACAATAACAACACACAACATGTATCCTAATAAAATATATGACTGAAGTATCCTTCATGGACTATAAATAAAATTAATTAAAAATATATGTTCTGTAAATTGGTTTTATCATTTTCAAGAAACACATTAATTTCATCATGGTGATATGAGTATAATTTCCATGTTTTTAGTTATTAAATTAACCATTTAATTACTATAAAAATTTTAAATATTCCATTATTTGGAGAATATTCTTCTAATGCATATGGTAGTTTAGTAAGAAAACATAAGTCCATATAAAATCCATGATAAAGATCATATATTTAGAACATTAATATATATGAAATCAAAAATATATTGCAATAGAAAGAGTTCAAAATAAGTCAAGATTGCATAAACCATAAATAATTAAATATATATTTTAAACTAAAAACACTCACTAACCTTAATTGAATTTATTCTTGGCGAACATTAATCAAACAAAAGTTAAGTCATTATGTCAATGTTAGCATAACTTATGATATTCTAGATAAATAAACTTTTAGGAATAAATTTAAGAAATAAACATACCTTCATTTATGATATCACTATGATTTTAATAAAAAAATAAAACTTATCATGGAACCCAAAATATAAATTAAATTTTCATCAAAACACTTCAAACTAACTATAAAAAATTTCTTTTCAAACATATCATAGTTTTTATAAATTTATATAGGTCATATTAAACCATAAAATGAATTGGTATACCATTGACCACAATGTCAACAAACAAATTTGATTATCCCAATATATGAAAATTATTTTTTTAATTGAACTATGATATACGATTCCATAAAATTTTATGACATTCTAACATATAAAATTAACATATATAATTTAATGCACTTTACCTGAAAAATAAAAACAAATCGAAGTACATAAAATGGAATTATTTTTAAAATATTTCATTTTATCAATAAAATCCATTTTCTAATATCCAATATAATGAAAATAATGAAAATAATGCTTAAACTGAAGCACTTTTTTATTAACATAACATTAAATATTTTAGTGTAATGTAAGAACCCAAAATAATAACACTAATGGGTCTAACATTGAACATAGAATGGGAAACTTCAAGATTAGAGTATCCTCAATGCCCCTAACATGATGATGCACCTCAGGTCACTATAAGAATATTTGTTTAAATAAGTAGAACCACCTGATCAGATCGAAGATTCACCGTGGAAACACTCTATAAGTAGCCAATAAACCAACATTACTGATACATCACATGATATAGAAGATAAAAACTGTAAGATAATGATAAAAAAATATAAACATTAATCATAGAGGTGTGAGAACATAGATTTTAATAAGGATGGATAGGCCAGGATGCAACACGAATTTAAATGAAGTAATAGATCCAAAAATAGGCATGTTGATTCACCACTTCAACTAATAACACTTGATGAAACATTCACCAATAAATAACACCAACTCTAGTAAATAGAGATCCCTATTATCGTAAATCACGGTAATATGGAACAGCAACGAGTCCATATATGGGGATACCATTTGGAAGGATGTTCTAACTACAAAGCACACCAATGCTTAATGGGAATAACCTTGGGGGAATTTGATCCAATGAACACTTATGAATTCCATATAGTGTGGACTCAGAATATACTCTATTGAAAGATAGTCCCATACACATGAATAGTATGATTCAATTTAATAGGACTATAAGCTAACAAGAGTTGGAAATAAGAAAGGACTATTAACACATTCGGTGAAGCACATTAAAAAGTATAATTTATTTCACTAAAACAATAACCTTTACAACTCAATTATATACCTAGATACTAAATCAAAATATTACATCAAATATATATTTATAATAAAATATAGATCCATTATCATTTAACTCATTAACAAAAATAAATAATCTAACCAAATTTTGACAAAGAAATTGAATTACATAGACCAAAATATCTCTTTGGGATATTTTAATAAATATTAGTCAATAATATCAACACAATACTACATATATTGAAATAAGCAATAATAAAATTATATATAGAACCCTAAAATACATAACAATTAGACAACTTGTGGAATCCCTAGAATGTAAATAGATACCACTGATTGATAGGTTGAAAATTGAGAATATATTTATGTGTGTAAGAAACATAGGGGATATTCCTATTATTAAAACCCAAATCCCCAAGGATTTTTAGTTTTTTTGACATAAATGTGGAAACACATAAAATTTGAGATTTGTTTATAGAAAATGTGATAGGAATAAGACCAATATAAAGACCAGAGATGGAATATAAGGATATGTAATGTTGAGGAATACCTAACATTGATTTCCATGGGGAGTGTTGAAGAATAATATTATTAAAAGTGAGGAGGAGATCTCACAGAATGGGATGGGCCCATAAAGGGATACACCTCACGATCTAGATTAGGGTTCACTACCACCTTCTCCCTCCCCCCTATCTTCCTCTTCTAGGAACACCATCGAGGGTAGGGCAACACTGTTGGAATGAGGGTGTCAATTTCCCCATGGTATTGCAGATCTGAATCTTAGTCAACTTTTTTTCAACATCATATGATGATCTGGTTTGAAGATCTACACTCCCACTCTCACGACAATCTTGATCAATTTCTTTGTCTTCACCCCCTCTCTTCTGTCATGTTCACAAATTTATTATGTTCCTCCCAATTCACTATGAGTACATAGAGGGTGATCCCATGAAAACTCGTGGTATATGAAGGTCCCTTGTAGCTTTCCCCCTTCTAGTTTCATGTTGTCTTATTATGATTTGATGGTGGTGTTCTGGATGTGGTGTGTGGTTGTCCTGGTTCTAGAAATGCATTTTGGCTAGCCCAAAGTGGCAGTTTGAGGTGTTGGTTGTGGTGGCTCCTCCCTCAAGTTCTTATCCATTGGCTCATGGGTCCCTTCTCCTATTCTAGTAGCCCGACATTCCATCTCCCGATGTGGTAGACATGTCTGTCCATATAACAATGGTGGTGTTTCTTCTTTATGGAAGGTGTGTGATGTTTTGTTGATGTTTTTGGGTGGGTTGGTTCTGGAAAAAATTTCTTGACCGTTCTATTTTTTGATTTTGGTTGTTGTTCTTTGCTTTAGGTTTGGCTACATGGTTTTGTGGTGTTTTTTGGTAGCTTTGGTCTTAGAGAGGGTTATCATCCAAGTCCTCCAATGACTACTTGATGTTCTCACTTTTCCTCAAAGTGATTTATTCTATAATATCAAAAAAAATGTTGTGTGCTGGGGAAGATATCTCTCGTCTCCCCTCATCTACATGAGTATCGTATTTAATAAAAATAATAATATTAAAACTAATTCTAGATTTCACTTCTAAACACATAATACATATATCTCTTACCTTATATTTTATTTAATAAACCACCAAAAATAAATTTTCTATTCCATGCCATTTGGAGTTCAACATAATTTATATATATATATATATATATATTACTAACAAATAACAATATATAGATCTCTAACCCCTATATGTTTTATAAAGAATTATATTTTAAATATTCAAAGTTGTATTAATTAATTACATATTTACTTTAAAATTTCTAAGAAGATAGAATAACGACCGAATAAAATTTTATAACATGTAATGTTATGTCTAAAAATTAAAATCTATGTTTTGATACAATATTTTAGAATACATGGTTGTTGTTCATGGTTATCCAAACCATACAAAAATCATGAATTACCCACAGACTCAACAAAAAAACCAATGTATGGTTTTCTTGTATGATTTAACTAACTATGTATTTAATTCGAATCCACAAAAAATTAATAAATAAAGAAAAATACCCATAATTTCATATTTAAAAAGATATTATAGAAAACAAATACCCAAAATAAATCGAGTGTGTTGTCAAATTCAATGTTTCCTTAAATAATTTTAAACTATTTGGATTTTAAAAAAAGAGGTCCCTTTATTTTTTAATTTCAGTTTATTCTGATCTTTTTTGCATAGAAGACATTAATTTAATGAAAAATAAGAGAATTACATAGTTTTATGTGATGAAATATCATATTTTTAAAGAAAAAATGTTAAAATAATTATTATTAATTTGATTTGGTGTTCTTAAAGAAATAATAAATGGTCATGTTCTTCAATAATAAAATATAGAAATTAATTATGTTGATTAAAATAATATTGAGAATGATTGTTACACTTTTTATGAAATTCTATCATCTCCATTAGAGAAATACTTCATTAAAATATTGGCAGTTAAAAAAATAATATTTTTGATAATCTGTAGATTATTAATTAAGTAAATGAATATGTGAAATAATAAAAACCAAATATTTGATTTAGGAAGTATACAAAAATAAAAATCAATGATGATAAATATATATGTAATTTCATAGTAATATTCAATGAATTAATGAGTGTCCTAAATTTTTTTCGTGAAATTTTATAAGATGATATAGTTATAGAAAATATACATCATATCTAGTTAGAAAATTTTGATTTAAAAGATTCAATTCATAAATACAATTGTTGTCATATAGTACTATTTGATTATCTTAATATCATATTGATTTCATATGAAATGAAGAATGGATGTCAATTTAATATGAAGAGTATATATGATAAATTTTTATCCATTAATTAATTGAATAAATAAAATATTGGGATATAAGTTGTGGTAGAATAAGAGGGTTTTGATTAAGAAGATAAATTTAATATTAAATTTTAACAAAATCATTATTTCAAATAAATTTTATAATAGTGAACGATAAATATCTAAGGAAACTAACATTTAATATTTTTCAAGTTCTTGTCAGTTTCAAATTTCATATCAAAACTTGCAAAGTTTTAAATAAGTAAAAGTTTTTTATTATGTTGCAGAAAATTCAAGGAGTATCCTTATAAAGAAACCATCAAAATATTTAAAGAAAAAGTTTTATACGAAGGGTAAGAGTAATATTTACTCTAAATTCATGTATATAATTGTCATTTTTTATATTGAAGACAATGATATTGGGGTGGATTAAGAGGGAGTTATGACTTCCCATGATTTTGACGAAATGTTTCTAACTATAGATCTGAATGTGGAAGAGTTATGTAGTGTTGAGAATATAAATAATCAAAGAGAGGAGGAAACCTCAATATAGTACATTAAAAATTAATAACTCAATAAATTTATTTCATTTCCAAATTAGAGAAGTAAAAAATATTCTAAGAAAAAATCTAAAACATTAACAATTAATTACACCAATTATATTGAAGAAGAGTAAAATTTGGAAAATGTGGTTGATATCTTAAAGAAATTACCCACTTAATATTATAAATTAGAAATTTTCTTGGAATATAATTCTAATTAAATTTATCAATTGGTTGATGTTTTTTCATAAATAAATATTTTAGTGGAAAAGTAGTTGAACAAGTTCAAATCTATTTTTTTTAAAAAAATCAAGAATATTGATAGATATCAAAGAAAAATATTTATGATTCAATTAATGATAACCATTAAGAGGATAAAAAAATAACTCACCCAGTTGGTTCATGAGTCGGTGATGGTCTCATTGAAAAGTGTGATAAAAAATTTTAAGTGTAGAAAGTGACATTGATTTCAGTAGAACACAATTTTCTAGAATTTCATTATTCAGGAAATTATAACAAGATATATTAAACATCAATAAATATGAATTTTATATAGAATAATGTTTTATAAGTCCATCATAATTTTGGTTTGGAAGTTTCATCTAGTGGTAATCAATGAAATATAGAATAAGGGAAGAAAAAATATGTTCCACTTCAAAAAGTTTACAAATTAAAAGTTATATTTTATGATTTTTTGTTATTATGAATAATTTGGGGATATTAAAGGGATTTTTATGTTTATTTATGATTATTTATTTAATTTTATAATATATAGGATATGTATTTAGAATTGGATAAAACTCACTTAACTAAAATAATAACACAAACTATTTGAAAACTATAGAGTGGATCTTAAAAACGAATTTTTCATAATTAGGGGATGTTTGTGGATATTTTAACCAACTATGTAACTATATTGAAAATAGTATCAAAATTATATAAACCATAGATAGTTTTAATTTCAAAACTCAAAATTATAATTTGATGAATGATAATGTAAAGGGTAAGGAATTTTTTGTTAAATAGGCACTCAAAACATCTTAAAATAAACATATAAGGATCTCAGATAGTGGATTATACACACATAAGAAAAGAGATACAAATATACTAAAACATATTGATAATTTAAAATAATTATATTTGACCATAGGTAATGATGGTTCACTAAAAAAGGAGTTCTTGGTTCAAAATTCATTGGATAGGATACACTGAATTCGAACAAACCCTTGTTTGCTTATGGGTTAAAACACCCGTAATGACGTGTTTCTCAAATTTTTGTTTGAGAAATTGATGTTCTTTTTGGAAAAAATCATTTTCTTTCATAATGATATTGAATTATGTATGTTTATTAACATGATAAAAGTGAATGAAAGAACACTAATTTTTGGTTTTTGGTTTTGAGAATTCCTGTTAGTAGGTCTTCAAGGAAGAAAATAAATTGTTGAAATAAATAAATAGCCACATTTTTTAATAGAAATCGTGAAATATTTTCTAGGGAATTAATTTTTTTTATTCTTATATATTTATGAGAGAAATTAATTTCAAGTGATCAATATACCTTATTAGAAGGATTGTTAATCCATCAATCTAAAATGTGGATATTCAAACATATCGCATATTAAAACTCTTACACTTTGAGGTATGTAGACCTATGAGAAAAAATAAAAAATTCAATATATATAGTTTATTTCTATTATTGAAGAAATTTAACCTATTATATCCATTATTTTAATGAATCGTTCTTTATAATAGCTAAAAAACATTAAATGTTTTAAAAGAATTTAAAAGATGAGTATAGTTTCTGCCTGACAAAATAATTGCTAGAAAATAATGCTATCAATATATATGGGAAATATAATTAATATCATTAATTTTTTTATTCTTAATTAGTTATTCACAACATATAAAGCACCAAAAAATTCTTAATATAAGTAAACTAGCTTGGTAGAAATGGATTACACTGTGTTGGTAGTGCAAAATACACTTTTTTTTAATTCAAGCTATTGGAAGAATGATTAAAATTAAAAATAATTGTTTATACTAACAAAATATAAATATATTACCATAATAACATTTACTAAAAATATACCCCAAGGTTGAATTTATTTAGTTTATTTAGATACACTTGTATTATCAAGGTGAAAGGGAAACAAATTTGGGAGGGTTAGAGAATACCGGAGTTGATGATTTAATTCTTTGAACAAATATTTCTCTAACATTCTACTATATTAAAAATAATTTCCATATATGTAACATATCCACTAACTCCACTATATCATCATTCACTGATGTTATCAAAAAACAATGCATTAAATTTGAAGACACAACATGTGTGGGAATGAATCCCATACAGGGGTGAGGGATAAATAGACTCATTAGGTTTCCCTAAAAAATGTAACAATGATCCTATAAGTCTACTCAAACCTAAGTGTTGGTAGTAAAAAATGGTATCCCAAAAGAACCAGATATTCCCTAACATTAGAAAAACAATTGAAAATAGAATAATCTAATCTTCATATATCATAACCATGAATGATTATACCACACAAGAAACTAGTGATCCCTATGGAATCATATGTTCAGGCCTTATCAAGGTATGTTTCAATCAGTTGAGAGAATATATGACCCATATTGAGGAAGATTCCATATAATGTGGTAAGTGGGAGACTAACTAGACAAATGGAGGAACATTCTCCAAAACATTGTAGAGCATTGATTTAACTAATAATTGACCCTTCCCAAACAAATGAGAGAATACCTAAACCCCATCTTGATATGGGGGACCACACCCAATCATGTATATATTTTCAGTTGAGTAACTGAACCCCATATATTTAGAACTATGAAATAGAACACAAGGGAATACATACTCCATAATTTCCTCAAATATGTCCCTAGTCTCCTGTCATCTCTCTAGAAGGGCTCAGATACTCAAAATATCTAAGAAGGAATATAAATATTTTTTAACAAGTGGGGTAATTATATATTTGTGATGTATGTAAGAAGACATAATGAATATAATACTCATATTTTTAAAACTACAATTTGAGTGAGAATTCACAATGAATTGTCAAAATTTATCAAAAAACGACATACTCAATGGGGCAGATAGAATGTGGGGCTCTCAAGTTGTGTTGTTTAGGAACTACCAAAGGTCAACGCAACTGAGTTCAGCATCCACAACATTTACATAAATGAACATAAAATGTATATTTGAGATAAATATTATTAAATCAAAATTATATCGAATGGTTTTCAGTTTTTCCTTATGTATTATGCACAACATTAGATAGTGTACATGTCTTGTAGTTATCTATGTGTGACATATCCCATTCCCAATGAAAATAGGTCTCAGCACTTTATTGTGGTTGGTTGAGTATAGTTTCATAATACTTTATGTTGGGTTGACTATTTTTGTTTCGTGTCTATACTGGGTGGTTACTAGTGGGGTTATTTCATGTAACCAAAAACACCCAACTGTTCCTGAATCCATGATATGGGTAGGTTTTCAAAAGGAATAAAATCACTATATATTCATCTAATTATTCTTAGGTAATCACTCTATTTGGTATTATGAGAAGTCAGGCTCATCACACCCTTTTTGGTAGAATATTTTTACAAAAATTGGGACACTCACACATATTTATTTCATATTCATTAATCCTTTATAAAATGTAAAATTAAACTTCTCAACCAACACATTTGTAACCATTCTTGTATACATATAGGATTAACCATCGGTATGTATCATGGATTCACCATAAATGGAACCAAATGTATGTATATTTTTTTCTCTATTAAGAGATTCACATGTATGTATTAAAGGTTCTCCATCAACGGAACCATATATATTTATCATAGGTTCTATGTCTCATTTTATTATTTAATTCTTGTTTCTTTATTTCAAAATATTATGATTTAAATCCATTTAATTGGGAACTGTAGAATTCAATTCCAAATAGGGAGGCGATTGGATAATTGATTTTGGTATTCGCCCCATGATAGGGGCTTCCTACATATCCTTATGAAATGAATCAATACCGTCAACATTGATATCCACTTAATAGGACATTTCAAAAAAAAATTAGGGTCATCTTATAAGGACTAGACCATGATATTTGATGTCATGGGGTGAGGAAGTCTATGCATAAAGATCCTTGAAAAGGATGGTGTGGTCCTTACACATGAGTGACCAACTTTCTATTGATCCCATGGAGAACACGTATTTATGTTATCATGTTAACCTTACATGGAATATATCCCAGTTAAGGAGTATCTCACCGTGAATATGGGATAACGAGGGTAAGACAATGGGACATGGAAAAGAAAATGGCCCTCCATGTCAGATATGATCTAATAAGGAATATGGAACAGTGATGATGAGGGTGGATTGAGGGTGTCAGGTTTGAACCATAAAAAGGATTTGTAAATATACTCTAAGAATGGGAATGAAATTCTTTATAGTCTTAGTAAATTGGGGTTTACACCTTTGAGTTGGAGAATTTTTAGAGATTTCATCGTGATGATGATTTGATCACCACTGATAAGTAAGGTCACATGAGTCGTGATTTTTTTGAGGAAAAAGTGTTAGTAAAAGATCACCATGATTTAAATTCATGTCTGGAAAGGGGCATACACAAGGATTAGCAGCCAAAGTGAAACATACATCCTCATACATAGGAGGATGAGGGTTGGGATATGGAATTCAGAAGCATTATGATATCGTTTGAGAAAACATAGAGTATTAATCCAAGAGGGATTCCAATTTAACTCCTCATATATTTGTGGATGAGGTGGAGGCTATAGAGGGGTAGTTAGGATGAAATATTGGATTTTCCATTTCTCATCATCTTTCATTTTTAAACTTCACCCATGGGTCTTACGTATCTATCGAGTGCACATACACCACAAGATTCACATCATGTTTCATGAAGAAGTTTTTGATAAATGAACTAAGAAACATCACATCACCACCATTGAGGTTGGAATCCTTGTTAAATTTGGAACTCATGATTGTGAACATTCCTAGGATCTTACAAACATTGTATGTTAAATTTGTGACATTTTTATACTAATATTTCTTGATCAATGGGACACTCTAGTGTGTTAGATGCTCTGATCATTCAAGTCAAGAGGCATTGGAATAGATCTTGATTTGTTATGAATCAGATATATGGAAAGGGTAAAGATTTTACTAGTAATTTGAAGTATTATGGGGACTTGGGTCTTAGAGGGTGATTTTCCCCATGACATTAAGGTGAGTAGGATCAAGCCTCACCCAGGTGGGGCCTATGAAATATGTCCTAGATTGCGCCCTACTAATACATAGGAAATTTGGTTAGGTCCTCACCCGTTTGATACATGGGTGAGTATTATGGGTTTTTTATGTGGTGAGTTTCCTATGTGACACCACAAGTGTCTTTATGGGTACTCTTAGAAGTATGTCATGAAAGTCTTGAGTTAGAGAGGTTTCCATCACCCTATTATTTTCATAACAAAGGTGGAAATGGTTACTCATATTTTTCCTTGGTTTTAAAACCATTGAGGAACTCTATAACCCTAAATCTTACTAATTCCCATTTGTTGTGAAATATTTTAAATCTTGGTGAGGGTTTAGGTGACTTGGGTGATAGAATAGGGAGAGAAAATATTCAAGATATATTAATGTGTTCTTAGAGTGTTGAATGAGAAGATCGAGGGTCATATTTATAAGAAAACTTGGGACCCAAGTTGAAGGATGTTTCTCACAAAATTCAGTCACACTGTAGTTTCTCACAAATTTCTAGGCATTTGTGGCCTACAATTGGTGATTTTCATATGTGATCTTTGTAATCTTATAAACCAAAGTGTTTTAACACAAGATGTACCACGCATTCTAGTCCATAAAACTTCTCCACACATGATAATCATTTAAAGGTGATCCATATAAGCAATCTATGTATCTGGGACTTCTACAATATAGATGAAGCATCATGGAAAATGTCTCATGTGTGGGATCAAATTACTCTATAAAGAATCACAACATATGAGAGTAATAAATTTGGAAAGACATGTCCATTTGGGATTCAAAAACAGTAAAATAAATAAGCCTAAACATTTATTTAATCTCTTGGATATTGTGTAGACACCATAAAAAATATTTATTTATGCTAAAAATTTCTGACAACCCTTAAAAGAGTTCTTTAATGAATAAAAAACTTTTTATCCTTGATATATGAAATCTAAATCTTTCTTCTAAAGGGACATTGTCTCTGCCAAGTGACTCAATTGGGAAATGTTTTTGAGGAAACCTCATACATCAATGTGTATTAGTCTTACAACACATGAAAATCCAACCTAATTCTCCATATGGCATGCAGACACATTTCTACTCAAACACAATTAGTGTTTTATAATTGATAACATCATCATAAATTATATGGAAAAGTGTGTGGAATAAGTATTTTGATTCCAATAGAATTCCCCGACCCAACTAGAATTAGATTTATTTGGAATGAAAAGAATCTAATTCTAAGGTAAATATAGGGAACCCTGTTGCATTCTTAATTCATCTGGCATGCTCTAGAGTTTTCTCAACAGTGGGAGGATACTCTAGTTGTTTCCAATTTCATTATACCAAGTGATCATAGTTTTACTATTTGATGATTTTATGGATTTTTAATTTTCACAACTCTATTTTTCCAAGGTCACATAGAGTGTATGTCAAGAGAGATGTGACTCAACTTTTTTCTAGGGTAATATTTTTTTTTCAATCGAGAGACTATTATGTCTCTTTTCATTGGTAGTTTATGTTCTTGTATGAGAGAAAAATGTATATAATTTTTTTGGGTTGAACATATTTGACCATGAATTATGGATTAATGACCCAATCAGGGTTTGAAGTCCAAGGATTCTCTAAAATATTTTTCATAGAAATATAAAGTACATTTATGTTATAATCTTGGGGCTTTCATATCAACATAAATGGGATAGAATGGGTGTATAAGAAATGGCCCTAAACCATGTTCAAAAGGAGGATTTCATTATGATGTTTTTAAAAAATATTGAAAAACAATTATTTTTCATAAGGATGAATATTATTCAGTTTAAAATAACATATTTGTTGGTGTATTATGTAGATATATATTTGTATGTAGTTTGAATTTCTAAACAAACATTTCATTTAGAGTTGGATTCTTCTCTCACCAATAGACAAAATGGATTATGGGGAATCTAGTTTCTAAAGATGTTGAGTTGTGGCTGATGGAAAAGAGGATGTTTCTAATAAGTCTGATGGGGGTCATTTTAGATCGTAATTTTCCATATTATAATTAAAAATTATATACATAGATCTGGATCAAATGTAAAATTGGAGGCATTTCTCTCCAATACTGAATTTCAAAATGAAATTTCCCATGTTAGGATTTCATGCTTGGATTGAGGCCATGTGTTGGAGATAAGGGACCCACATTTTATTTTGATTCATGGTTTTTCCAAATATAGGAGGCCTAAGAGTACCACATATCTCATAAAAATGAGAATCAAGATACATGTAATTCTATATTTAAGGTGGGATAGGATACGAGAACCCAGAATTTTGGTCTCCGTAGCTGATGTCCACAACAATATATAGTTTTAGAGCATACGATAAGTTCTTAAAACATGTAGTTTAACATAATGTTCAAGGTATTTGGGAAAAAAATCAACATTGTATGGTGAGGATGAGGTGTCATAAGGTTTACCATCTTCATATAGATATGTTTACCAATAGTTTAATTATATGTTACTTGGATATAAGATTGTTTCAATTTATGGTCTTATAGATTTAAAAAAAACCTTGGTGAGGTAGTCTATACAGCAAGGTAAAGTAATAGACCCGATGTGAATGGAGAGTTTAAATTCTATAATAAAAAATATCATGGATATGTACATTTATTTTAATTTCATAGTTCTCATATAGATGTTAGGATAGAGTTTAAGGTAGTGAATATTTAACCAATGGTGTTCATTTTAAGGTCTTTAATCTAGGACCATCATTCCCATTAAGGTTATATGAAAAGAACCGGAAGTTAGTTCATGGTATGTCAAGACATACCATGAAATTTTTAATAATCTACCAAAATATATAAACTCACATGGGTCATTATGAATGTGAGAAACAACAGAATTCAATGAATTACCGAAATTTCACCCAAAAGGCCAGTCAAGGGTTGTTTCAGGTGGGTGCCATATGATTTTATATTTTTTGGTTATCCTTCCTAGAATTTTATGTGATTATCTACACATGTATGGGGGATGTTGTAAGCCTTGATCTCAGGGTTCATAGATCTCATAAAATTGTATGGGATAACAATGTATGTAATGACCATGGACCATGTCTGAAAATCGATTTATGTATGTTGTTGTCAAGTCATATGTAGATAAAAGTATATTCTATTACAGATATAGATTCACTACAACAAATGCCGATCCTAGCGGCGGTTTTTTTCCGGTTTAGCGGCGGTTTAAACCGCCGCTATATTGTGTGGCGGCGGTTTACAAAAACCGCCGCTAAGTTTGGCGTCGGCAATCTATTAGCGGCGGTTTTTTTGATTCCGCGGCGGTTTTAGAAATGTGTCGTATGTCCGTCATTTAGCGGCGGTTTTGCTTCATTTAGCGGCGGTTATATGGGTATCTTATTTAGCGGCGGTTTTAACCGCCGCTAAATTCTGTCGTTTGATGCGCCTATTCTGCGGCGGTGAAAACCGCCGCTAAATATCAACATAATATATTTAGCGGCGGTTAAAACCGCCGCTAAATTCTGCCCAGTTCATCATTTAGCGGCGGTTAAAACCGCCGCTAACGGATTCCCGGTTATTTAGCGGCGGTTAAAACCGCCGCTAAATGCTCACAGGTATGGCATTTAGCGGCGGTTAAAACCGCCGCTAAACGTTGAACTGGAAAAAAAAATACGTTGCATCTGCTACACCACTGCCCCACTAACCAAGCACACAACCATACACCAGTTTCATAGTTCCAATTTAACTACATCAATTACCAACCACCTACATAATCATTTACCATATTTATATATTTAATTACAATCCATTATATATTCAAGACCTACATTTTTTTCAACCTAATTTAAGCAAAATTATCCTATTTATCCATCATCATTCATTTACTAGGATTTACCATTTCAAGAATTCCATATCTACTGAGTAACTAACAAGACACAATGTTATAAAATTCAAACACATCCAACCCACAATTTTTGCATCACAAATCATCACCTTATCCATAATCCAAACTCATAAAGTAACCATAACCATAATTCCATCTATTATGCAAACTATCAAATTAAATCAACCTCACAAGAAAAGGGAAAAGACAATGATTCCTTGTTTACAGATAGGAAATTCAATTACCATAAGTAAAGACATTATCATTTTAATGTGAGGTGATTTATCAAATTAAATTTTAGAAACAATAATAATTTCATAGAAGTAAAAACAATTCATAATAAACAACAACCAACACACATTCATAGAAAAGCAATATCATGAAAAACCTAAAGCACATTTGATATCACCCCTTCCCATTAATTTTAATATATCCAATTAATTATTTTCATTAGGAAATATCTTAACTTCCACCCAAGATGAAATAGTAGTATTATAATATCACATATTTAAAATAGTAATGAGGGAACTCAAATATCCTACCTTAATTAGAGATTTAAGGAGAACCATAATCGCAACAGAAGAAACAAAGGATCAAGTTTCACTAGGATATAAGAGAAACCCACCAAAACCTATCCTCAGAATCCCATCACCCAAACACACTCATAACTCAACCAAAAATATAGGGGTTCTCAACAATAAACACCCAAAATATTGGGAATAATAAAAGGTAGAAAGGAAAGAAGAAGGAAACTTGAATAAATGGAACTCAATTATCCACAATCCAAGAGGATAAAAACATTAAGAGAGATGGTAAAAGGTAATCAATGGGATTTGGTGTTATTCAAATATCAAATTAGAAGAAAGAAAATCAAAATAAGTCCATATGTGCCTTCTATTTATAGAGGAAATCCCAAATGGGTTCTCCATAGTGTGGAGACATCCCAATATGCTGTGGTCTCCCTTGGTTAAAGGAGATCTAAGTCACCCATATCTCTTTCCTGCCTTTCATGTGTTTTTAAAAAAAATTGACCACCACCATATCCTAGAACATGGAATGGACCAAGGTGTGCTGGATCCCTCGATTCCCTCCATGAACATCCACTATGACATAACATAAAAAGATTGGTTGTTTTCTCCTCACCACACCCAAGACCACGACATGGTTAAACCTAGCTCCCCGTGCTACACAGGTGGTACCCAAAAGTGAAATGAACAATATAATTCCCTTCACCGTGCATATTCTATTTCCCATGTTACACAGGGTGGACATCCATTCACCATTCCCAACAACATAACCAACCATACCATTTCACTCTTTGTGGTGATATCCTAACATCACACAACCATCTCCATAGACAACCTACAAGAACCAATGGCCAAAACAACCATCACCACAACCAACAACATGGAATGGTGACCCTTTGAATGCACATAACTCTCACCAAGACTCTAAAACACCTCTAAAATTCCTTTTAGTAGAAACAAGACATGGAAAAAAGTAAAGGGAGTGACTTTTGAATTCTGGACCCTCAAAACAAAAATCTATTAAACAATTATCATCCTTGAGAATCAAAACAAAACATAAACACATCACAATGTAAAAGTATACAACATCCAACACAACTCATAGAATATATACACAAAAACAGATGAATGATGTATATTTTTATCGGAAAACAAAAAAAAATTGGTGTTTTATTCACCCATAATGCAACTAGGTCAAAATTAATGTTCCCAAAAAATCCCACAACTTATTGAAATTCAATTCCAGATTTCCATCGATTAGGGGATTGAAAGTCATTTTAAAGAGAGTTTAGGTAATGGAGGGATTCCATATTCCTCCCAATAATGATGATATGAAATAGGAATTACATTCTAAACAATTAATTATGGTATCATGGGGAGTCCTAAAACCTCATCCATGTACAATCATTCTTAATAATGTATTTAACTGGACTCCTTGATTTCTATATAATGTTATGAAATCATTATTCAATATATGATCACATATCCTCCCTAATATTGGGGATACATTGTGACCATCACAATTTTGACTTCCACCCACTTCCAATTGGTATATAATGATTTCATGAATGTACACATCTAAGAACTAGTATATGAATTCATAGATCATATATATTGTGAGCCCCATTTATATATCTTCTTCTATTATAACACTGAATGATATAACCACAAACCAGATGTATTCAAACCTATGAGGGAAGGATGTATTCAAGATAACCTCATCATTCAACCACCTCGGGTGATTTTTAGACCATATATCAATCATAAAAAACCTATCAGATTCCTTTAAATGGTGTAATATATCATCTACAATTAAAATGGGTAATAATTCTTGATTTTATGATAATTAAACATTAATTACTCCAAACATAGTCTCAGAATACCATCTTAATACATAGAGAACAACACTAGAGTGCTAAAAAGAAATAATTTTCAGCAAATGAAATGCTTTTACTACAAACCAACTGTTATCATACTTGTTCAACACATCAACAATACTACTACTCATCATCTGATGCTGCATCGTCACCCTCTCCACCTTCATCTCTACCACCTGCTGCCACCTGTAAGAACATTATATTGAAAATTAAATATTGTTGCATATTTATAATAAAAATTAAAACCAATAAAAGTTTGCAAACTAAATGATTTTGATTTTTTTGTGATTTACCTGCTCACCACTACCCGATGCACTACCACCGGGGGCATATCTGCTCATATACTGACGTATTTCAAGCAACTCTTTCTGCAAATCAGATATCTGATTCCCCTGCTGGTGAACTGTGTTTCGTAGAGCAGACATCTCCCTCTGAGCATCTTCAGGTATGAAATGACTATAACCAGGAGTGGATGAGGCCGAAATCCCTGATGGCATGCGAAAGACCTCAGATGGTACGGGTCCCAAACCCATCCCGCGCACTCTACCAGGATGCTCCTTCCCAAGGACTTGACCAACCGGGTCATCCTGGGAGACTGAGTAGGATTGCCCAGGATTGGCATCCCATTTTTCTTTAATTTTTACCTATAAATCAAATATCAATATATATTAACACAGTAAAAACTGATATTAAGTTATTATAATAAATAATTGACTTCATACCCCTACTTCTCTGGCAGGTTCATTAACAAAACTTCCATCTGTTTTTTTATGAACATCCAGCCACAGTTCTGTTCGGGATGCTTCATGCCCTAAACTCTGTGACTGCATTAAACAAAGATAAATCATCAATCAAATATGTTAAATAGATATTATTATTTTATAAATATTTAAACTAATTAAAAGATTACCAATGACATTCGGCTTCTTGAAAAGCTTTTTGAACCCGCAGTGTGCGGGATTACCTGCTTCGCCCGGTTTGAAGCATTCTTTCTTGAGAGATCCTGAAATAAATAAAATTCAATTTAATAGTATTGTATTCAATGTCTATCTCCTCTTCATGTACATTTATAAATGTAAAATGAGGATAATATAATAATATATATTTCAATACCATCCGCTTCTCATCACGATGTCTATCGACAAAAACCTTCCACTGTTCTTTCGGTACCCCACTGGGTATCTTCTCATACATCTGCTGCACGGTCAACGAAGAATCGTTGACATCACACCACAACCTCCATTTGAAATCTTTCCATTTTTTTCCAAGATTTTTCAATGTCCACTTCCGTGCTATCACATCAGCAACGGTAAAGTGGAAGAACATCTGTATACAGAAATTCATTTTGAATATATTAGTAAAATGACATTCAATTAAACCATAAAGTAATAAAATTACCTTTATCTGAGAATCATAAACTTCATTTTTCCAGTTTGGAGGCATATGCCTCCAATCATCATACGAAATAGGCAGGGAAACGGGCTCCGCTGCCAGCTGACCTATAATCTGACCAAGTAAACCTGCGGCGTCATCCGTCGGGACCCCATAAGAATCAAATGGCACCACTATCTTCTTGCCATGCATGTTCCAAACATCAGAACTTTTTATGTCTCTTTCCACAGTTTCATTGTCTTCATCTGCAATGAGCAAACAATTACTATAAACAAAATGCAATAAATTTATTTAATTAAAATTTGTACCTATGACTGCGACCCTCCAGAATGTCCGTGACGAACTGGAGTGGGCGTGTCGCTGCCCCGCTGCTGAAGCTCCTGTAGGGGGAGGCGATGACTCATCCCCTAATGAGGCATCCACTGATGGTGTCAGAGATGGTGCAGGGGGAGATGATACTGTGGGGACAGACGGATCGTCATCTGTCGCAGAAGAAGAAGGAATAGTGTACCGCTTCTTCCTTGGCATTCCTGTCATTTAATCAAATAAAATTAAGTTCAGAATATATATTTCAAAAAATTCATGCAGAAAAAAAATTAAAAATGATAATAGATGCCCAGTATTAACAAACAATATATATATAACAATGATAATGAATGACTACAGAAATGAAACAAGTAGTTGCTGAATGAATAAATAATTGTACATACAATCATTTTCCCCTTCAATCATGTCGGTTTCCTGCTCCATTGCTTCATCCACTTCATTCATCCTTACTAGACCAATATTTTCAATATCATGATGGACAAATAATTCTGCTTCCTGTTGTTGATGAAATTCAATTGCAGAGGTCAAATCTTCCACTTCATCACCCATATCATACAAATCTCTTTGTATTACGTGAGTAACTACACTCCACCGTTCATCCACAACATCATTCACATAATATACCATTTTTGCCTGCGATGCTAAGATATATGGATCATGCAGTTCACGATCACCAACATCCATCAAGCGAGAGAAGTTTACAGAAGTAAATTGCAATGAATCTCTTTTAACACCTCTGATAAAATCGACCCATTTGCATTTGAATAAAACAACAGAAAAATGCCCGTGGTAGTTTAATTCAATAATATCATGCAGCTTTCCATAGTATTCCACTTCAGCAAATGTAAAAATACCACTATTCTGTGTTTTCAAACCCACTTCTCGATCGACTGTACGAAATCTAAAACCATTCACATTATAAGCGTTGAACTTTCTAACTTGTTTTATAGGACCTCTAGCAAGAAACTTCAAATCTTCTGAAAAGTCAGCTCGAGTATCAGTATTCATGATCTGAAAAAAAAATATAATTTAATAGATTTGCAAATTGTATGTGTCAAAGTAATATTCGTATTTATTGCAATATTTATAAACTTACACGTCGTGCAAACCATTCTACCAGCTCTTTATTCACAGCTTTCGTTATATCTTTTTCATTTCGTGTTCGGCTTCTCATTCGTCTCTTTGTTTGTATCCTCAACTCTTCAATAAATGGATCTGCAATTTCACTATTCAGCAGCACATATCTATGTGCCTGTAATAATTCCAATTCTGTTAGTGTCGCGTATGAGGTCCTCCCAACTGATCGGCCAATAGCAGGAAATATTTTTGATTTCTGATGCATTTGAGATTGAGTTGATGTGTCGTCAACACGTCCAACTCGAGTAAATCTTGTCTCAATATCATCCAAATATCTGGAACAAAAGGTGAGACACTCCTCGGCCAAATAGCCTTCAGCAATAGAGCCTTCTGGTTGAGCTTTATTTCTCACGTATGCTTTCAAATGCCCAAGATATCTGTGAAAAAATACTAATAATATTATGCATTTATTTAAATGCCAAAAAATGTTTACTTAACTGGAAACATATAAATAAAATACCTCTCAATTGGATACATCCATCGATAATGAACGGGGCCTCCTAATTTAGCTTCGTCAACCAAATGCACAGTTAAATGCATCATGACAGTAAAAAACGATGGAGGGAAGATCATCTCCATTGCACAAAGGGTCAATACAAACCTCTCCTGTAGGTTGTCCAGCTGAAATGGATGTAGAGCTTTCTCACATAACTGTCTGAAAAATGTGCAGAAATGGAGTACAACAGCAGTAACTTTTTCAGGTAATAATGTACGCAATGCCAATGGTAGTAACTGTTGTAACAAAACATGTGAATCGTGACTTTTCAATCCATATAACTTACGATTCTTCAAGTCAACACACCTCGAGATGTTACTCGAATACCCATCAGATACCTTCACATTCTTTAAAATTTGAAGGAACGTATCTTTATCCCTATTTTTCAATGAAAAAATGGCCGGAGCATACTTTTCATTCTCATCTGGCCAGAGATCACGTTTTATGTTCATTACTTGTAAGTCTTTGCGAGCATTGAGATGATCCTTCGACTTTCCATGCTCATTAAGTAATGTGAAAATCAAATTATCACATACATTCTTCTCAATATGCATCACATCAAGATTGTGGCGCAAAGAATTAAATTCCCAATACGAAAGTTTGAAGAATATACTTTTTTTCTTCCATTGTTGCGTTCTGATTTCACTTGACGATGCACTTCGCACTCGTTTTCCGCTATCATTCAAATGATGAACCTTCCCAAATTCTGTTTTAACATTTTCAAGTTGTGTCAATATTTCAGAACCGGTTAACAACTTTGGAGGTGGTCTACGATCAATGCAACCATTAAATTTTGATTTGTTCAGCCGAAATCTATGAGATGCATCAAGAAATCTTCGATGGCACAAGAAGCACCATTTTCTACTGTGAGGTAGCCGTTTGGGCTCGAAATCAAAGTTACAAACGGGACAAGCCAAACCCGTATAAGTGTTCCAACCAGATAAATTCCCAAGCCCAGGGAAGTCACTAATGGTCCACATTAAAGCAGCATGCATTTTAAACATTGTTTTAGAAGAAACATCAAATGTCTCAACACCGTTGCTCCATAACTCCTGCAATTCTTCAATCAAAGGCTGCAGGTATACATCAATATCATTTCCAGGCATTTGTTTTCCAGGAATAATCATCGAAATGATAAAAGATGTTTGTTGCATACACATCCACGGAGGCAGATTATAAGGGATCAAAACAACTGGCCAAATGCTATAACTCGTACTCAAAGTCCCAAATGGGTTGAATCCATCGGCAGCCAATCCCAATCGAACATTCCTAGGATCAGCTGAGAAATCTGGATGTAATGAATCAAATGTCTTCCACGATTGGGAATCCCGTGGATGTCTCATTAACCCATCATTGTTATTATCTACAGCATGCCACTTCATGTGTTCGGCGGTTTTTGATGACATGAATAATCTTTGCAATCGAGGCTTCAAAGGAAAGTAACGCAAAACTTTTGCAGGTGTGTTCCTTTTCTTCTTCTCCGTGAAATTATGTTCAGTCGTACTTCCAACATCACCCTTTGACTGCCATCTAGAAGAAGAACATTTCTTACAATTCTGTCTACTTGAATCCTCTCCCCAGTAAAGCATACAATCATTGGGACACGCATGTATTTTTGTATAATTCAGACCAAGCTTGTTAACAACTTTTTTCATATCATAAAACGATTCTGGGATTTTTGCTTCAGGAAATGCATCACGAATCAATTCCAATAACATGGACATTGCCTTATTTGTAATTCCACATAGACATTTGATATGGTACAACTTCAGTAGAAATGAAAGCTTTGAATATTTCAAACACCCACTATACAACTCTTGATTTCCATCGGCAACTAAATCATGAAATGCATTTTCCTCACTGAAGTTTTCCCTTACATTTGGCTCCACAGAATCAAGAGGATCCAATGATATGTTACAATCTTGATCTGCTTGTGTTACAGTCTCAGAAACATCACTTGTCACGTTGCAATTTGTAGCACCCTCTTCTGGTTGTTCTGATATGTTTTGATGCTCATAGTGGTGTCTTGCAGTGCCGAATGCATCATTTATGAGGTTTTGCATTTCATTTTCCATTGTCGAAGAACTTGGGACCTCATTCTGTGGATTAACATCAGTCCTCAATCTTTCTGTATTGTTTGATTCTCCATGCCAAATCCAACACAAATATTGCTCAGGGAATTGCTTCAGTATTAAATGTTCATAAACTTCATCTCTCTTCAACCATGTTCTAAATTTACATTTAGGACATGGACATCTTATTCTCCCTTCAACGGATCGATTAGAAATTGCAAAATCTAAAAACCCATTCAAACCCTTAACATATTGAGATGTGTTCCTCGGTAATGTGATCCAACTTTTATCCATGTATATCACAATGTGCCTACACAAAATATACGATAGTGTAAGATTACAGAAACATAATATAATAAAGATGAACCATTGGCCATAAAGTATGCATAATATAATAAAGATGATTCATTGACCACATTTACCATTTCAGACCAACTGAACAAGTCTGGTCCATAGGAGACAGCGTCAACACCTCATTTAGGAGCAATAAGAATATCGGGATACACACTTATCATAACACCATCGATCACACATTTATGTTGCCTCAAACAACACCCCTTTAATGTGTGATCGAAACTGATCATAATGCATTTTAAATCAAGTTAACTACATGATCTTCATGTGGAAAAAGTTCATCATGTGGAAACTTTAAAGACAATTCATGCTATTCAAAAGTAATATTTTAGAAATGCTGGGAGATTGTGTGAGAGAAAAAAATTGGGAGATTTGGCTACACCATCCAAAAGATTAAGGGGTAAAAAGAGTTATCCCCACTCTAAAAATACCACCAGCTATTTAGTGTCTGTTGGAAGTGGTTTCTTGCATTTCCAGACACTAATAGCTAGCCGGTGGCACTGCAACTGTTTTGACTACATCTACCACCCGACCTCTCCCAAGGTTCCTATGATACTTTGAGATAACTCAAAAGCCTCCAACCATATCTAAAACTCCTCCATTGAGGTTTTCAAAGACTCAAAATTTGATTCTAAATCCCATTTCAAAATTCAACTTAGCCACTAAATTGAAAATTTAAGTTTCCCTTGATCTCTAAACACCTGTATAGATATGGGGTTTTACAAATACCATCCCTAATTAAAGCAAAGTGAACATAACTCGAAAGAGATTATAGTTTGGGCACATAAAAGAAAACATGATAACTATATACACATGTCAGTGTGTATGTAGGGTGTGAGAAAAAACATTCCCATTTGGATTCTACTATAGATTCTGTGAAATTCATTCCATATGAAATTTCAATAATTCTAGTTTAAACTACAGTTAGGAAAATAAGTTTCTCACATGTAATATTATCAAATAAAATATCACACCAAATTTCACATATTAAAAAATTTAATCCATTTTTAACTAAATAAGGAAAAAATAACTACTTTAAAACTTTAAATAGGAGACCTTTAATTTTTTTTTTCAGAACAAAACTAATATTTTACTATGTATCTATATCTTCTTAAAAACTCAAATATAAAACATAAAATTTTATTTCCTTTGAAAAAAAAATCAATTTAAAATCCACCATAATTTAATTCATTATATAAAACAAATAAAATCATAAGAATAAAGAAAATATCAATAAATAACTAAACCAATAATGAATAAGGAGTAACAAACACAAACACACAATGGTTTCATAATCCAATCAATCTTGGGGACACCATGAAAAAGAAAATGAAAATACCCTTTTTAATTTCATAAAAAATACTTGGTATCATGGGAAAATCACTAGGGTATAACATGAATGATATTGGATATATCTAATCAGAACACTACCTAATACATGTGAACCTAAATATTTTGGGAGCTACCATGGTCTCATTGGGTCACAAATCTATCCCATTAGCTCACTCGGTCTAATTGGGACGTAATCCCTAGCCAATGAATAATATACAGTAGGGTCACAATCATATAGATCTTTTACATAGCTACCTATGATCCCCATGATAAAACTCAAGGTATGTGAGGAAACAAGTAAGTCATATGATCATTACACAAATAAATTTTAAAACACTTTAACTAAATATCACATCACCTTCAATTCCATCTTAAGAAACATCCCCATTTCACAAAAAATTCCTATAATAAAGATATAAAATATTCTCCTCAGTAACAAAAATATATATGTATCAATCAGTACAAAATCAAGGGCCTTGACTAAGGGCTGTGTACATTTTTGAGAAAACCTCCTTGAAGGTGACAAACATGACTTTCTTTCAAAATTAGTCCAGGATAGCAAGCCATTTTTTTCCATTTTGAAATATTTATTTAAAATTTATTTAAATGAAAATAATAGAAATCCATACATAAAACCATTTAAAGGATCAATTTCCTTTTTTCATTTAAATCATTTGAAATTCCAAAACACCACCTTTTATTTAAACTTTTTATTTAAAACTACACCTTTTACCATTCCAAGACTTAAACATGGCCAATTGACCATAATAATTAAAATCAACATTAAATGATCCATATACACATTTTTTTAAATACTTGAAATTCAATATCACTTTATAAATGAGTAAACTATTGAAAAACCTTTATGAAAAGTAAGAAAAACTTGATATTTTTTTTAAATCCACTACTATTACCGCATATAGATTTAATTTAACAATAAAAGGAATTAGAAAACATTAGGCACTCAATGATCTTCTAATTAAAGGAAATTTAAAAAATTTACCTACCTCAATCAAGTGGAAGTCAAGTTAAAATGAGTCTACTTTTATAGAAAATATCAACCAAGAAAAGGGGAGCCCTCTAGAAGCCCTAAACACATAAAACCCCCATATTAGAACCATATCATACCCTAATATCCACCAACATATTTACTAGAGTTCATGGGATAAGTATAAAACAAGAAATAATGGGTGTAGGGGAGAGTATAGGGGATGAACAAGATGAAAAAAGCATTTACCTCAATAAATTTCTAGAAATCAATGGAGGAGAGGCTCAAAATGGAGGCCGCGGGGGGTGTGGCGGTCGCCGGAGGGCGTGGGGGGCGCGAGGGGCGCGGGGGCGCGGGGGTCACCGGCGGTCGAGGGGGGGGTGCAGGGTTCGCCGGGGGGCTCGGGTGTCGCCGGAGGTAGCGGGACGGGGATCGGG
Source organism: Viscum album (assembly GCA_963277665.1). Lineage (NCBI taxonomy): Eukaryota > Viridiplantae > Streptophyta > Magnoliopsida > Santalales > Viscaceae > Viscum > Viscum album. Next base: position 711,604,678 of record OY728155.1, read on the forward strand.
GAAGAGGGGAGGGTTTGTGAGGGGGATCGGGGTACGGGTATGCGATAGGGGAGGGGAAAGCGTCGCGGTTTTTCAAAATAGGTTGGGTTTCGCGGCGGTTTGTTAAAAACCGCCGCGAAATCTTTCACGGATAACGTTTAGCGGCGGTTTTGTGAACCGCCGCCACAAAACCGCCGCTAAACACTGTTTATGTTGTAGTGATTTCTCAAGTTTAAAGGCCTCTTTGAGGGAACACATTATGTTGATACATATCCCTAATAAAATTCATAGTCAAAATAGAAGTTTTGTTCATAGTTTAAACCCATTGTTAGAGATAGCCTATGAAAACTTTTAAGGATCTGAATTTCAAAATACATGGAATTACATTTTTGAAACGAAGGTGTTATAGTATGATAGGTTCATTTAGACTGGAATTAACCATGAATGGTTGGAATGGTCCTTTGACAGCTAGAACTCATGTGTACATAAAGGATCATTTTCTTAATCATTAGTTTATAAATGAAGGAACCCATGATGAATTCTCCTCCCTATATTGAGATTATATACCGAAGGGGAGAGAAATTTTTTTATTATGTTCAATATGAGCCTAGGATTTGAAATTAAGGTTTATTTATATATCCTATAGTAAAAGTAATCAAGCCACAGGTATTTCTTGAGAAAGTTCCCATGAAAGGAAAATTGATCTTGAAATCTCCCTATAGATTCTCCTCATACATAGAACATTTTGTCTTTTTGTTTCTAGGATTAGGGTCTCATGAATCACTACCAGTCTCGTTGATGAAATAATCAATCCAAACATATTTATTGAGTAAAGGTTCCCCATAAATATTAAGTTATTTTCTTGGGGAGAAGAAATTTTTATAATATTGCAGGGGACCAAGATATAGGATCAGGGTTTCACCACATATATCTTCAAATTAAGAATCAAGACACACATACCTCTGATAAAAATGTGTGATAGGAAACCCATAATGGAAATGGTGTTCCTCTCAATTATGGGATACAACAATGTGTTGTTTTACTTCTTATGATAAGGATGTGAACTATGTATTTTAACATCATGATATAAGGAAATTTACATATAGTTTCATGTCATGAAAAAAATAACATTTGGACTCCATTACATTCTTTCTTTAAGTATCATTAGTTTATACTCTTCAAGATGTGGGAAAATGAAATATATTCAGTTTAATGTCATTAAATAGGTAGTAGATATCATTTATTACATGAAATACTTCTGGAGAAACGTTTCCTTGGTTGGGGAAAGGTATTCTCACTATCCATGGTAATCATTGAATTTGAAGAATTGGAGTAAACATTATAGATTCCAAAAGGAAACTACCATTTTGATTTAACTTTCATAGGATTCGTCTCAAGTATCATCAAGGACCAGATATCCAACACCAATTATCTAGGAGGTATTTTAAGATCTTGGATCTTCTTTTCAGGTATGTTTTCCTTTTCTTGTCGTTTTTTTAGGAAAAAAGGAATTTCTGAAAATTTGTTAAGTACGCGGTGTGTACATTATGAGTACACGTCGTGTACTCGGTCACCGTAGTTATCCATGTTCTGGTGGTGTAACAGCCATCCACATGACCGTGTGTGGGGACATGGAGTTTTCCTAAATCAGGGCTCAGTAAGGGAAAGTACACACCGTGTAATTGAAAAGTACACACCGTGTAATTCAAAAGTACACACCGTGTACTTTCTTTTTTTCATTAAACGGACCATATTTGTGTCTTATCGATAGAAACACCTTCTTCTTCACCTTCTTTGACTGAGAGCACCCGTATGATCGCATTTCTTCCACAAGACCCTGATCAAGAACCTCTTCTCCAAATCGACCATCGTCAATTGTATTGGGATCACCTAAGTAAGATCTTCCTTCTTCTAGAGCTTCGTTTCCTGATTCTGCTTCTTTCAAGATTTATCTTCAGTTGAACATTTTTGACGTTTTTGTTGATCTATGGTGTTATTGGGTGATTCAAGGCTTGATGTTCACTTATATTGATCCTAAAACCCTAAGGTAGGTGGTTTTTGCCTTTTTGTAGAAATTATTTGAGTTATATGTGCAAAATTGACCAATACCCTTGAACAGGGTATTGCGTGTTTACTGTTATAGCCCTATTAATAGCCTGTTATGCTTGTATGCTATAATTGAGGTTAATTGAATATGAATAGGTTTATTTCTATATATTGGAGGTGTTTTCCCATGCATTTTTCAGTTATGACCTTTTGGTACTGCTTAGCCTATTAGGATGCTTTTTCTTCATGCCTAGTATTGTAGGATGATGTGATTATTTCATTGACATACTGTTTTGCTATTTACTACTTAGTTAAGTATTTCATGAGGTTTACATTGGTCGATATGCACTACTATGATTTCTTGACTTACACAGGGCCATGAGAACCTGGTGTAGAAGACCATAGGGAGAATGGATGTAAGGGCTTCTCCAGAGTGTATGTTCACTTTTATGATGAGATACCATAGGGGTAATTGATGTAATTTCTTTATCAGAGTTTCTATAGTTCCTCGACGCGGGCCACATGGGGAATGTGACATCAGTTCTTCCCCAGAGTGCCATTAGTTACCGATATGAGACTATTGAAGTAATTGATGGCGAGTGCATCCTTAGAGAGTCTATTCTTAAGCTGAACCAGAGGGGTAGACTAAGTGTGCTTCCCAAAGAGTTGCTTGTACTTGTTTGGTTGAACTATATGGGTTAGGCTGTGAGTACATCCCAGAGGGTTACCTTTTGTGTTTAGCTATTTTCTTGTGTTGCTAGGTAGGACCAGAGGGGATAGGCTGTGAGTGCTTCCCAAAGGGTTACCTATTTGTTTTTTCCTACTTTGATAAATTGTTTCTTGATATGTGAACTGAATTCATTGAAACTATGAATTGGTTAATGCTGAGTACTTCCTTGTTTACTACGTCCTTTAATCGTTACCTTCCATATATTCACTAACTATTAGGCACAAATGTTGTGGTGGTTTTCTACTGGGAATTAGTCTCACACCCTGTTTGGGACATGATTTTGGGCCGAAACAGATTATATTACTATAGTTATAGATAAGGGAAAGCACCCTTCTACTTCAGGTACTTGACAGCTGGGGAGCTAGAGAGCATGGGACCAAACTGAGGCTTTCTATGAGGGGATGTTTATCTGTTTTCTTTTGTTCTTGGATTTAATACAATTTTTTATTCCCGCATTGTGATTTATTGGGATGCATTCCTATATATATGTATCATGAATCATTTTTATATATGAGCTCCAACTGTTTATTTCTTCAACCTTATGTTGTTTACTGTTGTTTAGTATGTTTACCGATTCTGCTATTGTATATCTGTTTTACATTCGCTGTGTCACTCTACCAATGAGGGCATAGATTCCCCACTAACACACCAAAGTCCCTCACTACTAGTCGGCAACCTCTGGCATTCATGGAAATGCACTTGAGGCCATGTGACCAATCGGGTACGGGGCACCTCTGGGCAGCTTCAAGAACCGGGAGATTAGAAAGTGGTAGCAGAGGAATTATTTCTTCTTAACTTACTGTTTGGAGCCTATATTTAGGGATAGGATAGAATTGGTACTTGGTAAAAAACTACTCTTGGGAGTAGCTAACTCGTGTACAGGGAAAATCCAATCTACCTCGCCATTTAAATTTTTTCAAGTTTTTTAATTTTAATGATTATTTGATATTCACCGTTGGGTGATTCATGTGTTTTGTGCTGTTATTGTTGATGTTATTGAGGTTATATTTCTATTTCAACTCAATGATATGAGGTTATGCCATCTCATTCATCATATAGGCACTTTCTAGAAATCACATGTCATGCATTCTTGCCATGCCATTTAGTGTACATTAGCAATTGAATTTTTTTGTGATAGATGTTTTGATAGATATTCATGCTGTTGTGATAGGTGATTTGATGATAAGGTATTAAATTGAAAACGTTTTGGTTGAATTAACACCAATCGTTGGTTCTTGAGGTGTTATGGGCCCCCACGGATCGGAATTTGGTAGATCATTGCACTGTTATCCTTGTTTATGACATGTATAAATTGTCTTGCTTTGATTTGCGAGGGGTATGGTACCTCAAGGATCAGAATTTGGAACATTAATGTTCATTTTAGTATTTTTATGGGTTTCGGAGTAGTTTATGAGGCTTTCTGTCCAAAAAAACCCCAAAATACACGGCGTGTAATGATGAATACACGCCATGTGTTCTTCTATTCGGGAAGAAACTGTTTTCCTTAATTACACATTGTGTACTATATGTACATGTCGTGTAGTCTCTAACCGTGTATCAGACTCTGTGGGCGAGGAAATGGGGTTTGGAAAATCTGGTAGGACATGTTGTGTACCAGATATATATGTTGTGTTGTACAGCCATGTAACTGGTTGTGACACTAACAACATGTGTTGGTTGGGTCTTCTCTAATGCACGCCATGTCAGTCTTAAACATGTCATGTAGTGTAATACTTGGAATTCGGTTGTGTCACTAACAGCATAGGTCAGAAAAATATTCCTAGTATATGTCTTGTCCCTATGGAACACACCGCGTAGTGTGAGTAGTGTATCCGGCTGTGTCTCTAACAACATGGGTCAGTGAACCTCGTCTAGTTCACGCCATGTCTGGCACTAACACACCATGTATTCTTGTTCAATAAGAACTACATGGCCTAGGAATTTAAGGGAAATCGGGAAGGGGAAGATGATTCAAGTACATGTCGGGTGTAAGTACAACACGCCGTTTATTTGGTGTTACGTGACCTAGGTGGCCAGAAGTACGCGCCCATGTGAATGGCTTATATGAATACATTTTGAAGGTAAGTATACATGTCATGTATCCTTGTTTTGAAAAACATGAATGCTTTATTTCTCCCATTCCCTCCTTTACTTCTAAGTTCATTCCCTGTTAATATTGATCTAAGGTGTGTGATTGACGTTGCAGAGTCATGCCACCAAGACATCCTCCAGTTGTCCACCAGTTACCGGACTGTGATCAAACACCAGACATGGACGATCAGCGACTACCTATATATCCTCCAGTTGTTCCATTCTTGGAACCATCCGTCATTCCGGACATAGGTGTCGATGCACAATTCTGAGAGGTATTTATGAGGTTCATGGAGACCTTCCGAGGAGTACTGCAGCCTGCCCCTTCTATGGCAGAGCTGACGCAGGTTTTTCAGCAGCAGTATCCTCCCACCTTCACAGGGGAAGGAGGACATTAGGCTATAGAGTCATGGTTAGAAGCCCTGATTTATATCTTTTAGCATTTGGAGATTCCTCCAGAGAGGAGGGTGATGCTAGATACATACATGCTTATGGATTCTGCCAAAATGTGGTGGGATGTGATCTCATAGGCGGGTTTCTAGCAGGTTATGCCATGGGATGAGTTTCAGTGTGACTTATACTATAACTTATATCTGAAAACATTGAGGTCCGATCGTGCCTAAGAGTTTATGATCCTCGAGAAGGGTAATCTTTCCGTTATGGAGTATTCTTCTCACTTCACTGAGCTTCAGTGCTTCCCGCCTATTCCTAGAGGATATGAGTTAATCCTAGAAAGGAATTTTGAGGATGGTATGAGGCACAACATCTGATCTCATGTGAACATTTTCTGGTTGACTTCCATCACTTCTATCATCATCCAGGAGCTGATCACAAATCACAATCTGAGGAATTCTGGAGATGCGATCCATGGAATTTCGACATCCAAAGTTAGTATTCATCATACTGACTATAGGAAGCATCGTAGAGGGTCTTCGTGCAGTGATCCAAGTATGTGAGAGGTAGCTTCAGGTAGCCAGGTGGTATGAAACCAATGGGGATGGTTGGGAATATGAGGCCACATTGCCCGAGAGACCCATTGGAGTGCTGATCATGTGGCATGATGGGTCACCCTCAGCATTTCTATCAGATCTTTTCACCAGTAGCTGGTGATAGGGGTTCTTCCATAACTCCTCATTCTAGAGAAGCATCACGAGTTTCTCATCAGTCTGGGAACTGGAGTTCTTCTGGCCGTTCGGGCCAAGGTGGAGGTCGTGGACATGGTAGTCAGCCTCTAGGATTTTAGAGATAGTAGGGTGGACCAGCTCAGAGATGTCAGGCAGGGTCACAGGGCTGTGGTACATGCCAGACTTTTGCAGTGGAGCAGACACAACATGGGCAGGATCCTGCACCTTCTACAGTTTGACGTACGATCTTAGTTTCCTCAATTTTAGCTTACGCTCTTTTTGATATAGGGGCTACCCATAGTTTTTTATATGTTGCTGTTGTGGATACCCTTGGGCCCTATAACGTTTCTTCTACTGAAATCCTGATCATAGACACACCGTTGGGGACTAGAACGCCTTGTGTGAGATTGTGTAAGGAGTTACCATCTGGTGTTTGGTGGGTGTCACTTCTTAGGGTACCTATATGTCTTAAAGATGGTAGGATATGGTGTCATTCTCATAAAGTACTAGTTAGTTCCCTTCCTTGCAGTTGTCGACTTCTATCACTACAAGGTGAGTTTCACTTCATTAGAGGGAATATCGTTTCTTCATATGGTTGAATGGGATGTCTGGGCATGCAGAGAAGGACCTGAGCACCATGGGTAGAGAAGAGTTATAGCCCAGATTTCTAGTCTTAATGTAGATGACCAGGGGACTACACAAGTGGAATTTCCTTTAGTGGTGGATCGTTTCAGGGATGTCTTTCTAGAGGAATTTTCAAGTTTTCCTAGGGAGTGAGAGGTAGACTATTCTATTGACCTCGTGTTAGGAGTGGCACCAGTGTCAATTCCTCCTTACATGATGGCCACACTAGAGTTTTAGGACCTCAAGAAACAGTAGCAGGAGTTGCAGGAAAATGGTTTCATCCAACCCAGTACTTCTCCTTAAGGTTCGCATCTCTTGTTTGCGAAAAATGCATACGGTACCCTCCAGCTTTGTGCGGATTATCAGAGGTTGAATCAGTTGATGGTTAAGAACTGATATCCCTTTCCAAGGATTGAGGATCTCTTTGATACGATTCAAGGATCTCGGGTGTTATCACAGATTGACTTGAGATCCAGTTAACATTAGGTGCACATTAGACCATCTGATATACATCTTACAGCCTTTCGGATCGGGTATAGTCTATACGAATATGTAGTTTTGTCGTTCAGTCTCACGAACATGCCTGTAGTTTTCATGCCACTGATGAACCAAGTGTTCCATCCATACTTTGATTCTTTCATGGTGGTATTCATGGACGATATCTTGGTGTATTATCACACTCGACACGACCATGCTACCCGTCTTGATATCATTTTGAGTACACTAAGAGAGCATCATTTATATGCTAAGCTCTCAAAATGACACTTTTGGTTGGACAAGATTCACTTCTTGGGTCATGTTATCTCAGAGATAGGAGTATTAGTAGACCTAGAGAAAGTGAGAGCAGTAGTTTCCTGGGAGAATCCAAAGAATGTCTTTGAGGTACGGAGTTTTCTAGGGCTAGCTGAATACTATAGACATTTTATAAATGACTTTTTACGCTTTTCAGTGCCACTGATGGGTCTGACTAAGAAGAGTGAAAAGTTCTTTTAGTCATATTCTTGTGAGTCAGCCTTTCAGAAGCTGAAAGGGAGGTTGACGTCAGCACCGATACTAGTATTTACAGAGCCGGGAAAGAGCTATACTGGGTACTATGATGTATTTGGTATCAGGTGTGGAGTAGTGCCTATGGTGGTGGGAAGGATTCGTTGTATACGGGTCTCGGCAGTTGAGGCCACATGAGAGGAATAACCTGAAGCATGATCTCGAGTTGGCTGCAGTTGTTCATTCCTTACTCTATTGGAAAAAATTTCTTCTCGGAGAGAATTTTGTGGTTTTCACTAACCACAAAAGTCTGAAGTATATCTTCACTCAACGTGACTTGAATTTTAGACATTGAAGGTGGGTTGAGTACCTTCAGTCTTTTGACTTTGATCTTTCCTACATGTCTATAAAAGGAAACGCAGTGGCTGATGCGCTGAGCAGGAGGACTCAGATACAGGTATTTTAGGAAGCCAGAAGTTAGTAGGGGATTATGGATATGTTTTCTGATATTCATTTAGAGGTGCACGACAGACAGGGGAAAATGTTTCTTCCTTATGTAGATGTTACCTCTACTCTTCTTGATCGAGTGCGAATGATGAAGCTATCATATTCTGAAGGAATAGTCCTATGGTAAAGTGTGTCAGGAGAGGACCCTATTCTTAGATGGACCATAGGCGGGGATGAGATATTGCGTTATCATGGGAGTGTATGGGTGTCAGCAGACATAAGAGAGGAGATGATGCATGACTTTCACTCCTTAGTTTGGGCAGTTCATCCAGTTTTAACCAATAAGTATCGTGATCTACACATTCAGTATAGTTGTCTAGGTACGAAGAGATATGTTGCTAGTTTTTTGATGAGGTGTTCCATCTATCGGTAGGTGAAGGAAAAACATTAGCAACTAGTTGGGCTTTTGAAAAAGTTACCCAATCCTGGATGGAAATGGGATGATGTTGCAATGGACTTCATGAAAGGTTTGTCGAGTTTACCTCGAGGGAATGATGTTTTTCAGGTTGTCATCGACAGACTCATGAAAGTTTCTCACTTCTTACTGGTTAAGGAGACTTTCAGTGTTGATGACCTGGGATGGTTGTACATCCGGGAGATTATACATTTGCATGAAGTTTTACACTCCATTGTTTCAGATATGGATTCCTCTATTACTATTGGGTCTTTCTAGGGCTTAAGAATGCTTGGGGTACACAGGTGCTTCTGAGTAGAACTCACCACCATCAGACAGATGCCAGTCTGAGCTTACGATTCAGGTGCTTGAGGACATGCTTCGAGCATGCATCTTAGATTTTGGAGGTTCTTGGGAGAAGCACATACCATTTGTGGAGTTTTCCTACATTAATAGTTTTTAAGAAACTATTCAGATGAAACCTTATGAGGATTTGTATAGTAGGCCATGCCGATCACACATAAGTTGGATAGAGGTCAGAGAGGAAGCTATGCTGGGACCTCGTTTTGTCCAGGAGAACATAGAGAAGTTAGAGTTTATTCGAAGGAGGATTGCTACCGCATGGTCTTGACAGAAGTCTTATGCAGATCAGCGGAGATGGCCACTGGAGTTCAAGGTCAGGGATCAGGATTTGCTACATGTCACATTGAGGTTGGGACACAAGAGGATTAGAAGACTGGTTAAGCTTTCACCAAGGTACATCAGGCCCGTTTGAGGTTTTGGAAAGAGTCGGGCTGGTTACCTATCGGATATAGTTACTTTAGAGGTACTGGGCTATTCACGACGTCTTCCACGTTTCTCAACATCAACATTACTTCTCAGACCCTTCTCATTTCTTCCTGCCCAAGTAGGTTGAGGTTGATGTGGATGCATCTTTTGAGGAGAATCATATCCGGATTTTCGATTGAAGTACAAAGGTTCTCAATGGTCGTTCTGTTCCTCTAGTACGAGTGCTATGGCCGCACGGGCGAGTACAAGACGATACTTGGGAGAGGGAGGAGGATGTACGATCATAGTGGCCAGAGCTGTTCAGATTTTCTTCTTCTACACCGCCTTGCTTGAGAAATTTGAGGATGAATTTGTTTAAGGGGGAAATTTTGTAAGAACCCGGATCTTTTTTTCATCTATGTTTTCCTTTTCTAGTTGTTTTTAAGAAAAAGAGTTACTTCTAGAAATTTTTTAATTACACTCCATGTACTTTATGAGGACACGTCGTGTACTCTATCACCGCAGGTAGCCTTATGTTGGTCGTGTAATGGCCATGCACATGACCATATGTAGTGACATGTTGGCCGCCTAATGCAGGGCTCGGTAAGGTCAAGTACACGCTGTGTACTTAAAAAGTACACAGAGTGTACTTTTTTTCATTAAATAGACCAGTGTCGCGTCTTATCAACAGAATCAACTTCTTCTTCACCTTCTTCAACCGAGGGTTCCCGTACGACCGTGTTTCTTCCCCGATCTCCTGATCGAGCACCCGTTTTATGAATCAACCATTGTCGATTGCGTTGGGATCACCTCTGTAATCTCTTCCATCCTCTTGAGCTTCATTTCCTGATCATTCCTCTTTCAAGATTTATCTTCGGTTGAACTTTTTAGACATTTTTTTATATATATGGGATTCTTGGGAGATTCAAGGCTTGAGGTTCACTTATATCGATTATACAACATAGAGGTAGGTTGTTTGTGCCTTTCTATAGAAATTATTTTAGTTATATGTCTGAAATTGCCCAATACCCTTGAATTGGGTATTGCATGTTTACTGTTTTAGCCCCATTAATTTCCTGCTATGCTTGTATACTGGAATAGAGGTTAATTGAATATGAATAGGGTTATTGGCTATGTTTTGAGGTGTTTCCCATGAACATTTTAGTTATGACCTTTTAGTACTGCTTAGTCTGTTAGGCTGCCTTTTTTCCCATAGCTAGTATTGTAGGATGGTGTGACTATTTCTTTGACAGGTTGTTATGTTGTTTACTATTTAAAAAAGTAGTTATTGAGGTTTACTTTGGCTGATACGTGCTATTATGCATGCTTGAATTACACAGTTTTGTGAGAACCTGTTGTAGTAGACCATATGGAGAATGGTGATAAGGGATTCTTCATAGTATCAGTTTACTTTTACGATGTGAGACAACAGGGGGAATTGACGTAAGTGCTTCCTCAGAGTGTATGTAGTTCCTCGACATGGGCCACAGGGGGAATGTGAAATAAGTGCTTCCCCATAGCGCATTTAGTTACGGATACGATACTATTTGAGGAATTGACGGAGAGTGCTTCCTCATAGAGTCAATTCTTAAGCTGAACTAGAGGGGTAGACTGAGTGTTCTTCCCAGAGGATTTCTTGTACTTGTTTGTTTGAACTAGAGGGGTTAGGTTGTGAGTACTTCCCAGAGGGTTACCTTTTGTGTTTAGCCGTTGGCTTGTGTTTCTAGGTAGGACCAGAGGGCATAGGCAGTGAGTACTTCCCATAGGGTTACCTGTTATTGTTTTCCAGCTTTGATTATCTATTGCTTGATATATGAACTGAATTGATTGAAACTTTGGATTGGTTACTAATGTGTACTTACTTGTCTATTGGTTCCTTTACTCATTACCTGCCATATATTCGATGACTGTTAGGAAAAAATCTTATGGTGGTTACCTACTTGGATTTAGTCTTATTCCCTATTTGGGCCATGCTTTTGGGCCCAAACAGAATATATTGATGCAGGTATACATAAGGGCAAGTGCCCTTCTACTTTATGCACTTGAATGCTGTGGAGCTAGAGAGCATGAGACCAAGATGAGCTTGCGATGTTGAGGAGTTGTTTATCTTTTTTTTGTACTTGGGTTTAGTACTATTTTGTATTTGAGAATTATGATTTGTTTAGATGCTTTCATTGGCATATGTATCATGAATCATTTTCATATATGTGCTCCAACTGTTAATTTTTTCAGTCTTCCACTGTTTTCTGTTTTTTAGTATGTTTACCGCTTCTGCTATTTTATATCTGTTTTACTTCCATTGTGTTACTCTACCAGTGAGATTATAGTTTTCCCACTATCACACGCAAGGCCCGTGTTTCTAGTTGGTAGCCTTGGGCATTCAGGGAAATGCTCTTGAGGCCATGTGACCAACCGGGTACGGGGCATCTCTAGGTGGCTTCTGAAGCCGGTACATTACAGTAATGAATAAATGTGAACTTTCTTATTAAAGGTACATTCTATTTAGTTTTGTTGAACCTGTAAATGATGAAGGGTATGTAGTCTTTTCTCATGGTGCCTTTTCAATTCATATATTCACTTTTGGAACTACTCATCTGTGTATAATAAATAAAAACTGGAAGTGTGGAGTGAATACGTATAAACTTAAATGGGAAAAACATCTTCATTACCATATACTAGTGAACATGGTGTCCCCAACATATAAGTATAGGTTGTAGTATGGTTATCCCAAAATTAATGAAGAAGTATTGTAGTGAAAGATTTCTAAAAATTTTTCACCATTTTCTAGAGTATGTTTGATATATTTTTATGAAAAGTCTTTATATATCAATTTTCAAATTCAAGGTAGTGGGATAAATAGCAGGACTCAATGTTATACTCATGATACATCCCTTTAAATTTGTAAGAGAATAAATTAGTGTTATTTCTTATAAATATTGTATGAGGTATGCCATATCTGGTAAATATGTTAGACTTCTGAAAATCGATGATATTCTTCATATCAATCACATTGAGTGGTATTACCTCTAACCATTTGGAAAAGTTTCCTATAGAAAATTGATGGTTGTACCTAGGTGATGTAGTCCCGTGGAATTCATTCCACAAACAAAAAATGGCTAGGAGTAATTTGAAATGTGCAACAACTCTGTGGGTTGGTGGATGAAGTTGTCCTTCACTTGATAGGAATGGAACTTTTTAGTGAATTGTGTGAAATCCTAAATCTATTACGAAAAAAATAGCCAATCCTATTGATTTTTTGAGATATCTTGTTTCCTGGATGATTGGTGCCACAAGTTTTATCACAGACTTCTTTCTTAATAGTTATTATTCCCTCTCCATCAATTCACCTAAGGAGGACCCCATCAAAGCCTCATTTATAGAGGGAATTTTGGAAAGTAGAGCAGTCATAAATGGTGAAGTTGACCACCCATCATCATATTTCATCCTCTATGGATATGTCCTATAGAAGAGTAATATTTGGAAGGTATCCTAGTGGAGGCATCATCCAACCCTTTTTGGTATTATCCATTTCTAGGATGGAATTGACCTCATTACTCTCTTACATTTTTCTATGAGTGAATGGTGACACCATTCTCTGATGTCCAATGCTGATGGACATTTAATAAATATCTGGTTTTCCCGTGGGTGTATAAAAATTATATAAGGTATCTTCTTAATAATTATTTGAACATAGGACATAGGTTTACATAAGATCTGAGTGGAATTATTTCATAAACCATCACATATAGTCAAGAAGAGGGATCATCTCTTCCTTTTGGGGGGAATAATCACTTATAATTTTTTTGATCACCCACTCTTAATCACCTATAATCTTTAAGTGGGTCACTAATATTTATAGTTCCAGTTCTAATCCTAAAATAAGTGAAATATATTCTACCTTGTGTTTTGTGAAATATTATAATAGAAATAATGAATAATGTAGAACAACCTTTTCTGAAGAGATAATAATGTTTCAAAAACCAACCTTTATTATGTATTGGTACTTCCGTTATCTTTCATTTTAGGATTCTAGATAATCTATCAAAATACATCTCCTATCCCTGAGGTGCACTATGAACATAGAAAACCAATTCATCAGGTAATTAGGTTTTTAATGGAATTTGTTCTATAGAGGGGTGTTCTGCAAGAAAGTATATTAGCCTCTAGCCTTGTATCTCATTTTTAGGTACGAACTGAAAATCAATCTACTTCTATATGACTATCCACCATTCTAAACACCCAGTATATATGGGGAGGTTATGGATATATTTGATTAGGTCATTATGAGAGACGCAATAGACCTCATAGTGGTGTAGGTAGTGCCTCTATTTTTGTACTTCAAATATTAATTCCATATAGTTATTATTGATATTTGAATAATAAGTCTAAGTATAAATCATAATTAAACAAAGATAATAGTGGTTTTTTCATTCCCTATGTTATTATTTTTTTATAAAATAACACAAAGATTTCTCTAAAGATGTCATGTATAAGATGAGTAGATTTCCTTCAACAGGTGGCATCATCACTTGTTGGATAAAAATATATTTTCTTGGAATATAAAATCCCCATTTAAAGTATTAAATACCTAAATAAGTATCACCATATTTCATCAACATGGTGAAGGGAAAGTACATGTCTACCATATTTTTTATAGTGCGTCAAATGTAGGCATGGAATCCTTGTAGTTCCCTTAACTCATTAATGGTTTTAGGAGGTCACATGTCAAGGTTAAAATTTTCCTTATCAAGATCAAATTTTATTCCCAATTTTCACAAAAACAAAATCTAGGATATTTCTCTGAGGTGACATAAAAAAGAACACATAAAGGGGTTTATTTTAAGGATATGATGTCATAGCTTGTTGAAAATGATCTACAAACAAGAAATATGATCAAGAAACTTCCTATATTTCCCCACCATATTGATGAAATATAGTTCAATTGACTTTCATAATAATTATTTGAAGATGTTATGCATGGCTCATAGATATGTGGAACCAATGTCCTTTAGACCAAAGGTAATCACTTGGTTACAATATACCCCTTAGGTTGATATGAAAGCAACAGCCTCTTCATCCTTATGGTCCATCTTAAATTGATTTTATTCTGAGTAACAATCCATAAAGGATATATATTTATAGTCTAACACTACATCTATCAAAAATTCACTAATTTTAATTGGGAAATAATCTTTTTTACAATGCAATTTGAGGTCTCTAAAGTCGAAAAAACATTGATATACGTATTATTCATCTTGAATGGGATAATATATTCAATCCACTTTTGGTAATGGACTTTTAGAATGATGTTCCACTAATGGTTTTATCAAATCAAGATTTTATATTGATAACATGTGATGAATACATCCTCCTGGACACCTATTTGTAAACACAGTAATCTTTTGATAGATCTAGGTTATTGGTGTCTACATTGGGGTCAAGGCCTGTAATTTATATGTAATTATAGGAAAACTCATATAAACATTGTTTATCAAAATATATATATTAATCTTGTTCATTGGTGTAAATATTTTTACTAATTAATGTGGTTCATATATCTTCCTCTATACCCAAATTTATCTATTGAAGTTCATCAATAGTGGCATAATTTCCTTCACTAAATATTGAAGGGGAATATCTAATGTATTACTATTCCTATTCCTATTCATTTTCCTCTTCCTCTTACTCTTACTCTTCCACTTACTCTTCCTCTTCCTCTTACTCTCCCTCATCTATACCCCCCTTTGGGGGTTGGGAAATGAAGGGGAATATTCAAAGTTAAAGGAGAAGTCATTTTAATGACATATGGAATATGAATTCGAGGAATCCCTAATCTAAATATGTGACGTGAAGGAATATTCTAATTTGACAGTTGCAATTAGGGTCTTCTTTAGCTCCACAGGAATGGTGTGGTCATTTTTCCCCTAATATGTTATTGCTTCAATTATTATCAGATGCTTCATTATCGTTAATAGGTCTAATCATCATGATTAATATCATGAGGTTTGATGAGTATAATAAGAACTCTAAAATCATGTTTTCAACCAATTTGATGGTAAATATGTATTCTTAACTAAGTTATCTAAATGGGTTATATAGTGTCATTTCAATACTCTTTAGATCCAAAACTTGAGAAACATTCTAAGTCATTAGGTGTTTCTTTTATTTCTGACAAAATAATACCTATACGTATTGATATTATCTTGAATAAAGAGGATATTTATCTCAGTGCAATTCATTAATATTCCCATTAATGGAGTATTTGATACATTTATGGTATGATGAAGGGATTATCACATGATGATTCAACTAGGTTCTCCTTAACATAACATCGAAATATATATCCTAATGGACAACAAGGAATTTGAAATTTGAAATAAGGTCCACAAATTGAGCTCCCAGAATGATTTGACTGAGTTGACTTTTCATTCTTTTAAAACAAATCTTGAGTATTAGATCACATTAGGAAAAATAAAAATCATTATAACCTAATCGATAGTGTGTTAAAACAAACATTAATATATAAACTTGATCTATTAACAATGATATCCCATTAGAGTTCAGTTTTATCAAATTATATAGAAATGTACAAGGTTCAGATATGTCCCAATATGATTGCATCAGTTTCCTCTATAAAATATATAACCACATAAAATTAAATTTGGTCGATCTATTCATGATACACTTCCAAATTAGTGACCTCATATTCAAACATATTTGGTCCTAGAAAGGCCAATATGAGGTCATCCTAAAGATCTTTTTTGAACTTGAGATCATCTTGGATTGAAAACATGGTTATAAGTCAAGCTAATTGAATCATAATTTTATACTGGTATCCCATATTCTATGGTTCTCAGTGTGAGTTTTCTCCCTAAAATATTATTTAAGAGTTTAAACACTTAATGTAAGATGGTCATGTCCTTTAATATAGGATTGGGGTTCCCTTGTCCTTGGTGGGTTTGGCTAACTAGGTCATTTTACTTACCGAGGTATTTGTACTCCTTATATGCTCACATAGGTGAGTTCCCAAGAGTTTGTATATAATAAAAAACTCATTAAGAACATGTACGGGATATTGGATACATCAATGATTGTGCCTTCACCTATTCCCACAACTCCTTTTTCCTTTTCCATTGGTTCCCAAATCATTAATAGAGAACTTATTTTTAAAATCATCATCAAAAAGGGGATACATTAAATTAATGATGTTATTGGGACCCAAAATTAATTCTTATTTAGAAAAGGATTTTTTTTTGTAGGACAATTCTCATTGGAAAAAAAATGGAAGGCATTTAGTCTGCATGGTTTTTCTTATATTTGGAATATGTACATGTTTATCTTCTAACATTTGATTTTTATCTTCCTATTATATTGTTTCATGAAATATAAGCTCTTTAGAACTGATGATTTTGGATGCACTGTAGTTGGAGGAACTAGGAGAATGGCGGTTTGTCTTAACTATAGCTTTAGGATAACATATTTTTGGTTGGGAACCTTTCTAGTCATTCAATCATTGAAATTATGGTCAGCCTTGCTAATAACATCTTACCATTCATCCTCATTTAATTGGGTGGTTGGGGAAACACATGCCAATTGTGCAAGTAGATTACCCAATTTTACCTTCCCCAAATCAACCATCTTCTAGATTACATTTTTTGAAGGAAATATAATCATGAATGGTGTAGTAATTCGGGTGACCATAAATACCAAATTTATTGAGCATCATTGGTTTTGGTAATTTTAGAAAGTTATTTTCTATAACTGATAAAAAGTAGCCACAAGCATGTTCGTCTAAAAATTAATAAACATTATTCTTCCAATCTTCGAACAGATTTCATATTTTCTTTATTTTCTCATTATAAATACGATGATTTATTTTTATCATTCGGGAGGAGCCACAAAATGATAGTGTGCTGACATTGGAGCTGGATATGGTGTAGGATATGGCTTTATAGTGACAGTGGCAGTTTCTACTTTGCATGATCTCTTTACATGAGCATCAAGTATATATTGAGACTTTTCTTTAGTTCACATGATGTAATCATATTACATTTAATATATTGAATAAAACCCCTAAAACCCTCCCCTATATTTAACAATAATGAGAAGTTTCTATAACTCATCAGGAAGATTCTCTATATATAGGGCCGATAAATCTTCCTAAGTAATCAGTAAGCTTATAGAATAATTCAGACCCTCCCACATAATGAAGAAATATGATACACTCTCATTCTTTAATTATTTTAAATTTTTATAGGTTGATAATGGTTGACTTATGAATCATTAACCTAAACTAGTAAAAAAAAATTTGATGGAAATATTTCCATCCATTGATCAAACAATTTGGTAAACTGTTATAACAGACAAAGGCTGCTCTTTCCAATGTATTTATGAACCATATGAGTTTAGCTAAATATTATTGATCAAGAGTTCCAATAATGGGACCTCTCTAAGACACAAAGTGTTTCATATAATGGTTTGGATATCCCAATCCATTGAATTTCAAAAACACAAGGATCCCAAGGTTTGGTGATGGAAGGGTTGTGTTTACAAATTCTGTGTAAGGATTCTTCTTTGGTTGTACGGGTGCATGCTATCCTTCCTTATCATCCAATTGATCTTCCATAGAATCAATGGTGCCGATAACATATGGGATGATGGATGGTGTAATGGGAGTTTGAATTGGGATAGTGATGTAAAGGTCATAATGTGGTGGCTCTAACTATACTTGTGTCCAATAACCATCATGGACTATACTTTGATAATCGAACTGAAAAAGATTTGGTTGTTTCCATAATGGAGGAATCTCCGATATCCCCTTGAAAATGTTTCCAAATTGATTAGTTATCTCTTCCCTAGGTTGAGAATATTTTATGGAACTTATTTTTTTTGACATGATGAACTCCACTTATAGAGGCACATAAACATGGAGGGTAATATGATGTTTCTCCTAAAGAACATAACTCGCTTGAATATTACCTATAATAATATCTATTTTTAATTTCATTAACTCCTACATTTCTATATCATATTTTGAGAACCACTGCTTTAATTTATCTCGTTAAACCCTTTTATATCGAAAATGGGATATAGCCACAACTTTATCGTTTTCTATGGTTGAAGCTTGTCAAGGGAGTAGTAGTTGATTAGTTTTAGAACACCCAAATTTTAAGAAAATATTATGATTTATATACCACACACCTTCCTCAATTACTAAATTTTGTACAATGTTTCTAATAGAAACATCCTCATTCTTATCATCACATCATATTCATGTTCTGTAGCATCTATATGGTTGGTGTTAATGATATTCTCTCATTAATAATTCCTTAAAGGTGTCTCAATATGATCGAAATGATAAGATGTTTACTTGTGTTAAGTATATTTGATGAAATAGTTGTGATCTTAAATAGATGATGTAACGTTAATGGATATATTCTATTAATGACCTCTATGGGACCTCATCCATCCCTTTAAGGGTTCTCTTAGAGTAATCTTGTGAAGGCTGATTCGAAGGGAATCTCCAGGAAAATTCTTCATATGTATTCTTAATGAGGAAGTTGAGTCGTAAAATTTGACTAACTAGAGGACTCATAATGTGGAACTCATATTAAACATGAAAATAATTATTTACATGAATTAGGATATTGAGGTAAAATTTCCCTAAACCCTGTGGGTTTTGTTTCCCCTTAATCTACTTATGGGTCACTTTGAACTGAACCTAGTGTTCTTTAATGAGGCTGTTGTGGTATAAATTCCCCCAGTTATGCGGGTCTGGATACTTCTGTATCACATCGACTACAACTATTATGGAAACTCTCTTAATGATCCACATATTTTTTTTGGGAAATATCTGGGTGAAATATATATTCTATACATAATAAATTTTCATTATAAGAAATTAGTTGTACCTGATTATTAGATTTTATTAATAGAAATTATTTATAAATGTTTCCATATACATGATGAATTCTTATTTCAATAGATCACTCTAATTGAGTCTAATTTTTCTATGCCTTTTTTGGGGATGATTCCTATAGATATTTCTGTATGTTGCGACCAGAGATTTATCCTCAAATCCGCCTAGAACTAATAACATTACATGGGTTCACTTGTGGAGATATTGTTTTATCAGGTAATAGAGAGAAATTCAATGTTTCATGTTCACCTAGTCCCATCATATGGATGTTGTAAGGTATTTTAGTGATCAAAAGACATTCTTTTTTCAAAGCATTAAAGAATTCACATTAAATACCATGATATTATTTTCTTAATATTGGGAATGATATATCAAAAAGGAAAGCTACCCCAATTTAACAATGAACTCTTTATATTACCTTACCATTATTTTCTTATCCATCATAGGACAATAATTTAGCATTTTGGTGACTGAGAGTTTTCCAGAGAATAAGAAAATTGTCATTCACACATTATACTGATAATGTATACAGAATATTATACTATTTTCTTGAAAAGGGCCAAAATAGGACTGGTATGTTTTATTTGGAATGTTTATTCCTCATAAGTAGTATAGTCTATTCATCCTCAGTGGGGGACTCATCTACATGGTCTAACCAAGGAAGGGTTTTCTTAGTATCTTTATTTTAGAAAATGGTCGGATTTATGGAGATATTATTTATTATTCTGGAAGGAAAACAATACCAGGGTCATTCGGAGAGTGACCTTTTCCTCAAGTTGTCGTTTGGTTGAGAAACAATACCAATTTTTAATGTTATGGAATTAATCATGGATGTCCTCATCCTTCCAATCACTTCACAAAATGATTTATTTTTTACAATAAATGTGGAAAGGGGAGGACTTTCATGACTTAACAGAACAGAACTAGGAGGAGAACATTTATAGAGAACATTATCATGGGTAAGAATATATCCTTGATTAATTTTTGGACAATGGGAGGATTATTGTGGTCTATTCCATGGGGTGGACCATCAGGTTGGATGATAGTAAGGGGAGTAATTTATTTTAATTATACCTTCTAACCATGAGGAGGGTTTCCACTTTACTCATCAAGAGATGAGTTCTATGATCAGTAAATTTTTTACTGTGAATGATACTTTAGTGTTAACTACACTGGGGAGTAACATTAGAGTTTTTGGTAGTAATCTTTTGAGTAGGTCCTTTGAAATTGAGACTAATTATTCTGTAATTTAGTAAAGAATCATTATGATTTTTGGCCTCTATGAATAGATGCATTATGGCATCAAGAACACCATCCTTATAATGGTTTTATGTGGACACTTTATTTTCCAATCTCTTATGGTGAGACAAATTTTTTGAAGCTCTCATTTGGATAGTTGGGGTCAAGTTTTTTAAATATTGAATTTCATAACTAGGATCCCACGGAAGTAACTCATGTTTCACATTTAGGATATAATGAAAAGTTTTTAGGGTTTCAGTAGGGATATATGTCCACCATAGAGTTTCCAATGGATTAGAAGGATCATTTCCAATTTTAATAGAGTTATATTCCTAAGAGTTTGTTTAATTTATTAAAGGATTTAGTTGAAGAACCTCCTAGATTGGATCAGTAATACACATCAGATCCTTGGTGACCCTGATATTTTGTGGATAGATCAGTCCAATTATTATGTTCGGGTTGTGTTCTTTAATCCAAACCACTACTACTATAGTCATTATATACTAGTTGGTTTGTAAGATGGGTTTAGGGATATATGCATATCCACCCCTAATTACAAGGATGAGACGAGTGAGTTTTGTGACTCGAACAAGAATATATAACAATTAAATGGTTTGATCAAGGATGTATCTCTACTTTTTCCCCCATTTTTTTCATGGTTACAATGAAAGTGATCAATTGTGGTGGTAGGAATATAGGTATTCCCTAAATTGGTTTCGAGAATATCAAAATATCATTTTTGAGTGCTTCCAAATTATGCTGGTAGGCATGGTGGATGAGGTTATGGGTAGCCTCATGCTCAAAAATTTCCACTGTTGTATATTGGTCAATTTATCTTGAGATAACGGGGATATATTCTCATTCTCAATTGATTTCATTCCACCCATGGTGGGATTCCAAGGCTGATTGGGTCTACTTCATCTGATTTACGTCCCATGGGTTAGTATCCCCAATAGGTTGGGGGTTTGATGTTTTCCTTGTAGGTTGTAGAGGTTTCTGAAAGGATTTATTTGGATTGATCCATTAATTGTTGAAATGAGTTCATTGTTGAGATCTTGATCTATCTCCCTCAAATATGGGAGGATTGTTTTGTAAATTTTGGGAGAGAGGCCCCCAGAATGGCTTTAAATTGAAAAGGTTCCTTTTTCTTCTTTTCATTTTGTCGTCGTTTGGTATTTACTTAGTGGGGATTCATATATTAGGGGACTTTGTGTGAATCATCTAATTTTTAGATTGTACCATTGAGGTGCTACTCTCAAATTAGTGAATTTTATACTCCACATTGGATATGATGGGTTGATGATAGCATCCTTCGGATAGATAATGACCTAGTTTCTACTATAGCTGATACATATTCTTGTTGATAAAGGAAATATTACATTTGGACTGAATGGAGTAATGGTGAATATGCCTAAGTGTTTTATAATAGACTTGAGTAATAAAGCATGTATGATCATCACTATAAAACCCACCATGAAATTAATTATAGTAAAGGCTACATGTTTGGCCAACATTCAATTTGTAAGAGTAAAAACACCTTATTATGTGAGATACACAGTTATTTGAGTTAATGAAAGGATTAATTTTTGGTTCGCCATTTTTGTTTCTTGATTAAAATAGGGAATGACGATTGATTGTGGGGGGTCTTGTATGTTTGCACAATATTTCATATTGGGTTGTCTATTTTTACTTCACATCCCTTTTCATGTGGTCTCCATAGGGGTTAATTTTCAAAACTATGAAAAACAAATGGATCCCACATCCATCAAATGGACCTAATTTCAAATGTTATGAGATCATCAGGCACTCTTCCAATGACTCTTAGGGAATAACATTAGTCAATATGATGGTATTTCTACCTCATCACACACTTTTGGAGGGGGAATTTTTCTTACTACATGACTCTCCTATATATTTACATCATATTAATGAATCCTTTGTAATCTAAAAAATAAAACCAATCACCCTTATCATTTTCAATCAATCATGTATTCTTGTAGAAATAATAATCTATATGTATAAAGGGTTCTCCATCAATGGAAGAATATTTTTATTTACAAGGATCTCTATTTAATTGTCTATCTTTATGTATCGGAGGTCCTCCATCAATGAAACTATCTGAATGTATTAGAGTCTCTCTTCTTCATTTTTTTTATTTTCTTGCGAATGATTTATTTTAATGTATTATGATTTAAATCCTCATAATTGGCCACTGTATAATTAATTTTCACCCGGTAAGGAAGTTGGAACTTTGATATCGGGATGAGACCCATGATATTGGATTCCTACGTGTTTTTATTAATGAAACCATAACCCATGTAGATAGGTTCCTTTAATTGGACTCATCATACCATTTAGGGTCATGTGAAAAGGACAGGATGATGCAGTTGAACATGATGCAGCAAAGAAATATAGGTCGAAGGTTTTGAGAAAAAGGCATTTTGGGACAAATGCATTATTTTACACCTTTTTATTATCCTACAGGGAATATGTCCAGATGATATATTGGTAAAATTGAAAGGAATACATCCCTATGAAGGTATTCCCCACTATGAATATGGGTAGATAAGGGTAAGATGATGGGACCTATAATAAACATGGACCTCTATGTAAGATATGATTCTACTACAGATATATCAAAATGAGGATGAGTCTGGATTAGGGTTTTGGGTCTGAACATCAGGAAGGATTTGTACAAATCCCATAATAATGTGAATCAAACCCCATGTATTTTGGGCGTATTAGGGTTCTCACCTATGGGATGGCCCAAATAAGATATTTTATCATGTTGGTGACATGATCACAAATGCCCTCTAAACCCACCTAATCCATGATTTCTGTGATAAATAAGAGGGATTAGAATATCACCATGTTGCACAATCCATCCAGAAATGGGACTTGTACCAAGATTAGAATCCCTATTTAAATATTCTTATTTTTCTGTCACTGTTTGAGGGATGGGATATGGAAGGCAAGAATAATATAAAATCCTACATGAAATGCTTGGGAATTACTCTAAATGTTAAACCCTTTTGAATTCTCATTATTTGATGGATGATGGAGAGGATGTGATGGGGTAGTAAATAAGACTGATAGTATTTTATCATTCTTGTCTTATTTAATGTTTTTAAACCCCACCCTATGACTTATGTATCTGTCGAGTGCCTAAAAACCACATGATTCACTTCACGTTTCAGGTAACATAAGTTTGTAGTCTAATTTTTAAATTTTTTCCACTACCATTGAGGATCATATCCTATTTACTACAAGAACACATGATTATAAACATTCCAATGATCCTACAAATATGGTATATTAAATTTTTTTATTCCTTTACTGTGGGAATCCATGATCGATATGAAACATGGGTGTGTCTGATGCTCTGATCATGCATGTATGGAGACCTAGGTGGATGTCTTAATTTATTATTCTATATGTAGGAGGCCACGGTAAGGGGGAGCTATGTAATTTGATGTGAAAGTACCTAGTTAAGACAATTATATCACTGAGAGGAGGAGGGGGTAAAGCAATAATAATTTTTCTTTTATGTTTCCTTGAAATAACCTTCGCCCCTATTAAATATTGCATTCCCTACTAAAAACAATTCAAACACACATCCATAGGAACACAAAAATTTACAAGGTTCACTATTAAATAAGAATAGTTTCATCCTTGGTATGGTTATAATATATTTTAATACAACACAATGAACTAGACATCAATCCTTTTGGTGGAATATGACTTGTAGGATATACCCTTTCACTCCAGTAGAACATTGAAGTCAATCCAAAAGTTTGTGTTCACCCTCTTATCACAAATAGGGTAAAACATTGTTTGTGTAAAAACTCATGTTACCTTTTATTATTTTCAACTTCATCAAATCTATTATTTGGAAAAAATATTAAATTTATTACCAAAAATATGGTATGGACAACAAGTAATTTGATATAGAATTCCAATCTGATTTCCCTGTTGGATTCTCCCAATCCAATTATCATAGTCCAATTCTTCAAAAGTGATTTCCAAAAACGATGAATAATACTCTACCAGAATATGATAAATAAAATCTAGAACACTTCATTCCTCAGTCTGAAAATCCCAATATATAAATCATTATCGAATTATCCTTCCTAATGTGGTAATTAGCCAAATACAATGACAAGCATAATATGATATTCAGCTAAATATGATGGTCACTGAATACTATGATCAGCTGAACAATGTTGCAATATTTTCACTTCTCCTTTCACTTCCCTCAATTGAAAATTATTCAAAAAAGACTTAATACAAAAAATAATAATTCTCTCCATAGAATGTCAGAGCTTCTCTCTCTTCTGTTGAATAGTACCAACAACCTAAAAATTACAAAGTAATTATTTGTTCGATACTTGAACCATGAGTGGTTTTAGTGGGAATCCAAAAAACATTTTCGCTCAACTAAATTCACCCAAATCCCAATTTCCATGGAATTTCATGTGTATTTATGACTTTGTCAACTCTTCTCTACTATTTGTAAATATTCATCAAATTTAATCCCTTCATCATAATTTATTTTTCAATCACTAGTCCGGATCCAATTTCTTATTCTGATTTCAATTGTAGATTCTGACTGGCTCAATCCAATTTCTTCAATATTATTTCACGATACAAATTATTGAGAAAAATAATTTTAGAATCTAAATCTCCCTATCGACAACACATCTATCTATTTTCTTAAGCAATTCTCTTGATTCACTTGAAATACAAAGCATCTTCTTCATCTCTTTTCAAGACCCACTTGAACATCCAACAAAGAAATTCAACCCCTTTTAAATGGTTTCCTATATTGTTGATCATATTTTCTTCTTTTGTTTTCATTTATCAGTATCAAGCAATTCTTCCTCTGATTATGATGTCTTTTGACTCGGTTGAATGAATCAACACATTTTTAACAAAAATTCTTGGCATTTATGAATCTGATTATCCAATTATGATGTCTTCACCAACTTTATTATTTAAAGATCATGCTTCTAAATACATTAATGATTAGCTAATAAGGTGATTTGAAAACAATTGAATTTATTATAACTTAAAAATCCGCTGAAAAATGCTTTCATTCTTTCTCAGCCTATTTATGATTTAAATAAATATAATATTCTTCACTCTTTTGATTTATCATTCATATCTAATCAATCTGAATATGATTGGAAGCATTGATTTCACTAACTCATTCTTCCACCAAGCTTGCATCATAAGTTTCACTACTTATATATGATTTATGAGAAATCCTTGATCAGAAAAGAATAATCACATATATTATATAGTAGTCATAGAGAATCTAATTCCACAAACATGATCACATATTCCATACTATATCCATAGTGAATTTGATGATCATTTACTTCCATAGAGATTATTCCTCAATACAATTGACTTTTTCTTTCTAGATTCAGTGTGAAATGGATTAGTATTTTATTCCAGCTAGTTTCTCTTGAATATTATGGAAGTTATAAAGAAATTTTATTTTGATATGATGGTAAAATAATCACCAAAAATAGTTATGTGATTTTCCTTTCCTCAAAAACATTCTTGAAAACAAAAGACCACATTTTAAAACCATCACTTTCGTCATCATCTTAGTCCTAACAATCCCCCCCTTTAAATTTGGTTAGATACCAAGATTCGTAATTAACTAAAGTTTTTATCACCAAGTGTAGGACCCCGGGACACCCTAAGAGGGGAGGGGTGAATCAGGGTGTCAACTTTTTCTTTTAAAGTGATGGATCTTGTTCCCACGTTGGTAGAAGCTTGTTAAACCTGTATAATAGAAATGAACAGAAAGCAAACATTCACATGCATAGAGATGACAGAACACTTTTTTACTTGGTTCAACACTAGGGGATACATCCAAGGAGCATACGTCGAGAGGTTTTTGATCAAACCAAATTCTACTAAACTTCACTAGATGTGGATTAAAAAGGTTTGGGCACAGTCACTCTGTCCCAGGATCACTGTATTTACAATAGGTTCAAGGAAAGCTCACAGCGTCCCTCGGCTCACTCCCGTTGACTCCCCCTGGCTCACTGCCCTTGGTGAAGTTACACTCAGTTTATAGACATGAAGGTATATTCATAATTTCAAAAGAATGCAACCTCTCTTTAATGTAGATGCTCTATTGAAGTCCTACTTTCACTCGTATAATAATCCCACTTTGCACTGAAGGTATCGGGAAATCTTCCAGTTTTGTGTAGCTCCAAAAGGACCGGCGTACAACAACCTCACCTGGCGCGCTTCTCCAAGACTGGCGCTCAAGTTTCAAGAACAACATGAAAATCACTTGTGCGGTACAAAATCAGCGCGCAGGTGACACCAACATACTTGTGTGACACTGCCTCCTTCAACTCCAAACTTGTGTGACTCTGCACCTTTAACTCCCAAACATCCTTGGTCGCACAGCCAAAAACCGGCGTGCAGCCTCTACTTGTGTGACCCAACTACCACTTGCGTGACTCAAAATCTTTCGGGACGAGAGCTCAAAAAAACTATTAGTCTTGAACTTCATTACCAATGAGGAGGTGTGGTCCTCTATTTATATGAAAACTGGACCCCCTGCACGGTGGCGCGCAAGTGTCCTCAAGGCGTGCAAGTCCCGGCGCGCAGCTCCAACTGCCCTAGCCTCTGTCGCGTAACTCACTTGTGGGACCAAACCAATACTTGTTTGACCCTCTTCCCATTTCCATGTTTTGAAGTTCTGATCATAAATAACAATAGGAGTGTAACTTTCCGACCTCCTAGGCATCGGCGCGCAAGTCCTTTCTCAGTGCACAAGTCACTTGTGCGACCAAACCAAAACTTGTGTGACCTTTATCCCTTTTCCATTTTCCCATGTTCTGATCTTGAAAAACATGTGGCATGCAAGTTTCCTCTCCTTCAAGTACACCGCGCGCAAGTCTCTTAAATATTGTTGTCTGCTTGAACTATATAATCACTTTGCCGGTACATATTCTGAACTTCTACTGAGGATTGACAACAAACACAAACCATACCCCAATTAATGCATAGAAGACCATGGTTCCAACACCAAGAAACTAATTACATATCAAAATTTCTATTCCTATGTGAGAAAACACTTTTTATGAAGCAAGAATTATTGACTGAAAATCCATGTTGTCTAACAAAAGTGATTATGAAAACCATTCCAACTTTTCTTCCTCGTATCGTCTTTCTTTATCCATATTTACTTGAATAAATAAAATTGTTTCCTACAGCCAATCCAACAAATATTTAGACTAGTTCACATAAAATAAAATGATGAATTCATAACATACCAATTACACCCCATTTTTAAATGCATCTTAAAGGAAGATTAAGGAAATAATTCAATTCTACCACTTAACAACACTATCCAAAGGTAATATAAGAGAGGGAATAGAAACACATACCCCAGCATTGATGAGAAAGAGGATGGATTCCTAGTTCCAACTTCAATTTAGAAAATGATTCCTTTAGTAACGGTTTTGTGAAAATGTTAGTAAATTCTTTCGTTGTTAGAACATATATTAGCTACAATTCATTCATGTCCACAATATCATTGATAAAATGATATATTATATCAATATTTTTTGAATGAGATTGTTGAACTGGATTCCTAGTGAGATTGATTGTAATTTGATGGCCACAACTTAAGATCCAGGGTAAATTCACTTAACAATTAAGTCTTCTAATTGAGTTTTCGTCCACATAATTTGAGTTGTGGTGTGAGTTGAAGAAACATACTCATATTCAACCATACTAAGAGTTTTTGAATTCTGTTTCTTTAAATTCAAACTGACACAATTTTCTTCTAGAAATAATACTCCACCAAATGTGGATCTTACATCATTAAAATTTCCTCTCCAATCAGTATCTGAATACCCAAACAAATCAATACTATCTGAGATGTCAAACCTATTTGTAAAAAAAATTCACCATTGAAGTACATAATAATTATTTATCTAGAATGTAAATGTGATTCTTTTTTAGCACTCTAAAATTAGGTACGTAATGTAACAGTATAAACGATGTCAGGTCTTGAGGCAGTCAAATAGAATAAACTCCCAATATGCTTATAAAATTATTTCTGATCAACTTATTTTCCTTCTCCATATTTTCTCTACTTTTTCCCCAAGTAAATTGGTGTGCAATTGGTTTTTATTTTTCCTTCCAAAACTCTTCAAATTTTTCTTATCATAAATTTCTTGAAAAAGAAAAATGTATTTATTATTTTGAATAATTTTTAACCTAAGAGTGTTTGTCATTTTCCCCAACATGGAAACTTCAAAAACATTTTTCATCTCTTTAGAAAATATTTCACAACTTCATTCATTGTTACCAAGAAATATAATTTCATGAACATAAATAATTATGATGAGGGAATACCTCTGACTTTTTCTGACATAAATATTGCTAACAAATCTTCCTTTCCTAAAACTCATTTTCCTTAAGAAAGTGTCCAATTTGTAATACCACACTCTTGGATATTATTTTAGACCATAAAATGACTTCTTAAATCTAAAAACATAACTTTCATATTTCCCAACAATAATGCATCCTTTTAGTTCAATGTAAACTTCATCATCAAGATCACAATTCAAGAATGCGAATTTAACATCCATTTGAAAGATCTTATAACCTTGTTACGCAGCAATAGAAACAAATATTATGATTTTTTATAATATTTTAACGAAATTAAAGGTTTCATAAAAATAAATACCTTCAATTTTTGAATAACCATTTCACACAAATCGTTCTTTATTTCTTATCACTTCACCTTATTCATTCATCCCCTTCTAGAAAACCCAATTTGTACCAATTATGTTTTTGTTTTCTATGTTACACAGTCTCCCATTTCCAATTTGTGTTCTCTAATTATTTCTCCCAAGAACATATCATAGGAACCATTGTGTCAAACCCTACTTTTTGTGCCTTGAAAGAGCTGTAATGGTTTGATATTAAGTTGGAATTGATGATTGGTGATTCTTCTAGCAAGCCAGTTTTTTCACCTATTCCCTTGAGGATTACCCCTTTGTACCAGACTCCATATCAGTTTGGTATGAAGGTGTTTGTGGAGGTTTTCTTATGGGGTTGGTGGATGTTTTTAGTTCCAATGGCGTGTCTCAGTGGTGTGGCTTCAAATGAATCGTGTTCATCTGGGTAGTGATTTCGTCCAGGAATGTGGTTCTGTTTCAGTGATGCATTTGGAGGCGATGTGTTTGGAAACTGATTTGGTCCAGCATCAAGCGAAGACATTGTTTTATGACTACGAATAGTTGTGAGGTTTTGATTCGTGGTTCCAACGATGGTTATCCATAGGTTTGATAGGTTTTGGGGATGGATGTCAGTGAGTTTTTTTCTAGGTTTGTTTTCTTTTTTGATGCATTTTTTGTTGGTGCGATTAGATCTATTTTTATTCAAGGTTATTTTATTGGGTTTTTTTTGGTTTTTTTTTATTTTAAACTTTATGATGGGGAATTTTTTGATTTGAAATTTATGCAAGAATGGTGCCCAGGTGATGGGGTGGGGGGTTTGCAACATGAAGTTTCTCGGTACCCAAAGTGTTACCAGAAAGTGCATGGTTATATATTGGATCATTCAATATGCAACTTAAAATTTGAATTTGAAATTATTGGTTGGAAAATTTATATGTTCTTTAATTATATTTTAATGGAGTTTTCCATTGTATTGCTCCAACATATCCCTAAAATGGATTATTTGAATATCAAAAAATTATATTTGGAAAGGGAAAGTGATGATTTTAATATAATATCATTTTTTCTTCTTGTTTAAACATTATTATGTTGATCACCAATAATGTTTTGAACTTCCAGTTGTTTCCTTATCCAAGCATGATACCTTTGATTATCTTTATAATCATTGAATATAATAGAGTATGATTCTTCTTCTTATGTAGGATTATAATTTTTTTAATCCTTGTGAGATTTTTTTTTCAAAATATTTCTTATTCTCCCCAACATCCTTGCCTACCAGAATACACTTGTCTTATACAGATCATTAAATTAATTTAACCTTAACTAAATCAAAAATTATTTGTGTGTATGTTTTTTGAAATATCAATATCCTCTTCCTTATAAAGAATATTCATGAAAAATTCTATCTTCACCTTTCATTTCAAACATTCCATAGTTTCCACTATTCTTATTTTTAATAAATGGACTTCTGAAAGCTCTTATGTGTTTAAAACATTAATTTTTTCAATAATATATTTCATATGGATTCTAACCAATATTATCCTATAGAAACATTAGTTTTTAATATAAATAATAGTACTCTTAGCATGCCTCAAATAGTAATGAGAAAGACTATGTTCAAGCAACATAGTTCTTCCAATTTCAACCAAACATTTATTCATTGTTTCAAAAACCCCATTTTTTATGAGTGTGTGGGTAACTATACACATTATGAATTCCATGCTTCTCTGAATAACATTCATACTCTTCCATTATTCATTCACATCCATTGTCAATTCTTATCTTCTTCACAGAATACTCACATTCCTTTTTTATCATTCCTTATGAAACTTTTCAAAAAATTCAGGGAATATAATTTATGTTTCATATAAAAAACACAAATAATGTGAGTAAGATCATCAATTAAGTTTATGAAGTATTTATCTTCATTTTTTTATTTTTTTCCTTGGACCACATATATCAAAATGAATAATCTCTATGAGTTGTTTTGAACAAATCTCAAGTTTCTTGTGAACAACAATTGTAATATTTTCTTCCTGATAAGTAGTTAAACACTAATATATTCTTCTTGGAAAATAGAAATTGTCTTAGACACTATCTATCTTTGAAAAATTGTTCATGTTTCATTAACACATGTAACCCAGCCTGTTATGCCACAATTTATTCTCTTCCACCATACTCTACTAACTAGAGTTTTTTATTTCACCAACTTGATACAAATTGCCTTTTGTATGTTGTCCTCCTGTAAAATTTTTTCAAAATTATTCACTTTTCTCTATAAATCCTTCTTTTCTAAATATAACATTTTTACAATCATCACACAATTACAAATCACCTATAAAATTTTATTTCATCCCATAAACATATAGTTTTCTTGGATTTCATCTTTTTTCCTATGATGGTTTATACAACAAATTTGAATTTCAAGGTTTAATCATTTTCAAATGTCACTACTCCTTCCATTAAGTAGTTCACATTCTTAAACAACTTTAGAACTCCTATAAAATGAGAATAATACTCAATATCATGAATTTAAGTTTGTTCTCCTTTTGAAGATTTCTAAGTAGCTTTAATAACAAGATAGTTTTATTTTTCCTTTTATTTTATCACTTTCAGCATCTGAGAATTTTTAAGAAACTTTTATTGCATTAGTAACAAAAAAAATACATCCTTTTTTAAGGTGTCATGGATTTTCCCATCTTATAAAATATTTTCCATTGGTTGGAATAAATTATCAATCTTTACTCTAGCCTTTTCAGGATTCGTTGAAACAAACTTTTCAAAATTCTTTCATTGAGGAGACTGACTCTCCCTAATCCTTTTACTTCTACAACATATAGAGTAATTAAAATGTTGTTGTTTGAACCGACACATATTTTCAATGTGTCTAAATCCCAAAAAGTACCATCAATAGTCATAGAAATAATATTTTCCTCTGAAATTATATACTGACAAGAGTTGTGGATACATTTCTCAAAAAAGTTCTTGTATTTCTTCTTTGATCCCCAGACCATTCTATTTTAAATTATAATATTCCTTTTCCATTAAAATTTATCAGATCCATAAATATTCGAAACTTTTTCAGATTTTGAATTTAAAAAAAATCAGACTCAAGGAATTTTTAAACTTCTTAATTCCCAACATTATTATTCTTATCCACATAAAAAACTTTTCCATATTTCTTATTTTTGGAAACAATTCCAGATTTATTCTCAACAATTGAATTTAAATTTTTTTTATCCTTCTTAGGTTTCTCACCATGAGAATTATCACCAATTTTAGATATAGGGTTTTTGAAACTTTTTCCATTCTCTTTGCCTTTACAAATATTTCATTGGAAAAATTCCAACTCTTCTTCTTCTGTATTCATATTCACCTTCATATGCTTATTATGATTCTTTTCTTCCTCAAAATATTTCTTCAATTCCTCGTTTTATTTTTCTAGATTCACCTTCTCATTAAGAAAACCATTCTTTATTTCTTATGGAGGATCATTATTCTTATTTTTTTTGAGTCATGTGTTCTTTCTTATAAATTCTATCAAATATTCTTTCAAATGAAATTCATGTTTGGTTTCATCTTCATTGAAGCTTTTGTATCGAAAATCTCCATCATTCAATGTGGCAATAAAATCACTCTCAATTCCATATGTACTATATTTTTTGGATTGAGCTTCACTGCCTTCTTATTTTTCAAATTTAGATAAGAAACTTCTTCTTTTGGATTTGAATAATTTTCTATATTCCCAGTGGAATATAATTTTACTTTATCTTTTTATTTCAACCATGACCATCTTGGACTACCTTGTCTTCATCACAATCCCCTTCTTTCTTTATTTGTGTAAAATTAGTTTCAAAATTCCTAACGGCTCCACATTAGAAACATTTCAAGGGAAGTTTCCCTTTTTTATTTCCCTATACCTCATTTCACATTTTAAGAAAAAAGGATAAAATATCATCAAGATTTTTACACACCTCATTTTTTAATAAAATTCACCAGCTTCAAATTCAATAATAATATTCTTTGAATTTTTTGTCTTACCCTTGAAATACATTTATCTATCTACCTTTTTCGTTCTCGTAGATTTCTCCCTTCTTATTTCATAATAATGAGAGTTATATGAAAATCATCTTGAGATAATGTCTCAGGATATATGTATTCTAGTGAAGAATGATTTACAGAAAACTTTTCAGGAAGGATTCTCAATGTCTTTTCAATAACTATAGAATCATTTAACTTTTCACTTAGACATATTGTAGTGCTACCAATTTTATTCACCCTAGAAAAGAAGTCCTCAACCGATTCATATTCACCAATATTCAAATATTTATACTACAATATACATATTTGTAACATTTCCATCTTCCATTTTTTATTGCCTTTGTATATGTTTTTCAATTTATCCCATACACCTTTTCCTGTGGAAACACCTTTCAACCATAATAATTTACTTTTATAAAGTGATGATAGTAAAGAATTATTAGCCATTCTATCATTCTCAAGATTCTTTTTATCAACAGATGTTGGAGGGAATTTATAATAAATAGGAGGAAACTAATTTTTTTAGTATCAAGAACATCATAACAAGTTAATATAAGATATGTAAACACTATATCCTTGAAGATATGATAATTCATTCCATTGAAAATTGGAATAACCTTATATTTTACACAATTCAAGTTCTACATCAGCAAAGAATAAGTGAAGGGATCCTCGGCTTAGATACCAAATTAAAGTGCCTAGTTAGGATAATTGTATCACTTAGATGAGAAGGGGTGAATCAATGATACTTTTTCTTTTATGTTTTCTGGAAACAACCTTCACCTATGGTTAGTGATTTCATTCCCTGTTGAAAATAATTCAAACACACATCCATAGGAACACAAGAATTTACCAAAATAACTATTCAATAAGAATAGCTACGTCCATGGTATGGTTTCTAAAGGATATAATACCACACAATACACTAGAAATCAATCCTTTTAGGGGAACACAATAAGTATAATTGACCCTTTCACTTTTGTAGCACATTGAAGACAATTCAAAGGTGTTTGTTCACCCTATTAGCCTAGATATAGTAAAAAATGTTTGTGTAACAACTCCAGTTACATGTTCTTCTTTTAAACTTAAACAAATATATTCTTTTGAAAAATATTCTTTAATTTCTTACCCATAATATGTTAAGAACTTCAAGGACAATGATATAGAATTCCAATCTGATTTCCCATTCTGATTCTCACATTCTGATTATCCGAGTCTGATTCGTCAAATCTAATTTCCCAATACGATGAATATGACTCAACCAAAATATGATCAAGAAAATTTGGAACACTTCCTTCTTCAAAATGAAAATACCAATACAGAAATCTCAATACTATTACCCACCCTGATATTGTGGTCATCTGAATAAAGTGACAAGAGGAATATGATAGTCAGCTAAATATGATGATCACTGAATAAAATGCTCGATTGAACAATGTTGTAATATTATCTAATATCCTTTCACATATCTCCGTCAAAACTTCTTCATAAAGGTATTAATATGGAAAAATTATTCTCTCCAATTAAAGTAAAAGATTCTCTCTCTTCTATTGAGTTGGACCTCCTTCAAAAAATTACGAAGTACTTTCATTTTTTATAGCCCACCCATGAGAGGTATTGGCGGGAATGAAAAAAACGTCCCATATCTACCAAATTCACCCATATATCTATTTCCCTTGAATTTTGACTACATTTATAACTTCTTCAACTCATATTGAATATTATAAAATCTTATTCAAACTTTATATCTTTACCAAATTTTATTTTTTAATCACCAGTCTGGATCTGATTTCTCAATATGATTCCAATTTTTTATTCTGATTGGCTAAATCTGATTTATTCAATATGATTTTTCTATACCAATTATTTAGAAAGAATACTCTTTAAATTTCATGATCTCCTTGAATAGTATATCTATCTATTTTATTCAACTCCTCTCTTGATTCACTTGAAATACAAAACTTATTCTTTATATCTTTTCTTGACCTAATTCAACATCAAACAAATAAATTCAACCCTTATTAAATGGATGACTACATTATTGATCATATTTTTTTCTTTTCTTTTCATTCATTGGTCTCATGTTATTATTAATCTATGATGGATCTTGAACTAATTTAAGAATAAATAAATTTTTCATATTTTTTCTCATCATTTGTGAATATGATGAGCCTATTATAATAAATTATCTATGTTTCTTCTTTAAATATCATGCCTCTGAATATGTTAATGATCATATTCTACTGTTTTGGCTAACGATTGAATGTATTGTGACTTCCTAGTACTCCAAAATCATCTTTCTTTCCTTCTAATCCTGAATATGACTAGGATGAATACAATCTTTATCACCATTTTTATTTCCCATTCTGATTCAATTAATCTGAATATGTTTAGAATCATCACATTTACTTACTATTTCTTCCATAAATACTACATCATAAGTTTCACAGCATACTTATGATTCATGATAACTCCAAGATCAGAAAATCATCATCACATTTAATTTATCATAGTCATATATTCTCTGATTCCACCAATATAATAACTTCTTCAATACCAGATCCATAGTGAATTTGATGACCATATACTTCCAACAATATTCTTCCTCAATATGATTGAATTTTTCATTAGGGATTCAGTTTGAATCTAATGATACATTTCATCCAGAAGTGTTCCACTAAATACGATAGAACTTTTCAAGAAATGTGATTCTAATATGATGGTCAAGACAATTTTCACAAAAAACAATGTGATTTTATTTTATTTTATTTAAAATAATTATTGAAAACTAATAAAACGTAAATAAATAATGAACTGCATCATCTTCTTGATCCTAAAATGAATTATGAGCATGTAATAGGTATTTAAGGTTTATTTTCCTAGGTGACACTTTGGTAAGATGGATTAGGCCTTTCCCAAGTAATATCGAGGTTTGCTAGTCAGGAATTCTCCCTAGTGATACCTGGATGAGCTGGTTAGGACCTATCCCAAGTGATAACTGGCATAGTTGGAGAATATTTTAGATGGTTAATACCCTGGAAGAGACTCTACTCTACACACCAAGGGTCTCCTTGGGTTTTCTTGGAAATATGGAGTTAAATTCTTATGTTGGAGGGGGTCATTCACCTAATTTTTTTGTACAAAGGGGGATGTGTTTCCTTTCATTGATACATGTTATATATAGCATTGAGGAACTCTAGTACCCAAAATAATGTTTATTATTATTATTATTTGTAATCATTGGATGTTATGTGAGGTTTTGGAGACTAGGGAGAGAGACAACGGAGAGAAAAGCATCAAGCTATACTCAAGTCATTCAAGAGTGTCAAATGAGGATCCCAAGTATCGAATTTATAGGTGGACTAGTAACCCTAGGATAAGGAGGTTCTCAAGTTATTCAATCATTTTTGTGGTTCAGGTAGATGGTTCGAACATGTTAGACCTTCATGAAGTTATCTATGCAGGTGCTTCATATGGTTCCTTGCGGAATCTACTCTTTGCAAACTTTTTCACACAAGATGATCCATGTAAGATTATATTCACAAGTGCTCTACGTAAGTGGTTCTATATAAGTTTCTCTACACAATTGTTCTTCTCAAGGGTTCAATGTATTTGAGACTAGCACAATATGGGAGAAGGAGCGGGGTAGATGACTTTCACATGAAATTGAATTCCTCAATGAAAAATTCCCAACTTCCAATGGTAATAAATCTAAATATGTAAGTCTATATGGTCTCTATGATTAGTCAAATCAAAGCATAAAAAGTGAAATATTCACATGGATATGTTTTATAAACCTTATCATAATGTTTTATGATAATAAAACGTTCTTGAAAACACGTAAAATTATGTTTTATGGCATTAACACCTTTTTTTATCAATTTAAGAAATCCATAGCCTTCTCCCAAATGGAGTTCTCACCCCCAGTACAACCAATTAGGAATCCTTTCCAAGGATTCTCTATAAAATGGTTTGTAGAATTTTTGAAAAACATTAAAATCCATCATTCTTCTCCTTCTAAAATGGAGACACAATTCTACTCAAACTGAAACGGAGTTGTCCAAGTGAGGACTGCATCATGAATTCTGATGAAAAGTGCATGGATTGAATTTTTTTATTCCAATTGTCTCTAAACAATACTCAATGTGTAATTATACATGGAATTTTTGATTTTATATCCTATAAAGATCAATCCACCTGACCTAATATGAATAACATGGGTCAATGAAGTACACATGGGGCCATCTCACGAAGTTTGAATCTACACAGTGTACACACCAGGGTACTCAGTACAACAACACATTGCATGTGACATGAAGTGACACAATTTGAAGTATTAAAAATATCATGTTTGGTCAATC
The DNA here is from genome assembly GCA_963277665.1 of Viscum album. Lineage (NCBI taxonomy): Eukaryota > Viridiplantae > Streptophyta > Magnoliopsida > Santalales > Viscaceae > Viscum > Viscum album. The sequence continues at coordinate 711,642,211 of OY728155.1, forward strand.
TGAGACAAATGATTAGTCACATGATTCAAATATCAAGGATATATTCCTAGTTTAATTTATTTATATGTGATGAATGTATATAGAAACATACATTGTGAGTGTCTAGAGACTACAAGTCATGTAGTACAAAAATTATAGAACTCATCCATTATAATTTCAATGGAACAATCAAATAAAATCAACATATCAGGTTTTATCTCATTGAAAATCCAAAATTATTTCTTAGATTAATTTATAGTCAATTATTTGATATATAATAATTTTTAAAACACTTCATTATTTATATTCCATTCATCACTGAATAATTTTTAACTAATGTGATCAAAATAGTGAGTTAATTGAGTCACACAATATAAATTATTGGAATAAAATAGTTATAATTCCTAAAATGATGGAACATTGATGATGCTCAACGATCAGATCACATTACTCCTTCATCATTGTTTCCATCACAAAATAAACTATAATAACATAAATTGCATGTTGAATTATTCAATACTATGAAATGATAGATATAAATACATATTGTGAGAAGGATAGATGAAATATAATAAATTATTCCACCCATGAAAAATGAGAGAGAGAGAGGAGTATTTCAAATAAGAAAAAACTATTAATAGATAATAGAATTATTTTCGTCCATAATTTTCCCTCCATAATTCAAACAAAATACTTATTATTTAAAAATCAAATTAAAATCCCCACATCAAGTATTTCACATGAAAATAATATATTTTTATATAGTTTTATGTGCCAATTTTTCACCACAGTGGCATTTAGCCACCACATACCCATTCTAACTCATCTCCATGTCACTAAGAGAAACACAAATAATATAAAATTATTTTTATTTAAAGAATGAAAATGTTAAGTACTAAGGTTCAAATATGTTCTAGGGAAATTCTATAGATCCTATGGAAAAAAATCTAAACATAATCATTTTATCAAAAAAATATTTGAGAATCTATACGTTTTTTATTTAATATTTTCACTCATGGATCAGATATTTATTTACATAGTCAATATTGAATATTCTAAAAAATTTAATTATCTTTGAATTTCACAAAAATTCACACCAAGGGTAGATACCACATTCTAATATCAATAGTTCCATTATATTTTTTGTGTCTCGCTGAAAAGGTAAATTTTTCAATTTTCCCTCATTATAGACCTAGTATGTGACACTCAACACAAAAATTCAATCTTCCCTATGAGAATTAAAAATTATTAAATACCTATACCCTTTAAACCTATTCATCCTAAAAAATTAAATAGCCTTGGATCATTACTAGAATATCCTAAAATATAATTTTACAGAATACATCTTATCATAGAACATAAGCAATTTGTCCTAACTGTCAAGACCCAAAACTGAATTGGGGTGCAACTACTTGGGAAAACATATAACAACCCATAAAGAAATTTTGAAACTCAAGAATATACCAAAAATGATATAGAAAATGGAATAAACTCATGTCACATGGATTCTCCCATGATTCCATATTGATTAGATTTCCAAACATAATTCATTTATCTATACATCCTAAAGATATGCACAACCCATAATATCATATTTATAATGGATCTTTTTAAAATTCACCATTGGGGAGAGAATCATGCTCCACAAATATAATGAGAAATGGTAAAATCATTTTATTGCATCCATTGTAAAACGTTTCCTTGTGGGTTTATTGTTTTTCTACGTTAAAGAAACTAATGATAATACTGACACATATTATCAAGATACTCAAACCATCATACAATAAACTAAATGATCATTAGTGATCTAATCCACAATAATTTGTAGAGTATGATTATAACTATTTATATTACACCTCTATTTATTCCCCATACCCAAGATTAAATCCTCAAAACTCATGTGATTATAAATAAAAACCTCATATCATCATGATTCATAGTCTATCTAAAGTATCCATAAAATATACATAAGTGCTTCCCTACCACTAATGGTATATACCAACTATGGAATATTTGTTCTCAATAACTCATCACCACCCAAGACAAGTCTTTAAAATAAATTACTACTCAATTATGGAATCATATTAGAATTCTCCCCCACTTTTAAAGGAATAAATTAGGATAACTATATATGAATACTATATTCCACATGATCCCTTACTCAAATGTTTCATATAGTGTATGTGACATTCATGTAGATATGAGGGCCATTAAATCATGGGATAAATATATCAACTATTTTGTGAAATCAAATCACACCAAGGATAGATAATTAAATATATCCAAAATCAACCAAGTATAATAACTCTTTATAGGGGAATCAACTACCAAAAAATTACCACTCCACTCAAATCACCTATGTAAGTACACATAGAATCATAACATGGATGAAGCACTACACCAGCATCTTTATTATCATCCTCAATAGTTTGGACATTCCAAACCCAATACTCTTAACATTATGGTTTTCCAAACCATTGGTGTTCTCAATGTTAGTAAAAAACAACATATAGACAATTGAGATTCATTTCATTGATTTTAATTTAAATTATTTTAGAATAACTAAATACTTCTAAAACAATCTATATGTCGTATATTCAAAATATGTCATTCAGTACATCAAAAAACATAATTATGATTTTTGAGATGTCCCAATGATGACTCAAATTCTTAGAATAGAGATTCATTCTCAATAAATTAGAGATGTTACCAACCATACATAATCTCAAAATCTATGAACCACTGGTTAAAAAGGTCATACAAATCCTAATGAAAGCCTTCTTCCGAGAGGTCCCCCATTTAAATGTTATATCCCTAAGATAAATTATGTTATTTTATAACTAGTATGAAATTATAGTACAATCTTGTAAGATATAAAATATAGGAATCAAGTATTTGATGATAGTATCCTTAAGAATTTATACAGGATCATGTTGTCATGTTTAAAAAGCATTTCTAGTAACCACCCCACTATAGAATATATAACTTGACATTATATGATCACTAAATGTGGGATGATTAGTATTAATCCTTAAATGAACATTCTATCTAGAGGAAAAATCCAAAAATTTATCATCCATGAAAAATGGATGCCCATAATCAGTATGAGTCTTTGAAAATATGGGTCTTTCTAGGAACTCTACTAGAATTACTAACCCTTCAAATAGTAACACAAGAAGGGGGAATGGAACAAGTTCACATTGTTGAGTATGAATTTCTGTGAAGATGAAATAAATCAAACATCAAACCATGTCAGTTTCACATTCCATATGTAATCCAACAAATGAAACAATCTAGAATCTAATCATATTCACTTTGGTTCTGATACAGATTAACATATGGGGACCAATAATGATATACTAAATCATTATCTATATGTTTTTGTTTCTGCATCACTATCTCCCTAATGGAATGAAATCTTAGAAATAATTTATATCCTTAAATATGGAAGAACCTAATTTTAAATTTATTCTCACCATAGAGATAATTAGATGAAACTAATTTGGTTTCTTGGAGGTTCACTATCCTATTTTAAAAGATGGGGTGAATAAAAGTAACAAGATATTGACCACCAAAATATCTAATATGGTCTTCAGTATTTTTGAGGGATATAGGAAATCTAAAACCGAAATCTAAAATCTCATTTCACAAGGCCTTCTCAAACTATTTAACTCATATGAATTGATTTTTGTATCGGTATTAGTGAGTAATCTATCTAATAACCTGAGAAGAGACTCAAACCCAAATCAAAATAAATGTAATAAACACTATCTAGTTGTTGTATTTCTATTCCAAAGAGGAATTTTCAATCTAAATACTCCAAGAAATCCACTACTTTACAAAGATTTGGCTCACCTAAAAAACATAGGTGGCATTAGTTACTGGAGCACACATATTCCATATAAACTTTGGGTAGTCGTTTAGGCTCAGTGGGAAATATAATCCACACAGCATGGAGGAAAAAACTAAACCTAGTTTGTGGCGAATCTTATCTTTTCTCATGGGAAAAGATACTATATACTTATTCTTTGAATTGATTCATCATCACTCAAATATGGGAGGCTTAGAACCGGTACATGTTCTTCATGACCCTATCTATAAATAATATAAGGTGTTTTGTGGATATAATCATATAATAGAAATTTGGGACCCATGATTTTATTAGATCATATCTAGGTGAGTTTGTGTGTGGTGAAAATAAAAACATCAATATTTACCATTCAATGATGCACATAAAATCTTATATGTACCCCATAAATGATTCCTTAGCATTTTATTTTAACTATAATGTTGTTAGAGACTTCAAAAGGATATATAAACCTTTATAAATATGACAGTGGACCTAGTCTGATAAAAAAACTCAAGACATCCAAAACAATCACTTCCTTATTTCCTAAAAAATCTCACGAAAACTAACTCCAAACAATTTCCTTAATAATTAAACTAATATTATATATTTTTGAAATAGCCTCTCCCATCAAGATCCATCATTTACCATTTTTTTCATTGTTTACAAACCCAATACAACATCCAGTAAGCTTTTGTTGGAACCAATATTTTTGAAATCCAGACTTTACACCCAAAGAACTATGAAGTGTGAAATTTTATAGACTCATACATGGTGGAGGTTTTACTAGCCTAGGTTTTAAGAAGATACACCTTAGACCCAACAAACTACTAAGAATTTTTTTATAGTAGTTAAGGATTTCTATTTCTACCCTTATCCAAAACAATATGTCTAGACACCAACTAGCCAGGCCAATTCAACCAAGCCTCATGTGGGATTACATGTCAACCACACCCAAGGGAGTTAGCATGGGCCAACTAGTGGACCATTGAGATAGCTTAACTTCTTTAAGATACAAATCAAGCACGTGTATAGGTATTGGGGTGCGGAATCCAATGGGTGCATGTGCATTAGTGGGATGAGGCCCATGTGATGGGGGTGATCCATGTAGTACATGTGCCGACCCCATTGTAGGTTCGAACCAATAGAAGACGTGAATTTTTTTATATACCAAGGATGAAGTGCATCGTTATTTCTATGTGGTAATGAAATTTTCTATGGAGATCTAATATAGACCATCCAATCAAGCCCTTGGGGATCCACGCCATCTGATTTCACCTTCAACCAATCCTGGTCGTTCGTTGTAGCCTCGCACTTCGTGAATTAAAACTGAACTGACCATATGCCTCTCAAATTCAAATCAGGTTACCCTACACATCGTGGGACATCATCTTCATCCTCCCACACCGACGTTGCTGGCCTAGCATGGCAACTTTAAGAAAGTATCATGATCACGTGATGATCATCATCACCTCCATCATCGGTCCTTTGCTGATAATCATGTGACCGAGACAACAATAAGGGGACACCATGAGATCCAACTTTGATATCTACTATCCTTCCATGAGACCCCTGATATTTATCGAATTAATTGCATGATCATCCTTTTATCATGTCACCGAGGTAAAGATGACCACCAAGAAATCGTGACTATTTTAGTGACCATGAAGCCTTCCACCTCTGATTATTATTTATCTAATTTAACTCTTAATTGTCATTATCCCATGACATCATGAAGTGACACTAAGGCATTACATGATCGGATGACAGTCATGTGATGTCATGAATGAAGATCATGAAATGTGTTCTTCACTACATTAGTTGGTTTGTGTGTCCCTTGTCCGGTGAAAAGAGATAAGATACTCATCCCCACATGGCTTATATAAACCCCCTCCCACCTAGAAAAATTCACGAGTATGGAGAGTGTAAGGATATTTTGAAAGAAAGGGGAGAGAAACACCAGATGGAGAAATTCATCGGCCACCACCATCCGAGATCACCTCTAAGTAATAAAAAGAGGATCCTACAACAAGAATCTGCTACAGGATTTCATTGGAAGAACCCATCATGGGATCTTCATAAGATCACACAATCTCATACTATAACCCTATAAATTCTCAAGGGATCTCCTATAAGGCCTACCCTCAAATGAAAATATCTCAAGAGCTATGGAACCTCATACGATGTGGTAATAGAAATACTAGAATGCACGATGCACCCATTCTCTTTCCCATAGATATATGCCAGAAAGCATATAAATCTTGGTCACATGAATACCATGAGAATCCTAGACATTTTATAACTTGATGAACCCCTGGAAGTGATCATCTTATCCCACTAACACTCCCCACAGATCCCTAGTGTTATGGTGGAGACCATCGTAAGACCCACTCTGGAGGTTTTCTGTCAATCCTTCTATGTGGCCCTAGATGTGGCTTCCTTTAAAGGTAGTTTCAACATGGGGACCTCCTCCATGAAAGATAAATACAGAGGATGTGAAACCCATAGGTCATTCACCTTATTCGTGAGAGTGTATATATTCCCCAATATATGGGAAATCAACAAGGATACCCATTAATTGTCAAAGGATCCATCAAAATAACCCTTTTAATACATTTTAGTATCAGGACTACCATAGTAAATAGTCATGTGAGACTCTAGGAGGAGCAGTATGAAGAAACACCTCATCCATTCATCCTTCTTGAAGACCAAGATGCAGCCCTTTCAGGTTCTCGTAAAGCCTCTCACATGACTCTTCGAAGATCACGAGGCAATCTAAATGGACATGCACTCACAAGAAAGAAAACCCACATGTGACACCATGAACCCTTGGTCTCACGACACTCTTGAGTGGCACCCAAACTCCACCCTTAGTCTTAGTCCATGCATTCCTTCTCAACATGTAGTGTATTCATTCATCCATGCACTGGAAGTATTTGGTACACAGTCCCTCAACCATGATGATATGACTTATTTTGAGATCCCTTTGGGAGAACATGTAAATCAAATGGGATCCTCATGTAGGATTCAGATGTCCTCACAAATTCATGTTCATTAGGGAAGAACTTATGCCTCATGACCTATGCATACAGCCTTATAATTGTCCACCTCAATGTGGAGGATCCCTATGGATATCCGTAGCATGATGGTCAGCATTGAGAGGTGATTCATTCCTTTATCAATATACATGGATGTTTTTATATGAAACCCACATGTATCACCATAGGGCTGATTACAAGACCACAACTGAATACATGTGATCGTGTGGGTGGATAAGAATCACCTAGATCCTCTAAACATGGTACCCCTCACATGTTCATGAATCCTTAGCACACCTAAGAGTCCATGGGAATCCCCTTCTGGTAGCCATGCATCCCTCTTCCTATGAAAATATTTTCTAGATGGACCTAAGTCATAATCCATATGGAATAATACTTACAGAATCTAAATTTATTCAAGACTTTAAACATATCCAAAAAAACATTGCCACATGAATAGTTCAAGGGAATTCAATCACAAGACCCTTTGATGGTCTCACATTGTCTTTAGGTAACCTTTCACATGCCATGTTTATCACAATACAAGACTTAGACAAATCGGTTAGCTCTCACAAAAACCCTTCGACGTGTCACTATGGTCGTGTGATGACCCATAGGGTAAGACAAATTAATTTGGTGAAACCCCCTTGAAACATCTAAATTGTCACATGGAAATCCTTAGACAAGTCTAGATGACCTTGAGATGGATTCATTGATGTGTTATAAGGATCATCTAATTTTCTATAAACATTTCCATATTGATATGTGACATCCCAATGATATGACCCAAAATATATCCACCTCACAACATCGAAGTCCTCGAGTTTGTTTGGGAAACCCCGCGGGTCTCCAGAGATATATAGATAAATCACTCCTCTATATTCCCCCACACACTATCTATATAACCCATATGGGTCACGCAAAGAATCATAAAAAAATTGAGTAAAAAACATATACATTACTCATGAAATCATTCGTCACTCATGACATTTGTGGCATAAAACAAAGGAGATCTAAATGGGGGAGACGAGAGGTGTTTTTGGTTATCGAAGAACATGTGATGCTCCCAGGACGTCCAAAATAAGACTCTGTTAGACATCCTAACAAGTCATAAAATCTTGCATGAGACACCATACATGCCTTTCCTGGTCATGTGAAGATTCTTTGGATCATTCACAAGACCTTGGGAATGTCTATGTTGGTTTGGAGAATACATCTAAGATATTTCAATTGATCATACGCAAGATCCTTGACATGACTGCTTTGATCCGGAGACAACACATTGTCATGTATGCTCTAATCAAGTGAGGACAACATGAAAAGTCAAATGATCATGTGTGAGATCCCTGACATGCCCAATTTGTTCATGTGAATAACCTTAGAAGATGTTTTCCTTGATCAGGTGAATACATCTAAGAAAATTTAATTGATCATGAATAAGACCCCAGATATATCCCCTTTTTTCAGGTGAAGGTATCTGAGAAGAGATAGTTAATCAAGCGCAAGTCCCCAGATATGCCATCTTTGGCCATGCAATGCAACTTCGATGTATCTTCTCCACCCATATAGAGATATAAAATGTATTATAATTGATCAAGAAGATACTCTTGGATGTGTCTTCCACATTATATTGGTGTCCTAACATATCGTGAAAACAATCAATAACATCCCATTAGATGGAGAAGGCATGTTAGGAAAATTCCTTATAGCATTCCAACTTTGTCTGGAATGCCTACTTGGACTCATGCCTTGTGAACCTCGGCTAAGACTCTTCATCAATATCCCCTTTTTCAATGGAAGTTTCCTTGAAGATCTAGGGTCATGAAATCATATGACCTTACTGATATCACACTCTCAGAAAGACCATCATGGTCATCTCCACCTCTCCTCAATATGCCATAGGATGAAGAATGATTCGACGTAATGGGAAACCACATAGTGTATGACCTAACCAAAAACATGATATGAGTGTACTAATTTTATAGTCTCAAGGTGTAAGCCCTAACTACAAGTATAAAATAATGTCTCTATAATCAATAGGGAATCCACCATTGTAAAGGTCTCTAGCACTCCTAAAACTCTATGGGTTTCCATAATGCCTTAGAGTGTGACCATTCACCTTAACATATTAGTGGTATTAAGATGTAATGAACTATGAGAACTCTAATTCATACCATAGTGGGGATACGTGTGAAGCCTTCCCAAGGCCCAATCTCTAATAGGCATCCATGTTGGTAAAATTCCCATCCCATTCCAATTATTCCCATATTATAGGACTAAATCCTCCCATAGGTCACCCATACTAATTTATCCATCAACAGACAAGGATATGACTCATGTATGGGCATAATTCTAAGTATAATTCCCAACCATTCTCCCAAGTACCTCAAATCCATCATTGGGTCTGGGATGAAATGAACTAAGATAACTCCAATTCTTTCTATAACCAGGATACATAAGAATCCTTCCTAATTCTTGATATCCATTACAATGCCACCACTAGGTGGGTGATAATTCCTCTCAAATGGAAACATAAATTTATAAGCACCGTACAGATATGCTCTCATGTAACATGTACAATCCATCACTTTATCTTGTTTCTCACACCAAGAATAGCTCACATGGTCCTAGGGATCAGTGACGATTATGCTAATATCATGATTATAAATCCCCAAAGATGGAAATTCACTATTGCGATGTAAGTCAGATTACATCCCCTCATAGTTAAAAGGGACATATTCCTAAACAAATAAATCCAAGGTAGTATCATATGCCTGAGTCCCTTCTAGGGACACTATTGTAATATCTCTCATGATGTAGATGTCTTTATCAAGAACTATATAGACTCTAATTCCTATATTAAAGAGGATATGTAGTACTCCTCACTGTGGTTTGATCCTGATATTCACATCCTTATCATATGACGTTAAACTATAGGGATACGTCCAGTCATATGACATTAAACTATGTCAAAATTACTATGTGTGTTTTGATTCCTATATTCACCGGATACGTAGGATTCCTCATAGTGGTTCAATAACATTTCAAATACACCACACATCTCCCTAGGCAGTAATAAAATCGAGATTTATCGAGCATATCCATGGTCTAAGGCACCATAATTAAATTATACGGTGGTAGATAAGCTGTTATATAAACACGATAATCCTAATTGTTACTTGTTCATAATCAAGTCATTGATACATGGGTAACCAGTCCAGTATAATGGTCTGGGAAGGATTTCACGATCTTATCTTAAATCTATAAGAGAGTCTTTGAGTAGGAATCAATTCCCCCCAAAAGGGAGTGATGATCCCGACTACACATCCTCTTGGCCAATACGATTACCTAAGAGTTGTTTAGCCTAAAAACCCAGATGATCACTTTCCATTGGAAAGAAGGTCCGTACCCAGCTCTAGATTTGAGAACCATTGGGATTTTAATGTAAAATTGAGCATGTTAAAATGGAAAGAAAATCCCATTCCACCCCATATTTTCTAAGGAAAAAATGGTGAACCCAACGTGATGTAATTTAAATGTGTCACCCTTTTCATGGGTCAAAAAGGTTAGATTTTCAGGATTCCTATTAGGATAATTTATGTTTTCCTCATTGAAAAAAATAGTCTACCTAGAATGTTTCTTATAATCACACTATCCCTCACATAAAAATAAGTGATCACCTCTTTATCATTTAAATGGGAAAGTAATTGATCGAACATGTACTCTTATATATGATGTTTCACTAATATTCTGTCTTTTTATCTTCCTATAGTGACATACCAAGATTCCTTGCAATCAAAATGGCAACCAAAAATGTCTCAATGGATCCCAATATTGAGGGACAAGTTGCTTTGTCCTTGAGGCCCCGACATATGTTATCGCCAATAAGCTGCATTAATAATCGGTTGGTTAATGTCTTGGGCCAGGGAAACTGCCTCAAAGGAGACACTCTGTAAAAGAGGATAACTAGTCTTCCAGTGTTTTTTCAATATGATATTAACCAGATGTAGATATGCATCATAAAACCTAAACAAGTATAATCTTGAATGGTGAAATCATACCCTCCTGAATTAATCTGAGTCATTGTAGTTTGGCCAATCTCCCACTGCTAGAATAAGATCATAAAGGCTCAATGGCATCCACCAAGAATCTAAAGAATGTTTTACAGATCATGGTTTCATTTCAGAGGATAACAACAAAGGATAACATGGACAGTGGTAGTAGTGGATTTAGTCCCTAGGGTCCAGGTCAGAATTCCTCCCATCATCCACTCACCTTTACACTAATATAGGAAATGGATTTTTAATGGCTCCTTCCAGTGAGTCCCTTGATATTGAGAAGGAAGTTTCTGTAGAATAACAAATCACTCAACTCTAATAAGTGAATGGGAATATTATATTGATAATTGAGGGAATACAACTTAGATCACCACCTAGGGATTATGTGAATGTGTCTTTATATGAAGGATCTCCTTACAGTTAAGTTCCCAAGCCCACAGGGTAGGCGAATATTCATATTTTTTATCCCATCATCGGGAGAGATCCAAACATTATTCCACCTCACCCCATCCTACAGGGATTAGGGAATTTTATTATTTTTCACCTCCTCAATGGGGATATTATGGAAACCATCTGACTTCTGGAGTTTCCACAAAACAATCAGGATATAAGGGATAATTTAATTCATGGTAAGAATTTGTGCCATCCAAGACCCCCATTACTCTACCACCTACCACTATACTAATAATTAATGGTATTATGTTCCCCATACTCTAGATCTAGTCATGCACTGATGCCATGGGTGGAACAAATATCATGATGTAGAAGCGGTCTAGTCTTCCATCTCTTGAAGAAAATCATAGAAAAGTACATTCCTTCCAAGCCAAACATGTTCCAGGGTATTTTATCTATTCCATGGAGAATGGTTTGATAAATATCCTAATGTAAAGAAATGAAAATGGGGCAGGTTTGGTTGGCCATGTCAACTATTTCACCAACCATAACGTCTCGGGAATACCATAGGAGGCTGTTTTTTCATTAAAGAGTAGCTTCATGTGAAGATGGACATGGGAATATTGGATCCACCAACATTTTAATCCCTAATCTAGTCACCTAATCACTCTAAATAGGATGCACCAATTGTGCAGTGAAGCATGAGTCATCTGCCACCCAAGGATAAGCAACTGTCTTTCAAATCAAGATTGAATAATCCCAATTCTTTTTAAGAGAATCATGTCTCTAAATACTGTTATTAGTCCATGGAAAATAGTTTTATGGAACTCCCAATAATTATAAATACACATGAGGCATGGTTGATATGATATGACAACTATTTCCCCTACCATCGACATCTTGGGCACACAATAGAATGATTCTTTGTCTTTAAAGATCATTTTGAGAAATAGGTTTCTGTAGTCTTAAGAGAGTTCAAAGATCCATAAACTCATGAAACAAGAATACGTGTTGTCCATTCTCTTTCAGATGGTCCATCCCCTGATAGGTTGCATAACCTTTTTGTCCTGACCAAATGACGTTAAACTATGTGGAGTTCATCCTGACCACATGAAGTTAAACTTTATGGAAATTCATCCTTATCATGAGATCTTAAACTACATGGATAAATGTAATTACCATAAGACATTAAATTGAATGGCCATCATCCTGAACAATGATGTTAATCTGTGTTGAACTATGTCCTTACAGTAAGATGATTAACTACATGGACAACATCCTCAATGCAAGATGTTCAAATTCATGACCATCATCCTTACCACATGAATTTAAATTCTATTGAAGTTCACCATTACTGTAAGATGTTAAACTATATAGCTTAAGACCTTTACACATGACATTAAACTGAATAGTTCACCTAGAACTATGTATGGCCTAAATCTCATTTTAAATAAGTTATTTAGGGTTTCCTTGATCTTATATATTTTCCCATCCACCAGATAATATGAAATAATACTATCCTATCCTCCATTTCCAATGAATGGTGAAATAAACCATTGAAATTCATTTTTTCTCACACCGATCATAGCTATAATGAGATTAGGAAATCCGGTAAGGGATTCACCACACCAAAACATGGCATGGAGGCTTAAGATAAGATCATTTTTTCCCTGATGATTCCTTGATAAATTTCCATTAGAATATGTAGATAATGTACCTTACACGACATAAAATTTTACGTTCCTATGAACCTCGTCCAAGAGGAACACCATTTCTGGTGTTGGCCTCCAACCACACCATCATTCCAAATCTATTTATGGCTTGATACCCATCATTATGTGATACATAGTGATGCTAGAACACTTTTTTTCTAGTCCCACCCACAACCCTTCCTTGGGAACATATTGCATGGAATGGGCCTTTGTGCTCTTCACTCATGTCATTGTATAGCGGTTCATGTCATACATAACCATTTGGAGGTACTCCCGCTTTATGTCTTTACCACATGATGTTAAACTACACGGTTTCATAATAACTATATATTGTTTGATTACTATCATCACAAGATACATATTGACACCCAAACATCTACTTTTATGCCCAACCATAGGATTATATCACTTTCACATCTAGTGATCCAATTTTCTTACCGCGTGAAATAAAACTACACTGATCCTGAAATTTCCCCTTCACGTCAAGTCATCATTATTCCTTACAGCATGACGTTAAACTGCATCACCAACATCCTTAAGGAAATATGTTAAATTTCATGGACATCGCCCTAAACACATAACATTAAACTATATGAAGTTTTCTCTTACCACAATACATTAAACTGCATGTATAATGTCCTTACCACATGACACAAAATTGCACGGATCCACCACTCCCCTTCCCATTCATGTTGGGTAATCCATCACCCTTTCGACATGATTCTAAACTACATGGTTCCCTATGAACTATATATTTCTTGATTATCATTCCCATTGAGATACATAGGGATGAATTGATCCAACATTTTGGTCCATCTACTGAATCTTATGAAATTCCCATATTATACCCATCTCATGTCTCTGCAATATAGGGAAACCCCAAACACTCATTGTTTCTCACACTGAGCATAGCTCATGTGAGCTTAGAAATTATGGTAGGGACTAGTCCTAACTATATAGGAAAAATATTAATAAAATATCCATTACCATCCTAATCAAAAGACCGTTAACATTATACTTTAAGTCCTTTCCACATGACGTCAAACAACACAGTTGTTTTCCCTGCCCCATGACATTTAATTGCATGGTCCACTAAGAACTACATGTGGTCTGATTCTCATCTCCATGAGATATGTAGTGATGCCTAAGATTATATCCTGGGGCCCAAACATGATGTTCCCACTAATTCATGTCGGTCTATCTTCATCCTTACGGCGTGATGTTTAACTACATGGAATTCTAAGTACTATGTGTGGCTTGATTCTTTCCCATAAAGGATATGTAGTGATGTTTGGATCTCTAATACTAGGCTTATTTGGAACTTTCAATGTAGATAATTCCCACCTCTAAATATGGGATATACCTACGTAGATTATTTCATTTCCTATAACTACATGTGTCTCGATTATCATCCTCATGATATACATCATGAGGCACATACATTTCATCTTTGGGCCCAACTGTAGGTATAACCTTCTTCGGCCACTTGGTGTGAGTTCTCCTAGAACGGTGCATGTTGTGGCCTTAAACTCTTGGGTCCTCATTAATGTAGGGTCTCTTAATAGTACCATATCATGCATCTACATGTCAGGAATTACATATTACCGTCTGACCCACATGACCCTAAATAGTCTGTGTATGTACCTGCAACATGGTTTTTAAACAATGTCATGTTGTCCTAGTTGGATGAAAATAAACTGTATCACAAACTTTTTTCATCATGATAAGACACTAAACTACATGGAAAATTTCCTTACAGATCGACATAAAACAGAATGGATCTATAATTCCTCTTTTTATTCATGATGAGTTCATCAATAATCCTTATTTCATGAATTTAAATTGCACAATTCTCCAAGAACTATATGTAGCTTGATTATTATTTTAATAGGACACATTGTGATGCCCAAGCTCCCATATTTGGGCCCAGCCACAAGATTACCACTTTTCACATCAGTTCCTACATCCTTCCTGCATGACATTAATTTCCACGCAAATATTTCTGTAACACTTGAAGTTAAAATGTATGGTAAATTACTTGGTTGCATGACATTAAAACTGCATGAAACATTTCCCCACTACCTAAAGATAATGTCTGCATACTCTCTACCATTTTTCATTCCTTATCAAAGGACCATAAAAGACTTACCCCATTCAAATAGGGTAAAAGTTGATTTTACCATCTTTTAAAAGCACCTTCGTCCATGTTCCACACTTCACATTGTTTACGCCTCATATTACTTCCATACTTTCATTTCACATTAAAAGGTAAAATGATATATCTTAGTTGGTCATAATATTGACGTAGAAGGTCTTTACAACCACCAATCGTAAAAATCATGCTCCAATATATTGGTCCGCATGATTCTTATGAACCTTGCATCACCACGAAGGGACCTAGCACCCCATTGTGTTTTAGGTTATCCCTTGAATGACTATCCCATATCTTATCTCATGATCTCAGGAATTTTAGTTGTGATTTACCACATATCCACCTCACTCTCATAAGGATTCCAGAGTACTCTTGACCCCGGGTATCCTATTGATCCACTTTTGTAACATCTCCCCTATTAGGTTTATGTGAGTCATGTCATTAAACTTCCCTCACTATGGTCAAACCTACAAAACCTTAAACTCTAACCTATAATGGTCTAAATAGAAAGACCATAAAATTCTAGAAAAGATACGCAACACTTTTTAGGTTAAAATCCCAATATGGAAACCTAAGAAAAATTCGAGTCTTCACCTGCTAAACTCGTCATCCCTATAGTTTAGGTAAAAATTAGGGCACAAATAAATGAGGCATAAATATCATGGGTTCAACTATATAGCCCTAATAAAATCCAAACTATGCTTTCTAGACCCCCTGGTCCAGGATAAAATTAGATCAATGAATTTTCACATCTCTTCACCATGAGAATATGTTCAACATGTGGTGGTGCAACATTTTGGGTGCTCGAACCCTTCTTGGATTTTACATTTTCCATAAATTCCATTTCATAATCTAAAGTGTCTCAAGTCATCGAAAACCACTAATTTTCCTTAAAGAAATAAAATAGATCTCTCAGCTAGGCCATGCTACTAATGTAGAAGGGATCATACCCACCGACTAGAGACATCTTTTCCCAACATAAAGGGCTTTATGATTATTATAAGCCTGGCATCATCGTGGTGGAACATAGAACTCCATTGTGTTTAAGATATCCTTAATGTAACTATCACATACCTTCCTCATGACCATATCACTTTAGACTATGATTTAAAATATTTATATCAAACTATTCAAGGGGATCTGATATCCTAAACATTGAATCACCATTTTTTGTACCCTTTCTCAAGGGTGGAATGTAACCCTTCATTTTTGAACCTTTTCATGGCCCACACCTTGTGATTAAAAACCACAAGGCATAGGGATCGAGATGTAAAATTAGTGATTTGTTTCTATATGGTTCCAGAACCTATCCAAGATATCCTTCCTTCCATACCCAACATCATCATACAGATTTTTGAGTCTTTGAAAATATTTTATATCCCCTGTAAGGGAAAAGTGATCTCTTGATTGGCTATTCTGCTGATGCAAAATGGATTTATACCCACAAACTGAAGATATATTGGTCCAACATAAATGGATTTATAATCCTTTAATCCTTAATGATGTAGTTCCAAAAACAAAAACCTCATAATGTTAAGGGAAATACTCGGCATTTCTACCTCATTCCATATTAATCAGATCGAATTTTCAGGTTGTGATTTACGCCACCAACATCCCAACTATCCAGGAAGGCCTAGAGTCCCAATAATTTATCCCTCAACAATATTCACCAAATAATCCTACCATATCCCATTAAAAAGAGTGGATATCATCTTTATTTGTCCACGATATCCATTCATAGGGTATTTAATCATCCAACTAAAGGAATATCCTCCTTGTGAGAAAGGAAAACTAATCCTTGTGATTTATAGCAGCATCACAACAGAACTCATCACCCCATAGTGTTATGGGTCACCCCTAGTCTGTGAGCCCCATATTATATAAAATTCATGGTGGTAAAACTTTAAGCTATATGGAGTCCCAAAGTTCCCATCTATAAGACCATAAACTAGAGTACACCAAATGTCCTGCCTAAAAGACTTTAAACTTCAGTACACCAAAGCTCCATGCTAGAAGACCCTAAACTACGTTGCAATGATGTCCAAGCTTGTGGGACCTTAAATTGAAAAAATATATGTTACACAACAAGGTAAGACCTATGATATATGTGTTCTAAGAAAGAGTCAAATTCTCACCCACAAGACATGAACTTTCTATGATCTAGGAAATACTGAACGTATATAAAATATAAGAGAGATAGTGACTTTTCATGATGAAAACTGGTAATAAGGTGGAATAAAAATATCTATGTCAACTCCTCAAAGTTTTTTTTATATAATGATTTGGAAAAAGTTTGGGAGAAAAAAAAATAAAATAAATAGATACAAATATTTTGGGGCCATCATGTGGCCTTAGAAAAAATAAAACTATGCTCGATAAGTCCCTTGAATTACGAAAAGGTTAGAGCACTATCAAGGATACCATGTCCAAACTATCCTTATAAATCAAATGATATCAAGAATACTGGAGTAGGTGCATCAATGAAGGCTTCCATATTAGTGGTAATTAATGAACAACCCTAAATGAGCAACCTATTGGAAGTCAAGAACTCAAATCCATGAAATTGAATCTGTTAGGTATTTCCCACAAAGGATTGACATCATGTATGATTTGATCAACATCTCTACTGAAACATGGATCTTCATCCATGATTTCTTTGAGAAAAATAGTGACATATCCCCTCTTGTATATGAATTGGATCTACATAGGGATATTCATCATAGATTTCCTTATTTATGAACCTATTCCCCCTATGCATGTGTTTTATCAACGTAGTGGTATACTTCAGAACTACATGAGGAATGATTCTTATACTCATATGATATGTAGGAAAATCCAATTTATTTACTTCAAATCCATCCACAAGTTTTCATTCCACCCAATCCCTTTTTCATTTTGGAATTTATATACATTCCAATTTTAGGGTATCTGTGCCCTGAGTCAAAGCTACTTCATATATCGGATATATCCAAGATGTTGTGGCTAAATGTATCATCTTTATAGCACATAAGAGTTCCTCACACATAATCTAGATAGATCCTCTTAGAAATATCAGTATCCTCAGTTGTCAGATGTTCAGATGTATGGAAAAGTGATTCATGTTTACCTTAAAAAAATACTCATTTGTTTTGTTGAATCTCATGTCAAGGGGATGGAATTTTGTTGCCACCAATATTTTTGAATTTCCCACTTTGCTTCCATATATCTAAGAACCATGAAAATTGATGGAGTAATACCTGGAGGAGGTTATAAAGGCCTGGGGTTATAGAGATACTCATTAGACCCAACAATCTACAAAGAATAAATAGTTGAGGGTTTCATAGCACTTGAGAGTTCCTCAGACATAATCAGGATAGATCCTCTTAGGAATATCAGTATCTTGAGCTGCCATATGTTCAGATGTATGGAAAAGTGATTCATGTTTACCTTAGAAAAATATTGCTTCATTTCGTCAAATCTCACCTGACAACCGATAATGAATAAATAGTTAAGGGTTTCTATTTACACACTTAACCAAAAAATATGGCTAGCCAGTGGACAACCAGGACAATTCAATCAAGGTCAATGTGTGATCATAGGTCAACCATGCCCTAGGTAGTTATCATGCACCAAACATTAGAGGATATATCATCTTCATAGCACTTGAGAGTTCCTTAGACATAACCGGGATAGATCCTCTTAGGGATATCAGAATTTTGAGCTATCAGATGTTTAGATATATGGAAAATTGAATCATATTTACCTTAGAAAAATATTCATTTGTTATGCTGAATCTCATGCTAAGGGGGGAATTTTGTTGGCACCAATATTTTTGAATTTTCAACTTTTCCGACATGGATCTAAGAACCATAAAAACTGATGGAGTAAAACATGGAGGAGGTTATATATGCTTGGGGTTAAAAATATACAAATTGGACCCTATAATCTAAAAATAATAAATAGTTAGGGGTTTCTTAGAACTTGAGAGTTCCTCATACATACGCAGGATAGATCCTCTTAGGAATATCAGTATCTTGAGCTGTCAGATGCTCAGATGTAAGAAAAAGTGATTCATGTTTACCATAAAAAATATTCTTTTGTTTTGTTGAATATCATGCTAGGGGGGGATTTTGTTGGAACCAATATTTTTGAATTTCCTACTTTTCCTCCATATATCAAAGAATGGTGAAAATTTATGGACTAAAAAATGTTGGAGGTTATAAATGTATGCGGTTAAGGAGATATACATTGGACCTGACAATATACAAAGAAAGAATTAATAGTTAAGGGTTTCTATATACACCCTTAATAAAAAAATATGGCTATCCGCTAGATAGAAAGGCCAATTCAATCAGGGTTTATGTACGATCATATTTCAACCATGACCTAGGGAGTTAGCATGCACCAAACATTGGATGATCAGCGGAGCATAACTCCCGCAAGGGAAAAGTCGGGCAGGTGTATATGGACTGGAGTGTGCAATCCCTTAGGTGTGCATGCATAAGAGGGATGAGGCCTGTATGATGGATGCAATTAATATATAATGGGTTACAACCTCGTGGTTGTCTTGAACTAACCGAAGTTGTGAAATGCATGATATACCGTGGAGGAAGAGCATCCTCAGTTTTAAGTGGGAAGGAAATTTTATAAGGAGATCGAATCATACCCATCTGATCAAACACCCAGTTGTCCATTCCATCTTATTGTTCCTTCCAATAATCCTAGAAATGAGATGTTGCCTTGCACATCATGAGTTCAAACAAAACTGAACCTGCACCTCAAAAATTCAAATCTAGAAATCCTACGCACCTTGAGACTTCATATTCAAATTCATGTACTCATGCTACTAGTCTGGTATGGAGACTCAAAGACAATTACATGACAACACAATGATCTTCATCACCTCCAAATATTTTCCTTTAATGACAATTGTAGGGCCAACACAACCAATATAGGCCAATGTGAGATCTAATAATGATCACTACTAGCCTTCCATGAGATCCCTGATAGTGACTGAAGTCATTGAATGATCAACTTTTGATCATGCCACCATGGTGAATTCGACCACTGAGGTGTTGCAAATATCTCAATGACTATGAGCCCTTCCACCTCTATGTATTTTTCATCTAATTTAACATGGAATTTTTAGGATCACACGATTCCATTAAAGGACAAAGAGGACCGCATAATCAGATGGATATCATTCAACGTCATGAATGAAGACCATGTGATGAGATCCTCACTGCATTATCTGGTGTAAGAATCCCCCATCCTATGTAAAGAGGCTAGTCATTTTGATTCACATGGCCTATATAAACCCCCTTACATCTAGAAACAATAATAAAGAGGGAGAGGGGAAGGAACTATTGAAAGAAAGTCAAAAATGAGAGAAACACTGAAGGGATAGAGTCACTAACTGCCGCTGTCACGGATCACCTCCAAATAATAAAAATAGTTTCCTCCTGTGAGAATCCTCTACAAGATGTCATCAGAATAACCCATAATGTGATCTTCAAAAGAACACAGAATCACATACTAGACACCTGTAAATGCTCATGGGATCTCATTTAAGGCCTCCCCTGAGATCACGTGATCGCATGAGCTATGGGGCCACCTGAGACATGATAAAAAAATTCCTAGAATTCATGCAACACCCATACTGGTTTCCAAATATATATTCAATTGAACATATAAACACCATTCATACGAATACTATGGGATTCATTGTCTGTAGATGACTTGAAAAATCCCCCATATGTGATCATCTTATCCCACAAACAATCCCTACAAATCCTCAATGTGATGATGAGACCATCGCAATACCCTCTATGGAGGATGTCTCACAATCCAAATATGAAAACCTAGAAGTGGAATCCTCAAAATGTAGCATCTCGTGTCCACATCCACCAAGAAAGACAAATGGAGATTATGTGTATGGTAACTACCTTTTTATTACATAACGTTTTATTACATTTTACATACAGGGGATCTTTAAAGTCTTGTGTCTTGAAAATCAGGAAAATAATACATGAAAAGAACATATAAAATCCTTCTAAAACACTTTTAAGGCTTTATTATAGGTTAATCCTAAGTACAATTATTTCATCTCCTAACCTAGAGACATACATCAAAGGAAAGGGTGAGAAAAATGCCTAGTAAGGAAAACAAGGGAATCAGTTTACTTGTGAAATCAATAAGAACTTGATAAAAACATAAAGACATGAGCAATGGAAGTAGAGGCATTTCATAATGAAAATAACTTGAAATATAACATGAATATGTGGATACTACATTTAATTTATACATTTATGAACATATTACCAATTTTCATCCCCAAGGTGTCATAAAATTTACCAAGGTTATTCACCATGGTATCGTGAAACTTGTCATCTATAGAGATTAAATTCATTACCCAATGAATTAGAGCGCTATCAAGGCACACCCTTTATATTTCTTTACATAAATGTGATACACATAGATAATAATCAAAAATTACATAAATAACCCATAGAGAACAAAAGAAGTGGGTTTCACTTGAAAATCACGACGTTTTAAAAGTTCTTAAAAATAAGATCATTATGTCATTTATAACCCAAGGAAAGAGAGTGAGGGTTATATGTTTATCAATTCCAGAATCAAATATATCTTTCTGTATATTTATTAACACCCATAAAAACGGAATAGTTCTGGGTATTCACATAAATAAAACAAGATAATTTCTTGAGAGAAAGAGAGAGGAATTTTTAGATGAAAATTCTGCTGCATAACGGCTACATAACATCATTTTAGAAAACATTAAAAAGAGAGGGGAAAAGGATCACCCACTCATAAATAACTCATATTATAGAATGGGTACAAAATAAAAAGAAATAAGATCATGGTATTGACATTTTAAGGAAACACCATATGAAAATGAATCTCGAGTGAAAAGAGAAGATGTGATTTCTTTTACGAAAATTCGACAGCCTAACGTCTTCACTTAATGATTCAAAAATAATTTGATGAGACTGTAAAGGGTATATAATCATTTTTAAATGAAATTTATAGCAGTAAAGATAATGAATAACAATCCCCCACATAAAAAAAATGGAATTATAAGACATAACATAAAGGAAGTCCTGACTTAAAAGAGTAGGGTGAAAGGATCCCTTACCTTGAAGAGTAACTTCAAACACTTGAAGGGTGGGACCTTGGGAGGCATGAAAGAACTTTTGGAGGACTCCTAGGAAGTTAAAAATATTAGAACTTCGTTGAGGAGGATTTTGGAATGAAATGAATGAGGGAATGGTTTGGTATTTATAGGTAAAGTGAGGGAATAAATTATTAATTTCCAAGGGAAACCTCAACGGTGGTATTTGCAAAATCATGGGCTTTACCATAGTATTTTACCATGGTATCGGCCAATATGGACACCTCATAACATATCTTACTATTAAAAAGTCTACCAGATTATTTACATCATGATTACATCATCAATGATATCAGTAAACACCCAAAACTCAGAACTGTATTTTTACTATTCACAGAAAAATCAACTATTTCAAACAAATCCCAAAAATTCACTTTAACCAAATATTGATGTTCTAAATTAAAAAATAAACTCCATTTTATGAAAATAATTTTCTAAATATTTTTAATTAAATTTTCAAATAAGAACATTATTTATTCCAAAAATACAACTTTAAAACTATAACTCATTTTGTAAAAACTTAAGAAAGTAATCAAAGTCCCATAAAATTATCGTATAACCATAAGACAATAAAGTAACAATATATGATTAAATTTCATGAAAATACATTTCCATTTTAAATTACTAAATTAATTATAAAATTGTAAATATAATATTTATGACATTCAAAAATACCAAAACATAAACTATGATCGTTTTCTCACTTTTATGATGCATAAAATGTATTTATACATTCATGGGTGAAGTTTCTATTTTATTGGTCGATTTACTGTTCATTACTATTCATACGAGTATGTTATTATTCATACATTACTATTCACTAAAAATTATGTTGATCTATTAGACTATAAATTTCCTACTGAACACAACTGTTGATGACCATTTTTTGAAAATCAGTTCACATTATTAATTATTTAAAGAATGAAAAAATATTTTAAATACCCTTTTTTGAGAATTAGTCAATATCACTTGAATGTATAAACAAAAATTATAATGTTAAGTGTTTATTTTCTAATAATCATGTTTAACAATGGTCATATAATAATCAAAACCCAATAGTATCACTTAATTAATTAAAGGATATAGTTTGTGGATTATAAAATGAAATAACACACAAATTTAAGAAATAAATATTATTAAAAATATTGGGTCATAACAATGTGCATCCCTTAGGACATAAAACTTCTCTGTGAAAGGGCATGCCTTCCCCAAAATATTAATATTAATCAAGAATACCCATTCATGGTCAGAGGATCCATTTCAGGACTCCTTCAAGGTCATGGGAGTAGAGGGAATTCTATAGGGAACAGACACGCAAGACCTCGGGAGGCATAGTAAAATGAAAACATCAACCATGCATCCTTCTTTGTAGACTGAGACATAGCCCTTACATGTTCTCTAAAAGCCTGTCTCGTGACCCATCTAGGATTATGTGGCCATATAAATGGACATGCCCTAAATAGAATGCATGCCCTCATGTAACACTGTGAACCCTTGGTCTCAGGACACTCTTGTGAGGGACCCATGCCTATCCCTTCATCTAATCCCATGCATTCCTCTTCAACATGTAGTTTATGACATCATCGACACACTATATGGCTTCGATACACAGTCCCTCATGCATTACATTAGGGCCTATCGGGATATCCTGTTCAGAAGACATGTGATTCAAATGGAATCCTCCTATAGGCGTAAAATGTTCTCACAAATCCATGGTCATGCAAGAAGACCCTGTAACTCATGATGTATGTATACGGATATAGAAGATTCCACCATGATGTGGAGGATCCCCAAAGACACCCCTGGCTTCAAGACCAAAATTTAGTGTATGTGCCCCATAGGTCATGTACCCCTCAGCAAGCAATGCATGCCTTTACCCATGAACATTTATGTCTTGATATACAACCCTCGTGTGTCACCACTGGGATGATCACAATACTAAGACTGAATACATGAAATCATGTGGGTGGAAGATCATCATGCGGCTCTTTTAAATAGGGTTCCCCTCACACATGCATGCAGCCTTAGTACACCCAAGATTCTAGGGGAAATCCCTTCCAGTAGCCATGCATATCTATTCCATGGAAAATATTCCCTCTATAAACTTAAGGAATAAACCCCTTAGATGAATACATGTGGAATATAAATTGATGTAATATCCTAAGAATATCCACAAGACCATACCATATGAATAGTTTAAGGACATGCGAACACGAGAACCTTCGATGGTGTCATGATGTTTTTAGGAAACCTTGGTCATGACATGTTGATCATAAGACAAGACTATGACAACTAAGTCATGTCTAATTATAGACCTTCAACAAGCCACCATGTTCGTGCGATGACCCATTGGGAAATCCAAATTGATTAGGCGACACTCCCTTGACACATTTGCATTATCACAAGTCAATCCCTAGACAAGTCTGCATGACCTTGTGAAGGAGTCATTGACATGTTAGAAGGATCCTTCAATTTTTTGTAAACATTTCCATATTGACATGTGACATCCCAAGGAGAGGAATGTAGACATGTCTGCCTTACCGCATATAAGTCCTCGAGTATTTCTTGGAAACCCCATAGTGCATCAGAGGAAAATAGATAGATATTTCATCTTCATGCTTTCACCCACTCCATATAACTCATATTGGTCACGTGAGGCATCATAAAAAATCAATTAAAAATCCTATACATAACTCTTACAATATTTCATGACTCTTGACCTTTGTAACATTAAACAAATGGGATTAAAATAGGGAAGGCAAGATGTGTTTTTGGTCACCGAAAGACCTGAGACACACCCAAGATGTCCACAATACAGCTCTACAAGAGCTCTTGAAAATTCAGATGATCATGCATGAGACCCCTGACATGGATGTCTTGGTCATGTGAAGCATCTTTTGATCATGAACAAGACCTCGGAAATGTCTTCTTGATCAGGAAAAGACATATGAGACAAGTCAATTCATCTTTTGCAAGACCCCGAAAAAGGATCGTTTTGATCAAGCAATAACCCATTATCATGTCCATCTTAATCATGTGAAGACATCCTAACAAGTCATATGATCATGTGAGAGAACCCTGGCATGCCTGCTCTGGCCATGTGAAGCACTACAGGACATCTCCACCTTGATCGGATGAATACATCTAAGACAAGTAAATTATTCATGTGTACGACCCAAGACATTTCTTCTTCGATTATGAGAAGGAATCCGAGAGAATATGGTTGATCATGTGAGAGTCCCTAGATAAGTTATCTTTAGTGATGTGAAGCATCTTCAACATGTCTGCTCCACCCAAATGGGGACATCTAAGGCATGATAATTGATCAGGAAGATTCCCTTTGATGTGTATTCCATATCATATTGGGGTCCCAACATATCAAGAAAACAATCAAGACCTACCCGGTAGATATCCAAGACATGTCAGAAAAATTCTTTATAACATGTCCATTTTTCCCTACATTCCTACTTAAACTCATTCCATGTGTACTCGAGATAAGAATTTGCAGCCATATCCCCCTTTTCAAGGGAGGTTTCCTTAATGATCTTGGTTCGTGTACTCATGTGACCCTACTCATATCACAATCTCAGACATACCACCATGGTCATTACCACCTCTCTTCAATCTTCTATAGAATAAATAATGATTAAACTAAATGGGAACCCTTAGAGTGTAAGCACCGACCAATAACTTGGTATGAGATCCCCAATTTGAAGTCATAAGTTTGTAATCCCCAACTACTGGCATAATATAATATGTCCCCGATCAAGAGGGCCTCCACCGTGGTAAAATTCACTAGAAATCCTAAATCCCCACGGGTGTAGATAATTCCTCTGAGTGTGACCATTCACTTAAACCAAACAGTGGTTTTGTGATGTAAAAGAGTATGAGAACTATAATTCACACCATAACTAGGATACGTAGGAATCCTTCCTAAGGGATGATCTTCAATAGGCATCCACCTCAGTATATGTCCCTTCTCATTCCAATTATTCCTAGAATTTGGGGTTAAATCCTCCAAATGGTCCTCCCTTCTCATTCATCAATCAGTAGACAAGGATAGGACTCATGTACAGGAACCATTATAAGTATAAGAATAGACTGTGTTCCCAAGTTCCTAAAATCAATCAGTCAGCTTGGGATGAACTTAACTATGATAACTCTGATTCTTTCCATAACCAGGATACAAATTATGACTTACTATGGCTCGAGCTCCTTACCATATCTTCCATAAGACGGGTGATCCTTCCTCTCAAAGGGAAACTTTAATGTTTATTCCCAGTATAGATATATTCTCATGTTACATGTCCAATCCATCACTTTATCTTGTTTCTCACACCGATCATGCATCACAAGGTCTTAGGAATCAGTGATGATTGTGCTAATATCATGATGAAAACTCCAAAAAGATGGAAAATTCTCATTGGGATGTAAGTATGATTACATCCCCTCACAACTAAAAGGTAAATATTCCTGAATAAGAAAAACGAAGAAATATCATATGCATAAGTCCCTCCAAAAGACTCTGTTGTCATATCTCTCATTATGGATATGCCTTTCCAAATATCTATGTTGACTTTTTTAGTATATTAAACTGGATATGTGGGACACCTCATCAATGTTCGAGCCTGATATTCATGTCCTTACTTTATGATGTTAAACTCCAGGGATTGGTCGAATCATATAACCTTAAACTATGTCAAAATAACTACAAGGGGTTTGATTTTTGTTATCATAGGATACATAAGACACATCGTAGAGGTTCAATCCATTTTCCATGACAGAAACCATCTCCCTAGGAAGCAGAAAACATCAGAGTTCTTGAGCATGGATACGGTCTAAAGCATCATTTTTAAATAATAGAGTGATAGAGAGCACATTATAGACACATGGTAATTCCAATGGATACATGTTTATAATCAATTCATTGAAATTTTGATATCCATTCTCATATCGGGGTATGGGAAGGATTTCAAGAAAATATCTTAAATCTATAAACGTGTCCCAGAGTTGGCAACAATTCCCCCAAAAAGGGTAAGATGATCCTCACCTCCCATCCCCTCAAACAATGTGAGTGCCTAAGAGACTTTGGGACTAAAAACCCAGATGACATCCGGCCTATGGAATGTAGGTCTGTACCCAGCTATGGATGGGGGAACAACTGTGAGATTTAGGGAAATGTGACATTGGTAATGCAATGGGTCAAGCCCATTCCTCCCCATATTTTTCGACAAAACATCTAAGGGTTTGAGAGTAGAAATAAGATTTTTATAACATACATAGTAGGCCTAGGCCTATAAAAACCTACAACCTAAATTCATATTTGATTTAAAAAACAAAAATCATCAGTCTATAAATATAAAAAATAATGTAATTATAATTTTAACATGATAAATAAATGTCAAGTACAATTCCATAGAGGAAAAGGACCGAAAGGGAAATAAAAATGTATAAGACTATAACCACTAGGTAGAACAGACTCTTGGTATGGTATGATACCTCCCCTATTCATGTTATTATAGAATATAAATCATTATAAACTTTCTCCTTAATGAAACTTCATCTAATGTTTCATAAAAACTCATATAACTCCATTAATTCCATGTCTAATAACGTAAACATTAAAATGTGAATCATATTCTTAGAAACACCACTTGTGGCTATAAATCCAATGTACGGGTGATTATAAACATATCAAGGGGGACACCGTGAAATAAGAAAGTAAATATAACCATAAATTTTCTCAAAATAAAGTCCATAGAATAATAAAAGGAATCCCAAAGGAACCAAATATGCATTAATGTCAATATATATATTGAAAATAGAATCAATCAATCTTTATAATTTCAATCCATGAAGCATCATATTAAGCAAGAAACCAATCATAACCATGGTATCATAATCACTAAAATGATCAAATTGTATAGTCTATACATAATGCTAAAAATAATAGGAAACCACGAATGTTTAAAAGGCCTCTTATATATTAGAGACATACATATACTGATAAATCATATGTTCATTGAAACTTGAACATCTATTTTTCTATAACAAATATAATTCCTTTCATAATATTGAGTGGGGATTTCACATCATCATGGAATGTTTGTATAGACCAGGGTATACCTTTCCCCGATAAAGAATTTTTCTCTAATATATGAGCACGTACCAACTCTATCGATGGAGGAGCTTTCCCTAGGACATGGGGTTTTAATTTCTAATTATAGAGGACCATGTCCTAATACATGGTGTGGGGTACCTAAACTCTATCATCATAGGGGGTAACTTCCCCTCTCATGTAAATAACATGAAGGGAGTTGGTAGACACAGTACATGGAGAAACATTCCATGAAACATGAGGGAGTACCTACCCATACTATATTCTAAACCTCTCACCAGTTACCTATCATCTATCTTACAAGGCTAAAATCCTTGAACTATCCAAACAAAAATAAAAACACATTCAAATGAAAAATGGGATTATATTGTTAATCTCTACCAGAGAAGATACAAATAATGGACTAGTCAAACATCTAATACTATCATTCAGGTTAGAAATCATAAGGAAAACTATAAATAGCCTAGTAAATAGTTTTTCCAACTGGTTAAATGGCATATAAGGCTCTATAGTAGTGTTATTTATGTATTGTGATAGTTTAAATCATTTGATGATACCATACATGGATTGTCCCATAGGGTACACACCAAGTATGAATAATATGTACAAGATTTAATAGTACATGCACAGAAGGATTTCAAAGTTATATTTGCATGGATAACATGGTATGTGATGAGGTACATGGAATGTTACTTTGTACGCATGACATCTATATGGAATACATATTGTCAAACTCCACATGGGAACTTGGAATGTAAATCCTATAAATAAAAATCTATCTAAGACAATATATATGACATGTGTAATGGAAGTACATTTCCTGTGGTTCTACTTCACTAACTTCCCATGCACACATAGTACATTCCATAGAAACTAGTACAACATCAAATGTTGTTTGGCGCAGAGCCGCAAAATTTAAATTCAATGACCCGTGACATTTAGTCAAAAAAATTGAGAACATGTCCTTTCCATACCTCTGACACTATGGATGAAAATAATAAAAATCATATTTTTACTAATTTAAAATCATCATTTGTTTTTCCTTCAAACAATCCGTGAATAAGTTATAATAAAATATTTTAATAATAATCATATTGAAAAACCCTTATGATTTATATATCTTTCATCACCATATAAGTTTTAAATTATTTGATCCTAATATGATGTGGATTGAAACACATAATGAAAAACATGATATTAAAACAGTTTAAAGTCCCAACTCAATGTCACATTATTGATGATTGATAATCATGTCACATTAATTGTTCATCATTATAGCCACCATACTAAGAAGTTTGAGAACATGAAGAGTGTGATGACATATAATTCATTTCCCAAGGAGTGATAATGTGAGAGGGAGAGAGTTTAAATACTTTAAATTATTACACCTATGAAAAAAGGGTTAGAGGTGTGGATATTTACAAAGAGGAAAACTTATTATTATAGGAAATATTATATACTTCCATAATTTCCCCCATAAACCAATATAAATCCCCCTTATTGGAAACTAAAATTATAATCATCCCCTAATGGATTTGATATTATTGTAATTCAAGGTTTTAGAAATGAGTATTCCATGTCACCAACAACATGGAATGTAGCTGCCACATCACCAAAACCTATAATCTTTACATCATTGTGTATAAAAAATATTAATTAATTTTTATTCGATGCATTTAAATAAACAGTCTTGAGGTTTAATGATGTTTCGTGTCTTACCTATCCTTTAAATATAAAACCAATTTAAAAACAACTGTAGTATCATAATTTCAACTCAGGACCCCATTTAAGTGGTAAAAAATCAAACAAATGGAATAAATACTTATTTATTTAGTAAATATTAAATATCTTTATGAATTAAAATCACTCCTAATTTCACAAAAAATCTTCCAGAGTGTAAATAATGGATTTTGAATTCAAGGAAACCACAAGAAAGCTTTTCTAATGTTGATTTCTAAGGTAAACCTACCTTCTTACCCTCTTTATGGGACCCTACCCATGAAAACCCTTAATAAAATTTAGTCTTACAAAAAAATTAAGATCCCTTTAGGTTGATGATCAGAGTTATACCTCAAAATATTCAAGGATAAAGTATTATTACTTCATAACCTCTCTTATTATCATTTTATTTTTATTATCAAAGGGGTAGTAAAATAACACTAATTGAAATAATATATTATTTCTAATTGGGGGGATATATTTATTGGGTGTTTTTCAAGGGGGAATATTTATTTTTTCGATTCTTCTGGTAGAGTGAGTGAACTATTAAAATGATTTTTATTAAGCATATGTGTAGGGGGGGTTTTGACCCATGTAGGGATATTTTTAGAGGGTTCTAAAATGGAAGAATAAAAGGTGTCAAAGAGATATATAGAACTATATATAAGTTATTATAATGGAGGGCTTAATTGCTATTATTAATACTTCTTATTTCATATTGTGAGTTTTCACATATAGGCTTAAGATGATTATATTGTGATTCCTTGAAATATTGAAAGCTTGATTTATATTTCATGGTTGAGAAAAAAATAAAAAAGGGGAGATTTATGAGATAAAAGTTTTGGGAGGTTTTAGAAACTATAAAGATGGTAGTGATTTTTGATAATTCAATAGAATTGATGGGTTTATAGAAGGATTATATGTCTATTTATGTGAAGTAAAGTAAATACATATATAATTTAATTTCATTTGGTCTCTGATTTTTATGTAAATAATTTAGTCATTATATGAATCATATTAAATATCAATTGATTCATGGCGTTTCCATTGAGGTGATGTAATTTTTAAAGAATGTAAGAGTATAGATTAATTCTAACATCCAGAAGATAGAGTTTTAGATATGACATGGTAAAATAGAGGATATCACACCGCATTGAATGTTGAAATGCTATAATGCATGATACATACTAATTAAATTTACAGAATTAAGGTCAAATCAAACTATTTCCAATATGGTGAAACCTATAATCAGGAATTAAATTTTATTATGGGTCAATTATAATTTTATAAAATGGATATAATGTTACAAAGTATAATTATTATGCTATAATATCCCAAAATTAGGTATCAATGTGAAGAATATGAGAAATTGGTGTTTCATATCATTATAAGATCTAATTATTAATCCATATATGCTATTTATAATTCCATAATTTTAACCAAATGAATATTGTCTAATAGGGGAAAAAGATTTTTTCCCATAAAGAAGTGGTTTATTCGATGAGTAATATTGATCACACTACAATGATGAGGACATAAACATTTTGTTATACTCTACATTGAAATTTAATTCCTAAGTCACGCTATAATAAGGAATATAACTCAATAATAGAGCGACATTTATTGAAATAGATTAAGGAAAATTTCCTAGTCATGTAGTGCAACATTTGTATACTCTCTAATTATGAGTATAATTCCATAATAATAATGATCATTCCATGTTGTGTGATAGAATCTATTTTTCAAATGTTTTACTATTCTATTGATATTGGTTATTCCATGGAATCTTTGACTCAAATCAACATGACTTCTAATTGTACCAAAGGGTGAGTAAAAGTCTTGTATTGATCCAATGACTTATAATGAGGTAGAATGAATTGATGTTTTTAATTTGAGATTGAATATGAATTTATGGATTTATTAAAGTCAAAGAAATATTTTTTTTTTCAAGTGAAGATTTTTAGTTAGAAGAAGAAAAGTATAGAATGGGTTTGTAGTTGGAATGAACTAGAAATAGATAGGAATATAATAGATGTAATAATATATTAATATGAAGAGAAATAGGAAGAAGAAAAACAATAACTAAATGGAAGTATATATACTGTCAAGGATCACTTTTTTCAATGTTTCATATTATCTAGTAGTTTTTAAATTGGGATAATTTTATAAAATTCAAGAGACACTTTATTTATGAAGAGTTTAAGGATAATTCCTACTCATTTTATTCAACATGTTAAAACTGGAGGATCTTTTGGTCTGGAATATTATTGGATTATTTTATGGATATAGAAATTAATTATTATTGGTGAACCTTATGAAATATGATCGTATTACAATTTATTCCTTAACATGTGTGTGAATAATTTATTATACCCTAATTTGTCACATTAATAGGTGTTAGTGATTGTTTAATGGAGGATCTAAAAAGGGATTTTAATTCACTAAATCATCCCTCTCATAGTGAAATCTCATTGATCATGTGGGTCCTTTTCATATTTAATACCGGAGGGATTTTTTATGGATTGGAAATATTATCTATGATATTGAAATTGAACTAAGTTATATAGAAACTATCATATTGAATCATGGTAATGTTTTAGATTTGTTACATGTCCAAGATCTCATGTCATACTAGAAAAAAATAATATATGTTTAAAGTTTCATCTCTTGAAATAGTTATAAGAGTAACGAAAAAAGGCAATGTTGAACACCCATTAACTAAATAATTAACATAAAAAATGAATCATTCTTATTTGAGATTTAGTTGTTAAGAATTATAATCATCTAACTCTATGTTAAGAGATTGTTTGATAGAGTGTGTGACCTGCACACAACTCTACATAATACTACTTGATTTCAATGTGTTGTATAAATCATGATATATATAACTATTCATCATATAATAATGTTATTATTTTTATTATCGATTTTATTCGTTTCACTACCACATTGTTTACAAAATTATCTCATTTAGATCCTGTTGAAATAATTATAGATTCCATTGATAAACTTATAATCTTTGAATGGTGATTTTTACCTTTTATAATATCCCCATTTTATGATTTATCTTTCTTTTAACAAAAATTTAACATATTTTAATGAATTAAAGAATGTCAATTTATTTTAATATAGTTAGTACCTATATCATTCAATTAATATCATCATAAATAATAAGAGTACCTTACACCATTTGATACCTTTGTATTAATAGGGTGACACACTTTTACATGGACTAATTTTATAAGTTCATTTTCATTATTTTTATTTAATTTTTATATAATCTTATTATATATTATACAATCTCTTGAAATTTATCCAAAGTGGGTACAGCAACTCCATAATTAAATTTCAAAAAAATTATCCTTCTGGTGTTATTCCATATGGATTCATCAGCACATAAAATTATTCACATACTACTTTATTAGAAAGAATATTTCATTAACACTATTAATTTAGTAAGGATTTACACTTAATATTTTACCTCAAAGTAATTCATACTTGTATTTTTTTTAAAATTTCATATTATTCAAGAAATAAATAACATTAATTCAGTAACAATTTTTAATTACAATAAAAATATTATACATTAATCAGTTTATAAAAAAATGTTTTATTATATTTTCAAACAATTCATGAATTTTCTGTATAAATAATTTTAATGTCCATAAAATTATGAATCATAATCTTTCCATGCATCATTCTCTTTATATTTTTAAAATTTTTAACTTTTAATATATTTGGGTGGTATAATTTTTAGCTAAGATGCATGTAATTTCATTATTGTTTTCCCTGAATGAAAGATTTATAGGAATACCATAAATGTGTTTATTAATATTTATAGATATAAATTTAATAATATATTGGTATTTTATTCTCTCTACAATATATTCTCTAAGAGTAATATAAAAATCTTTCCGATTAAAAAAAACTATTATCCATGTTTATATTATTTAATTATTTTATTTAATAAATTATTTATAGAGGAGGTTATTCCAGATTTTTGGTACGTTTATAAACATTCTTGTAGTATAACAAAATTACCTTTTTCTTGAGTTTTTGTGATAAAAATAGTAACAAAATATAATAAAACACATTTATTGGGTAATGTTAATTAATAATTTCCCATTAATTGTATCTATACATTTATAAAGAGTTTTATTTTTTAGGTAATAATATAACCATTTAGGTAATTCCATTAATTTTAATAAAGAAGCATTTGTTTTTAAAATATTTTTTCAGTTTTTTAAAATATTTCACTCTTTTTAGTATCTTCTAGATAAATTTTATTACTAGGTGCATTTGAAGGTTTAGTTAATTTTTAATATATTTCATATATTTTTTCATTGTGTAAAATTATTTCTTTAACTTTCTAGAAAGATATTTCAGTGTATATATATCTTCTATATTTATGAAGATTCAAAATCTATTTGGTATTAGTTTCATCAAGAATACTCCAATATTTTGAATTTTCTTAGTTTTAAATGTTTGATTATGTATATGAAAGTATTCCCTTATAAATTTGACATCCTCTTAGTAGATGTTATCTAAATTATTTTGTATTATTCATTGATGTATGGTATTCATTTATTATAGCTCGTTAATCAATTTTAAGATTTAATTCTATAATTTTGTTATTTTTAAAATTTATAAGGTAAAAAACTAAATAGATACTTCAAAAAATATATTTTCCATTTTCTATTCTATTTATTAGATCATAAAATCACAAACCATTCATTTTATTTCATTTACTTTTATCTCTTCTGATAATATAACCACCAATTAAACAAATATTTATTTTCATTGGAATTATATTAGTTAATAACAATGACTGTTGAAATTTTTTCTATTACAATTAGTTACATAGACATTTTTAATTTAATATTCATAAATAGAATCATATTCATTAAGAGAATAATTTATTATCTATAAATTATTATTATAGTTTTCATCATTGATATTCCCATTGTGGAACTTCATCAAATATCACCTTGGTGTATTTTTTCCTCTTATCATTATCCTAAAATTTACTTGTTTATTTAGAAACATCACATTCAACATTTAGAAATATAAAACACGTGATTATTCATTTTACTATTAAATTTCCATTCACATATAATTTTATTTATTGGAAATTATTCCTTTGAATTTATATTTTATCATAGAGATGGTATTCAATAATAAAGAGGGATTATTGTGTTGGGAATGAAAATATTTTTCTAAATGTAATTTTTCAATGATAATTTCTATTGATAATAATGATTGATAAATAATAGAAACTATTTTACATTATAAATAAAGTATTTTGTAGCATCGTAATTTTTTTATTATAATTATCAACTAGGATTATGTTTATTTATTTTATAGGAGAACACCTATTTCATTGTAATCCGGTCCAAAAAAATAATTATTTGATTAATTTTAACGAATAACATTTTTTAAATATATATATTATTAGTCTAATGTTATATAGAGTTTATCATGGAAATTATTTATAATATTAATTGATTTATTTAATTTTTAATTCTACTATGAGATGATTTGTTATAGTATCAATCTAAAAAATGTATATTCATGATCATAAATGGATTATAACTTGAGAGTTACTATTACTAACAGTCCCATGTCTTAAAAGGGATATAATGTTATTTTGACCAACTGACCTAGTCTAACCATTTAATAAAAATATTAGATATTTTCACCATCAATAATATTTCTAGTATATATTAAAATTATTTAGTGTGGATCCATAATGACCCACTACTTTTTTTTAATATATTGGTCAATGTTTTTAATGATACATTTGTAAAGTAGTTCAATATGTGTTGTGAGTTTAGAAAAATTGTATGACTATATAAAAAACTCAAATTTATGTAGTGTTAAGAAGGAATATCAAAAACATTGATGACATGATGAG
Organism: Viscum album; assembly: GCA_963277665.1. NCBI lineage: Eukaryota > Viridiplantae > Streptophyta > Magnoliopsida > Santalales > Viscaceae > Viscum > Viscum album. The sequence continues at coordinate 711,678,309 of OY728155.1, forward strand.
TAAATTTTCCATTTATTTATAAGGATGTTTGGATGAATACCAATAAATTGGGTAGATCTAAAATAAATAAATTTACTCTTGAAGCATTAAAATAGTGTTATAATAGGATCTATAATGGGTTTTGGAATTTTCTTGTTTGAAAGTGACTTCTAATTAAAAAGTATTTATGCTAAAATGGATTCAAGAAATAAATTATATTGGGAATGAAATTTGGTATCTCATCATAGAAAAAACCAATGAATATTTTTCAGAAAATAATTAATAAGAATGTTGGTGTTGAAATTTTTTTGGATGTATTTCCCATAAAAAACTCACTGGAATTTTTTTTTGATATTTGGAAATTCATGAAATCTAATTTCAAGATAATGTTGTTCATCTAAACAAATTTAGTTTATATTAATTCTTGTATATAATCAAAGAATTACACACATTATTCAAAAGTACACAATATCATTCATTACTCTCAAAAAAATAGAAGAAAAACTCATATTATCATTATCAATGGAGTTTAATTATATCATGTAATATCAGTTTATTAATATTGAGTTTCAAACCTCAACCAAAAATGTTCCTTATGAATAAAAGTATTACCTTAAATTTGAAGATACTATATCTAAATCACATGATTAAAGTTGGAATGTGGGAATAGTTCCATAATATTTTCAATATGTGGATAAAGATTCAAATATTAGGTTCCTAAGTTGTTTAAAGGGGATGAAAAAGTAATATAATTGCCTTAAAAAATGAATAAAAATTAACTATATCAAAAAATATATTAGTAAATATTTATGATCAAAGGAATGTTAAAAAATACCCTCAATGGTGGGATACCATTAACTTTATATTTGAATGGTAGATAATAATGGGTGATCTAAAATGTGTATAAATATGAAGCTACTAGTAAACCAAGATTCTCAATGAGTTTAAATTTGAGAATTTATTTACATTAAATAAATTCTTGATAAATTAATTTTTAATTAATTATTTTAATAATAATTAATACATAGAAATAAAATATAATAAAGACATTATTAATAAAGAAGCATATAAATTTAGTGTATCCATTTGAATGTTCTTTATTTAGAATATAAATGAATGTTTAATGAATTTAAATTTTTTGATAGAATGATAGAATAATGTTATAAACATCAGATGATAAATATGTTCTTATAAAGAATATATGAATTAGCTTAGAAAATTGGCATCTTTCTATGAGTTTGATATAAACAAATCCCATAAAAACACCAAAACTTTAACTGCAATGAAATACTTTATATTAAAAATAAAACCTATTCAATATCACATAGAGGTCATTGTAAATCGAGATGCATCCTGAAACTACCCCCATATCACATTTAAATTAAATAATTTATGCATGTGCCTAAATGGCCCGAAGACCTTCATTTTTATTAATTATAATAACCCCCTTTAAAGGGATGAGGGGGAACCCTTACAAGGCCTGTAGGCTCAAAGATTACAAGGCATGTATGCTTTAGAGATTACGTGACCCGAAGGATTTAGGGAATTCAACTATACTATCTATAACGAACTTCCCCCCCCCCCAACATCTGCGTCATGATAGTAGCTCTCCACCTTTGCATGGTCATCTGGCTAGGCTTCCTGTGCAAGAACAGGCCGATACCGATGGAATATCCATAACCTCTCATTCTGAAAATCCATTTGGCTCTACTCTGGTGAGTTCACCTGCTCTGAATCCTTTTTTAGAGCTGCTCCTTTTTTGTAGTGTTTCTGGGGCAACTGCATGTGGCCCGAAAGCCTTGATGTTGCATGAGGGTCATAAAGGTGGCATGAAATCCCTACTAACTCGAAGGCCTGGGTGGCCCGAAAGCCCTAAAGACTCCAAGACCAAACTAGTGGCCCTAGGTGAATAGTTCCAGCTGCTGCACTACTGAACAGTACCTGCTACAATACCAACTATATTACCCGCACAGTGTACAGTTTTCTATAGTACCTTCTATAGTACCCCTAGAAATATGCCTCTACCTGGTTTTTGAACGTGGGTCTTTCGGATGCAATTAAGGATACCTCACCAACTGGGTCGAGGCTCATGTGCTAATGTATCCATATGTACTAAGAGACAACTATCTATAATTTAAGGCTTTAATTATTTATACTGTGACTATTTAACTTATTATTTTAATAGTTTCTATACCTATTTTACTCATTGCTTAATAAAATTTTCAATTTATATTAATAGATAAATTTCTATAATATAAAAAGTTATCTAAAATGGTATAATAATTTTTGATTTATTATATAAAAATTATTTCATGTAAGAAACATATTTCTTTTCAATGACTGAATAAAATATCAAAACATTATAAAATGAAATATTATCTTAATAAGTTTTTATGAAAAAATAATTCACTTATAAAATATATGTCACCCATGATCTAAAATAATTTTTACAATACAATTAATATTTTCCTTATCTAAAATTCATTTATAAAAAAAATCGAAGTCTAAAACATATTTTAATATATTTGAACATATTTTCTATGCACTAATAAAATTATTTTCATTAATAATAAAAATTAAAGTAATAATTTATGTATTCCATGGTATACAACACATTTCAATGGCCTAAAATATATATTCCGATTTTAGTAAAAAAATTAAATAACAAATCATTCTTATAGAAGAATAATATGAAATATTCAACATTAAACCATAATTCAATATAAAAACACACTTTTCTAACAATTCACATTCACTTCAATCATAATAAATCACATTATCATTTTAAAATCAATAATAATATATAATTATTTTCTCTCTCATCTTGGAGAAACACAAATTTTTTTAAAATTTTTACTAATGAAGTAAAGAATGAAGATAGATGTACATATTTTTCATACCCAGGCTGAATGCATATTCTATGTCCATAAATGTTATTTATAATTACTCTTTTATTTTTTAATCAATTAAACAAAAAAATTTGTAACAAAATTTTATGCAGTTATATATCATTAGTGTTTTGAAAATGGGATGTATGATATATGTCCCTATATTTTCCTATAGTTATCAGTATAAATGATTTAGTTCATTCCATCTTATTCAAATACACTCTAGTTATTCATAAAAAATGGACTTTTTTTCTAAACAAGATCATATGGATATTCATATTTGATGTTTTTATATAGTTTCAAGTTTATTTTATTTTGTTCTCTTTTTAATAAATAAAATTGATTTGGATATTATGGAAAAAAATAAGACTAAATGTATCACATATGTTACTTATGTTATAGAATTTTTTATAAATGATATTGAATGATTTATTTTTAATAATTTATCAATATTTTTTTCCATAAATAACTAATGGTTGAAGGTACACCATTGGTGAATGGTTTCTTTATTTTAATATATGTTCATTTGTAATAGTATGAATATAAATTTAGAATCTTTATGTGATAAAATTTTTTATGATGGGGTGGTTGATGAGTGTATTAAAATTATATGGATTGATAAATAAATTTATGATTTTTTTAAATAGAAAGCTAACATGAGTTTTTGTTTTTAGAATTTATATTATATAATTATATTAAAAATTATAGAACAAAATTCAGGTATAAAGCACATTGATTTAAATTATCACAATTATAATGAAACAGAAACTATTTTTTCTAAAAGAAAGTATAAATTTTTTATTTACTCAATAATACTAAATATGAATAGTTCTTTTTTGGAGTTATGGATATTATTATGTGTTGAACCTTATGGTCTCCTAGTGTCCCATTCACTTTCCTAGAATACTACAAGTGTATTTTTTCCCTCAATGATGGTGATCAATTCTATGAAATGAGATAATAAGTTCTTTATAAAAGGATTGTTTCTGAGGTGGCATGATGGATTCTGTTGGATGCTCGAAATAAATAAATGTAAGGTATTCGACATATTACTACTTGTTTTCATGTATGAGTTAAAATGCTGGTGGTGGAATTGCGGAATTTGATCTAGGATTCTATTAAGTCTGTGATTCTAGGAAACCTCATTCCATGATTCTAATTAAATTTGGTTATCATGTATGGATTAAAATGAAGATCGATCAGATGGAAACCACCCACCACATGGATAAATATGAATATGGATTGGTCCTATTGTGATGGATAAATGATATGAGGGAGTTTGTTGAGGGACTTCCGGGGCTCGATGATTTTGGGATTCAATTATTTTTTTGGTTGTGGAATATCCATTAGTAGGGAGGAAAAATATATAGACATTGGTCGGCCGTATGTCATCAATTCAATATCCAAATAGAAGATGACAAATTATACTCTGTGGTGCTTTTCATGTGTCTTGATGAAATAAACGATATAACTTGGGATCTGATTTACACTATCTGAAAATACAGATCAAACATAAATTCTAATACACATATGAGGCATACTTGGATAGAAGCAATTTGTACGGTAGATGTGATGGAATGTCAAGGTAAGTCGGGATAAAACTTGATTTTTTACACCAGTTTGGGATCCTTACCTAATGACTATAATCTTATTATTAGGAATGATACTCCTGATCACTATTATTCTCAACCACCTCGAGGTGGTGTAGCCTTGTTTTCTTTTATTCTATCATGGAATATGAACAAAAAAGTTAAATTTCAGTCAATTGATAATAATATGGATAATAATGATTAAAAAATAATTCCAAAATTTTACATGTATTATTTTTAAGTTCAAATCAGTGAGATTAAAAATAAAATGTGGATGTTCATTAAAGCATATTTTCATCAATTAACATTTTTTCTATTTTATGGTATATTATTTTAACATTACTAAAATTGGTTTCAATATTTGGAACATAATTAATCTTCATAGTAAGTTTTTTATAAATTTATAGTTGTCTTTGACTATATATTTATGATATATGACTAAATTATTGTATTATTTTTATTAGATGCCAAAATTTTAAAAAATTATGAGACTAATGATCAAAAAATAAATTAAATAAATTTTATATTATTTTTTTGAGAGATTATGGAATCTTTATATTAATATGATAGATGAAATAAATCATGGTGATATTAAAAATATTTTTTTCATGGTAAATGTTTTTGATATTACTCAACATTAAAAGGATTATTAATTTTTATTAATGTGTCTCTGAAGTTCAAAAAATAGTTTTAGGACATGTAGATAGTCTTTTAATAGAATAAGAATATTTGGGGTGACACATCACTAATGCATAAAGAAATGGGTACCCATTATATTTCGATATGTACATTGTTGTGAAGAGAGCATTAATATAAACCATGGTATTTATCCCAAATTTTTAGCGCACATGAAACACGAATGTATTGTTTGAATGAATAATTTAATGGATAATATAAAATAGAACAGATTTTTTATGGATTTATAATAGGTACTTTTTGGATTTATAAAATTTCATAAAAAATGATATCTTATGTAAGTTACATGGAGGATTCAAAGAAGGTCCCAAAATTTATATTATTCTATAACAATTACTATTTGGATTATATTTTTTATCTGTTAAGTTTAAACAAATTTATATTTTCCTATGAATGATAATTTTATTGGTGACTTGAATGTATTTATTAGGATTATGAAGAGTGATATTTTAAATAGAATCTATTTTTCATTATAGAGGAGTGTATTCTATCAATATAAAAATACATATGTTCGAAATGGAAAATAATAAATTTTTATGAGATAATATTATAATTATTATTTAGATATAGAGAGGACATCATCCCAAAGATGGAAATTATCTTTTTAATTTTGTAACATTTTATGATTCCTAAGCATGTACTCATTAATTGATTTTTAGAAATTATTATAAACTAATTGGGTAATTAAAAAAATTATTGAGAAAAATATAATTGATAAATATCAAAAGGGACTATCATGAAAACATGTAACTATATAGAGGATAATATTGAATGTAAATGAAAGGTGTTATTTAAATATATTGATAATTTTTCACCAACATTTATATTAATCATTAAAACATTAAAAGTGTTTTTTTATAATTTTATGAAAATTTAAAAAATTAAGAAAATATCTATTAGGTTTCCAAAACTAATCAAAAATTGTGTGTCTAAAATTATAAAATGTCTTGGTTATTGAATATTCCAACTATCCATCATATGGATTTTATCACATGGATTTTCTGAAAAAAAAACTATATATATTATTTTGAAAATTATGTTTTTTTTATTTCCATTATAATTTTCGTGAAAAAAATAATATATTTAATATAATATATTTTTTACATATTTTCGAACCTATTTTTCTATTACCACTAATCCTAGTTTTTTTAGTTACCTTTACAACACCATACATCGTACAAGGATGTTTTCTTAACCACTTTATTTTCATTCTATAATCCATTTTATTTATAGAGATTACTTATTTGAAATTGATCATGTTAAACTAATAAAAAGGTATGATTTGGTCTTTTTATTCATGTATTTTTTATTTAATGTTTTCTAATTTATGCATCCTTTTTTTATATTAAATTAACTTTTCTTAATTGTACTTCAGGGTCTCTTATTTTCAAAAATTTACATTCCGGTAATTTTATCTCTGTCTTTGGTTTACCTCATCAATTTTAGTAGTCTACTAAATCTTATTGAGCTAACTGACACATCACAAATTCTATCAATACACTTTTGTGGCCTCTATACAATATTATGGAATAACACATTTAATTTTATTTATTTTTTCAATAAAATGAATAATGGAAAAAATCAATGGATAATGGAGTAAAGGAACAGTTCAACCACTTTCCAAACGATTTTGACCATATTTCGTGGTATTATTTTACTTTTCAAAACACTTTTTTATTGTAAAATAAATATTATTTCTTAAAAAAAATTATGATCACTTTGAAATATGATTCCATAGTGGTTCAGTTAGCAATTATCAAATCAATACACTTATTCCAAAATCAAGACCATGATCTTGGTATTTTGAAAACAACTATTTTGGAATTTCAATATTTTTCTTATTTGAATCATATATCGAATTTCATTGTAATGTATCATTTTTTGTTTGTTATATGTTTTTGTAAGTCCATCCATTTTTATATTATATGTTCTCTCTTTGACAGATTTTGAATCAATACATTCGAGTATAACATGAACTCTACTATTTATGGTTTATTTTATTCTTTATATATTTTGATTGTATTTCTACACTTTACTAAATAGTTTTTTTTCAATTATTTTTTAAAAAATATGGATATTTAACTTGGTGTTCCTTACATGAACATATATCAAGATTATATGAAATAAATTAATCTAATTATTTTAATTTATTACTTTCTTCTTTTTTTATTTGATCGATCATGTTAAATCATTAGTTATATCCCTCATTTATTCTAGGTAAATAAAATTTTTCTTGGTTATTATACATTATAGTGTTTTTGTTTTTGTTTTTTTATCAAAAAAAAATTACTGAATTTTTAGACCTAGAGTATGGATTCCCTATTATGTGTAGAAACATTACAATAATGGACTCAATGTTTGCATAACAACATTTCAAACTGAGTTTATTCTGATCCTGTGAAGTGGTTTATGTTTGATGTTCTAGAGAGGTGTGTGAGTGTTTGGGAATCAAATTTATGAAGTTTTCCCTAGTGTCAAGACTCCTATGCTAAAGGAAAAATTTGGAAGCTACCTGGTGGACTTGTATGGGGTAATCGGTGGTCCCAACAAGGATTTGGTAGCTCAACAAGGTCCACTAAATAGTGAGTGTACATTGAGTTGGTAACCTATATAAGTTGACCATGTACAATATAGGTAAATATTTTTTTAAAATAACAATTAATTGATTAAATTTTTAAATTTCATAAAATGGGAGCTTGTAATGGCCCGGACCTCTCCGGTCCACTACTTTTTGAAAATGTGGTGTTGGAGGTGTTCCGGGTGGTCAAGGTGACTTATCCCCCAGCCGCAGCCTACCGGTAGATCGGTCTACCGGTAGCCGCTGCCTACCGGTAGCCGCTGCCTACCGGTAGCTCAGTATACCAGTAGCCGCCTCCTACCGGTACCTCGGTCTACCGGTAGCTGCAGTCCAGCAGTAGCTCAGCTAACACTGCCAAATTTCTAGTTCTGTGAACAGTGTCTCCAATTTTATGAACAGTATCGGTAGGTGAACATTATCAGTAGGTGAATAGTATCGGTAGACTTGAATAGTTCTATCGATGAGGATCTATTGGTAGACTTGTGTTTCTATCGGTGAGGATCTATCGGTAGACCTGTGTTTCTATCGGTAAGGTTCTATCGGTGAGCTTTTCTTTCTTTTGCCAATTTTTTTAGTTCTGTGAATAGTGTTTCCAGACTCCTAAGAGCTACTGATTCCATAATTTTCCAAATTTCACGAATAAACAGTGTTTCCAGACTTCATAAGAGCTACCAATTCCATACTTTGCCAAATTTCACGAATAAACAGTGTTTCCAAACTTCATAAGAGCTACTGATTCCATACTTTTCCAAATTTCACGAATGAACAGTGTTTCCAGACTTCATAAGAACTACCAATTCCATACCTTGCCAAATTTCACGAATGAACAGTGTTTCCAGACTTCATAAGAGCTACTGATTCCATACTTTGCCAAATTTTTTAGTATGTGAACATTGTTTCTAGCTTCGTAAATTTGATGTTTTCTTTGATGTAAAATACTTTTAAAACCTTATTTTAAGGACTTTAAGACTGATTTAAAGGCCATAAATTCTATATTAACTATTCCTAAGGTCGGGATGTTTTTTTACTTGGTCAAACCGCGTGGGTTAGTGCGATCCGTTTTTAATGGAGACTGAACCAGATCTTAAACCGTCGCCTCATTAAATATTCAAAAAGGAATGAGATATCATTCAGCGTTGTTCTTCCTCTCTGTTCTCAACTAAGAGATGCTATAACCTTTTAATCATTTCCGTAGGAGTTCCACAATCAAATTTTTCTCCTAGGATTGGTTCTGCTCTGTTTTGGATGCAACCGAACTGTGTCGGTCTTTTTTTTCCCAATAAGGTATGTTTTATCGTCGTTCCTTTGGGGATCATCTCCTCTTGTTTCTCCCATCTTCTTTTTATTCCATGTAAATTCCATGATTCTAATGGGTTTTCTTGGGGTTGGTTGGTACTGTCGTACCGTGCCATCCTCCGGTGGATGCAGTTGTCGTGAGAAGAGGACTGTGACCCGTTGTGTGGATAAAGAACGTCAAGAACTCTTTGAGGTAGGGGATTCATGGCTTCTCTAGTTAATTATGTGCAATTGTAGAATTAGCAAGATTTAACCCTTTGGATCACAATGAAATTAACCTAATTAAATACTTGAACCGGATTAAAAGAATTGTTTGATCGCATGTTGTTATTTTGTACCACGATAATGGTTTGCCTCATGTTTTCCTAGATAGAGTGATATCTATGTTTTTCTTTAATTAGTTGCTCGTTCATGATGGAAATTGATAAAGAACGTAAAGCCGGAATTATTTTTTAAATAATTGGCTAAAGATAAAGAGGCATGTTAATGAATCTGTTAATTCAAGATGGATTAAAGAACTATTAGTTCGATAATTTCAAAAGGGTTCTAAGTTACCCGCTTGCTTGTAAGGCTGAATGCCTTGTGGTTTGGAGCTCTGACTGCTCATTTTGTATGAAGGCTGAATGCCTTGTTAAAGGGCCGAGAGCCCATTTTGTGATCTTTGATTTCCTGTAGCTTGTGATTTGATGTAATCCCGGATGGCTGTTGTGATATGTGGAGGCATGGGGACTTGTGGTTTTGGCAGAGGATGACGCCTAGTGTGGCGAGATGCATCGGTTTATGCATGTGGGTGTCGGGGAGGACACCAAGGATGATGGTATGAAATGAATGTGATGGTTTGATGTTGGTGGTTTGGTTTGGTTGTTTATCTGCTTTACTTTTCCCCACTTCTCAAGGCAGCTGGTCTTGCTTACCCTCTTTCCGAAGGAGGCGAAGACACGCGGGGTATTCCATGTGCTTTCCGTGTTTAGCCTCTCGATTAAGGATGCGTCTATGCTCTTGCTATAGTCGGAAAAGACTCGACGGGTAGTATATCTACTCGCCGTGTTGAGCCCCATTGGGTTTAGTAGCATAGGATGCTTTTCTAGAATACCTGGGAATATGGGAAAGTAATTACATAATGAGAGTTTGTTTAAATGGTGATAATCCATGGGGATGGAGAAACTGGAATTTAATAGTGATGTGAATCCTAAAAAGGAGCAGTTTTTGAATGTGATGAAAATTTAGTTGTTCATGGTTAATTAATGTTTAAAGAATTAATTAACGTATAGTGGAACTGATAAAATGAGAATGGAGTAATATAATAAAGCTCTTCAAATGGTTGTGTGCTTATAGGATACCTAGTCTTAGAAGTAGCAGCCTGGAGTCTGAGAGACGTTAGCTGCAGTTGTGCCAATGACTAGGTAATTCCCATAGTCTGGTTGTGAGTTATATATATTCTGTACTTTTTGTGTTTCTATACGCTACTCCACCCTGTCGGTAAGGGCAACTGACACCCCGGGGATTCTGAGCCCTGGGAAGGTGTCTTCCCCAACATTCTGATGGGAGGTTGAATGGCTGACTACCCCCTTTAGCCCCGCTCTCTTCTCTTGGTAGATACACAGTGGTTAGTTTTCCCCATATATGTGTGTAGAGGGCTGTAATGGCTTGTGGTTATTTCACACACATATATTCTGGATATAGTATCCTATGGACTACTATAGGTGTAACGTGTATAGGCTGTGATGGCTTGAGGATCCTTACTCGGCGTATGGGCTGTGATGGCTTGAGGTATAATACTCGACGTATGATACACGTTATACGAGCTGTGGTGGCTCCCAGAACTACCTGGTTAATTTGGTTGTGAGGATGGTGTGGTGCTTAGCCCAGGTGTCTGCGGGAAAGCCTTTGTGGTGCATGTGGTGCAGGTTGTGGATCTTAGCCCAAGTTTATACGGGCCAGCCTTTGGAGAGAGATGCGCAGGACATATGTCGTTGAGGAAAAGCGGCAAACCAGTGGGGAAGTAGTAGCGGGGTACCCTTGATATTATTTTCTATATACTATATTCTTGTATTCGTTACTTGGTGAGAGTAGCCATGGTAAGGTTGGGAACTTAGTATACCTATTTAGATAACGAGTTAGTTTCACTTGTTGTTCACTGGGCTTTAGCATGCTTTCTTTACTTTTGCACAAGAGGCTTGAGGAGGATCCTACTGAGTATACTGTTATACTCACCCTATGTATATATAAACTGTTTTTCAGGTCAGTTGGAGCAGGTTGGAGATCAAGCTGGTTACTACTAGCTTGTGGTTGGAGGAGGAGCTGTTCGGGCTTGTGGCTGCTGTCGTTTCACTTTCTTTTGGGTACTTTGAGTTTCCCATTTCAGTTGTAGTACTTTTTCAGGACATTTCATATATGTACTTGGTTTCCTTCTATATCTCAGTTCTAAGTTGGAGTTGATTGGAGTCTATTCTATCTCTCTCTTCTGCATGTGTTCTCTTAGAGGGAAATGCCTCCCATTTGTATGTTTATTATACCCTCGGTGCTAGTCGCCAACCCGGGGCCTACTGGAGGCGGGACTCGGGGGTTATTATCTCCCTTCTCACATTGCCAGCCCAGGAGGGGTACACTATGTGGGGAGGGGGTCATGACAGAGTGGTATCAAAGGTCTGGTTGAGGGATAGGATGGGGTTTGGAGTTAGGCACAGGTGAGGTTGCATGGGTTGGTAGGGCAATAGTGTCATTCATGTTTAGCCATTGGGGTAAACACTGGATACCGGCAGAGGCATAAGCATTTAGGGCCCCCTATGACCTGTTGCACGAACCTTTAAGTTTATGATGACTACTAAAAAACGTGATACTTGTTGCAGGGTAGAGACCTAGGAAAGGATCATGCATCATTATTCTTTGCGCCTGTGTTTGAATGGGTAGACCTTGGGATAGGTAACATGAAAGAAATAAAACAAAACAATTAATTAATTAATGTTGAGTCTTCCATATTCCAGGCTTAGGAGTTCTAACAGTTGTTATTTTACAGGTATGGATCCAATTCGACGTCCTCATCAGGTTTGCGCAAAACATACCCAGCAGGCTGTTCCAGCAGATCACCGCTGAGTAGAGGTTGACAAAGATGACATTTGGAGGAAGACACTTCGAGAGTTTCAGCGCCAGAGTCTATAGATGTACGAGGGCTCCGTTTCAAATGCAGTCACAGAAGACTGGTTGAAGGAGGTCGAGATAGGCTTCAGTTTGATTCGTGCTCAGAAGGAACACTGGGTGTCCATGGTTGTGACGATGCTGCGTGGAGCAGCGAGGCAGTGGTGGTTCTTATTCCTCAGTGATTGTGAGGAGTCAGCAATCTCATGGGAGGAGTTTCGAGACAGGTTTAGAGTCGAGTTTCTTTCTTCGACTGTGAAGGCGTCAAGTCGCCAGGAGCTTCTTACCCTTCGACAGGGGAGCTCCAGTGTTCAAGAGTTTGAAATCCGTTTCAGGAACCTTCTACGATATGCTTCAGACCTGTTACCAGATGAGGAGGCCCGGGCGAGGCATTTCGAGGAGGCTTTGCATCCAGAGATCCAGCGCCATGTCACCCCATTTATGCTGAAGACATATATTGAGGTGCTGGCGAGGGCAGAGGTTGTTGAGAGGACTTTGGCCAAGACTGGATCATCACGAGATGGGAATCATCATGATTCCTCACGAAGTAGAGCTGTGGTCCGGGGTTCCCGGTTTTCAGGACAGAAGAGTTTCCGTTCACCTGGGGGTAGGTCCTAGCCCTTCCCATCTCGTTTCTCTAGAGGCAGCAACTCTCAGGCCTATGCCAAGGGATTAGGCGCTTGTTTTTCTTGTGGTGGTCGTGGTCATCAGCAATGGGAGTACCCGACTTTTCAGAGAAGTCTTCGTGCACCGGGCGCTCCACTCCAGGTTCCTCCATTGAGGCAGTTCCAGCTGAGGCAGTAGCAGTAGGTTGCACCAGTTTTAGATCACCAGAGGGTAGATGGAGCAGGCAAAGGACATCCCCATGATGCTCCTCATCCTTAGAGAGCAGAGCACGGCCGTGGTGGTGGTCGTCATTAGGGTCAGAGAGGCCGTGGAGGAGGTCGTGGTCAGCTCCACGCTCTAGCGTTGCCAGCCCCATGCGAACCAGATGTCGTTCGAGGTACCCTTTGCTTGTTTTCTACCTTGGTGTATTCCTTGTTTGATTCAGGATCAACACACTCCTTCAAATCACCTTCCCTTGTCCATGCTTTGGGACTTGAGGTAGAGAGGCTTCCAGTGCCCTTGGCGTTGACTACGACAGTTGGAGGTCGAGCTGACTTGTTTGAAGTATGTAGAGACTATGAGCTAGTGTTGGGGCAACACCGCTCTTGGGGAGATTTCCTATGTTTACGCATACAACCATATGATTTCATACTCATTGAGGATTGGTTGTATTCGGTGCCGGCTATTGTGGATTTCTACAAGAAGAAGTTCGTTTTCTTTGATGAAAAAGGAGAGAAAGTGGTGTTTTTTGGTGAGAGAGATCCTTGGATGAGTCATAGACGAATTCCATCCTTATCATCCATGATGGCTGGGAAGATGTTGAGTTCTTCAGAGGTTCAACAGCTGGAATTCCCTAGGATCGTAGAGGAGTACCCTGACGTCTTTCCCGAAGAGTTTGCATCCTTACCCCCTCGACGAGAGATCGATTTTGGGATCAAGTTACAGCTAGGAGCGTCTCCTATCTCTATGTATTCGTATAGGATGGCCCCTTCTGAGTTACGAGAGCTACGTATTCAGATCGATGGTCTGTTGTAGTGTGGTTTTGTTCGGCTAAGTGTGTCACCGTGGGGTGCACCAGTTTTGTTTGTGAAAAAGGCTGACGGTAGTTTGCGGTTGTGTGTTGATTATCATCGAATAAACAAAGTGACAATAAAGAACCGATATCCTCTTCCACGGATTGATGACCTATTTGATCAACTGAAGGGTGAAAGTTGGTTCTCAAAGATCGACTTATGGTCAGGATATCATCAAATGTGTGTAAAGGATAAGGATATCCCAAAGAATTCTTTCCGTTGTCGTCATGGGCATTATGAGTTTGTTGTAATGCCATTCGGCGAGACGAATGCTCCAGCTGTTTTCATGGGGTTGATGAATGCTGTGTTCCATGAATTCCTAGAAAAGTTTGTTGTGGTTTTCATCGATGACATCCTTGTGTACTCCACATCTGAAGAAGAGCATGCAGAGCATCTACGATCCATTTTGGGAGTTCTTCGCCAACATCAGTTGTTTGGGAAGTTGTCCAAGTGTGAGTTCTGGGCTCGAGAAGTTCGTTTCATAGGGCATGTTGTGTCCCAACAAGTAGTAGCTGTGGATCCGTCGAAGATAGAAGCAGTGGTGTCTTTGGTAGCCCCCAAGACCATGTCAGAGGTACGAAGTTTCCTTGGTCTCGTGGGCTATTATAGGAGGTTTGTATCCAATTTCTCCCGAGTTGAGAATCCTCTGACAGCTTTGACCAGGAAGGATCAAGCATTCATATGGACTGATCAGTGTCAGGAAGCTTTCGAGTATCTAAAGGAGAAGTTGGTAAGTGCTCCAGTCCTTTGTCTTCTAGCAGAGGGAGTCCAGTTTGATGTTTTCTGTGATGCTTCACATCTGGGGCTAGGCTGTGTTCTCATGCAACAAAGGTCAGTTGTTTCTTATGGGTCTCAGCAGTTGTGCCCCCATGAATGCAACTATGCCACCCATGATCTTGAGTTGGCATCCATGGTGTTTTCTCTAAAGTTGTGGAGACATTACCTCATTGGTGATCACTTTGTGGTTTTCACCAATCATAAGAGTTTGAGGTATGTTTTCTCCCAACGTGACTTGAACTTGAGGCAGTGTCGGTGGATGGAGTTCTTGCAGGAATACGACTTTGAAATATCATATACACCTAGAAAAGGGAATGTTGTAGCTGATTCACTAAGCCGAAAGACACGTAATAATGTTGTGCGTGAATCTTTTGATTCCTGGAGAGTGATGGAAGAGCTATGAGCATTGCATCTTGACATGGGAGAAGTTGGAGGTAGAGGTTGTCTTTTCCAGATGACGGTGCAGTCATCTCTGATGTAGAAGGTGGAAGAGTCTCAGTTGGGTGATCCAGAGGTGGAAGTTTGGAGAGACAGAGTTGTTTGTGGAGAGGCCCCTGATGGTTGGTCGGAGGATGAACAACATCGAGTGTTGTATCATGGCAGGCTTTTTGTTCCCTTGGAGATGCGTGAGACGGTTCTCCGAGAGTTCCATATCTTGCCCGTAGCAGTACATCCTGGTGTGAAAAAGATGTACCGATCCTTGAGGAGTCAGTTTTGGTGGCCTGGGTTGAAGCGTGCAGTGGTAGAGTTTGTGTCTCGATGTTTAGTCTGTCAGAGGGTGAAGGCCGAACACCGTGTTCATGGTGGTCTTCTCCAGCCATTAAAGATTCCTCAGTGGAAGTGGGAGGACATCACAATGGACTTTGTTACAGGCTTACCTCGAGCTCCGGGAGGACATGATGCTATATGGGTGGTAGTGGATCGTTTAACTAAATCGCCCCACTTCATAGCAATCAAGGAGTCGAGATCAGTGGAGGTTTTGTCGAGGTAGTATCTGGAGGAGGTGGTGAGGCTTCACGGAGTTCCTAAGATGATCATTTCTGATCAAGATCCTCGTTCTACCTCTAGGGTGTAGAGAGGTCTTCAGCATGCTTTTGGTTCTCAATTATTCCTTAGCACTTCTTTTCATCCCCAAACGGATGGTCAGACAGAGCGAACAATCCAGACTCTTAAAGACATGTTGCGCTCGTGTGTTCTTGACTTTGGAGGATCATGGATGAGGCACCTACCCCTGGTGGAGTTTTCTTACAATAATAGTTTTCACTCCACCATTGGTATGGCGCCATTTGAATCCCTGTATGGCCGGCCTTTCCGTTCTCCGTTGTGTTGGACTGGGGTCGGAGAGTCAGCAATTCTCGGACCAGAACTAGTGTAGAATACAACAGAGATGGTTCTGGTGATTCGTGAGAGGATGAAGACAGCACAGGATCGATAGAAATCATATGCTGATCAAAGAAGGAGACCGTTAGAGTTTAATGTTGGGGATCATGTGTTTCTAAAGGTGACTCCCCGTCGTGGGCAGCGAAGGTTTGGTCGTGGAAGTAAGATTTCTCCCCGGTTTGTGGGGCCTTTCAAGGTGTTAGCTCGTGTTGGAGCTGTGGTGTATCGAGTAGCACTTCCACCTCAGATGAGTCTGATACATGATGTTTTCCATGTATCACAGCTCCTTCGTTACCTTCATGATGAATCTCATGTTATCGATTGGGGAGAGATCGATATTGATGATGATGCAACCTTCGAGGAGCGACCTGTGGAGATCCAAGACCGCAATGAGAAGGTGTTACGTGGGCGTTCTATCCCCTTAGTTCGTGTCTTGTGGCGACACAGTGGCATGGAGGAGAGTACATGGGAGCGTGAGTCACAGATACGTGCTCAGTACCCAGAGTTGTTTAATGTTTAACTCTTTTCATGTAATGATGTTTCCTTGATGGTTAGACCTTTCATGTTTTATTTATGTACCTTTTGTGTGATGTTATGATTGAATTGTTTGGATATGGATTGTTTGATTCCATATTCTCGGATTTCGTAGTTTTGTTCCAGCTTTCGAACAACTCATGGTGGTTTTCCCCTGAGAGGTATCTTATGGGGTGGTTGTTCGGACCCCTCTTTTCCTCGGAGTTGGTTTTTAATTCTCGAGGATGAGAATGTTTTGAGAGGTATCTAATGTAATGGCTCGGACCTCTCTGGTCCACTACTTTGTGAAAATGTGGTGTTGGAGGTGTTCCGGGAGGTCAAGGTGACTTATCCCCCAGCCGCAGCCTACCGGTAGCTCGGTCTACCGGTAGCTGCTGCCTACCGGTAGCTCGGTCTACCGGTAGCCGCCGCCTGCCGGTACCTCGCTCTACCGGTAGCTGCAGTCTAGTAGTAGCTCGGCTAACACTGCCAAATTTCTAGTTCTGTGAACAGTGTTTCCAGTTTTATGAACAGTATCGGTAGGTGAACATTATCGGTAGGTGAATAGTATCGGTAGACTTGAATAGTTCTATCGGTGAGGATCTATCGGTAGACTTGTATTTCTATCAGTGAGGATCTATCGATAGACTTTTGTTTCTATCGGTAAGGTTCTATCGGTGAGCTTTTCTTTCCATTGCCAATTTTTTTAGTTCTGTGAACAGTGTTTCCAGACTCCTAAGATCTACCGATTCCATACTTTTCCAAATTTCACGAATGGACAGTGTTTCCAGACTTCATAAGAGCTACTGATTCCATACTTTGCCAAATTTCATGAATGAACAATGTTTCCAGACTTCATAAGAGCTACTCATTCCATACTTTGCCAAATTTCACGAATGAACAGTGTTTCTAGACTTCATAAGAGCTACCGATTCCATACTTTGCCAAATTTTTGAGTATGTGAACAGTGTTTCCAGCTTCGCAAATTTGACATTTTCTTTGACATAAAATACTTTTAAAACCTTATTTTCAGGACATTAAGACCGATTCAAAGGCCATAAATTCTATATTAATTATTTCTAAGGCCGGGATGTTTTTTTACTTGGTCAAACCACGTGGGTTAGTGTGATCCGTTTTTAATGGAGAATAAACCGGATCTTAAACCGTCGCCTCATTAAATATTCAAAAAGGAACGAGATATCATTCATCATTTTTCTTCCTCTCTGTTCTCATCTAAGAGACGCTAGAACCTTTTAATCATTTATGTAGGAGTTCTACAATCAATTTTTTCTCCTAGGATTGGTTATGCTCTGTTTTGGATGCAACCGAACTGTGTTGGTCTTTTTTTTCCAATAAGGTATGTTTTACCGTCGTTCCTTTGGGGATCATCTTCTCTTGTTTCTCCCATCTTTTTTTATACCATGTAAATTCCATGATTCTAATGGGTTTTCTTGGGGTTGGTTGGTACTATCGTATTGTGGCATCCTCCGGTGGATGCAGTTGTCGTGAGAAGAGGACTGTGACCCGTTGTGTGGATAAAGGATGTCAAGAACTCTTCGAGGTAGGGGATTTTTGGCTTCTCTAGTTATTTATGTGCAACTGTAGAATTAGCATGATTTAACCCTTTGGTTCACAATTAAATTGACCTAATTAAATACTTGAACCGGATTAAAAGAATTGGTTGATCGCGTGTTGTTGCTTTGTACCGTGATAACGGTTTGCCTCATGTTTTCCCAGATAGAGTGATATCTATGTTTTTCTTTAATTAGTTGCTTGTTCATGATGGAAATTGATAAAGAACGTAAAGCCGGAATTATTTGTTAAATAATTGGCTAAAGATAAAGAGGCATGTTAATGAATCTGTTAATTCAAGATGGATTAAAGAACTATTAGTTCGATAATTTCAAAAGGGTTCTGAGTTACCCGCTTGCTTGTAAGGTTGAATGCCTTGTGGTTTGGAGCTCTGAGTGCTCATTTTTTATGAAGGTTGAATGCCTTGTTAAAGGGCCGAGAGCCCATTTTGTGATCATTGATTTCCTGCTGCTTGTGATTTGATGTGAGCCTGGATGGCTGTTGTGATATGTGGAGGCATGGGGACTTGTGGTTGTGGCAGCGGATGACGCCTAGTGTGGCGAGATGCATCGGTTTATGCATGTGGGTGTCGGGGTGGACACCAAGGATGATGGTATGAGATGAATGTGATGGTTTGATGTTGGTGGTTTGGTTTGGTTGTTTATCTGCTTTAATTTTACCCACTGCTCAAGGCAGCTGGTCTTGCTTACCCTCTTTCTAAAGGAGGCGAAGACACGCGGGGTATGCCACGTGCTTTCCGTGTTTAGCCTCTCGATTGAGGATGGGTCTATGCTCTTGCTATAGGCGGCAAAGACTCGATGGGTAGTATATCTACTCGCCGTGTTGAACCCCTTTGTGTTTAGTAGCATAGGATGCTTTTCTAGAATACCTGGGAATATGGGAAAGTAATTCCATAATGAAAGTTTGTTTAAATGGTGATAATCCATGGGGATGGAGAAACTGGAATTTAATAGTGATGTGAATCCTAAAAAGGAGCGGTTTTTGAATGTGATGCCAATTTAGTTTAATGTGGTAAATTTTTCATGTTTAATTAATGTTTAATGAATTAATTAACGTACAGTGGAAATGATAAAATGAGAATGGGGTAATCTAATAAATCTCTTCAAATGGTTGTGTGCTTATAGGATACCTAGTCTTAGAAGTAGCAGCCTGGAGTCTGAGAGTCGTTAGCTGTAGTTGTGCCTATGACTAGGTAATGCCCATAGTGTGGTTGTGAGTTATATATATTCTGTACTTTTTGTGTTTCTATACGCTACTCCACCCTGTCGGTAAGGGAAACTGACACCCCGGGGATTTTGAGCCCTGGGGAGGTGTTTTCCCCAACATTCTGATGGGAGGTTGAATGGCTGACTACCCCCTTTAGCCCCGCTCTCTTCTCTTGGTAGATACACAGTGGTTAGTTTTCCCCATATATGTGTGTAGAGGGCTGTAATGGCTTGTGGTTATTTCACACACATATATTCTGGATATAGTATCCTATGGACTACTATAGGTGTAATGTGTATAGGCTGTGATGGCTTGAGGATCCTTACTCGGCGTATGGGCTGTGATGGCTTGAGGTATAATACTCGACGTATGATACACGTTATATGAGATGTGGTGGCTCCCAAAAACTACCTGGTTACTTTGGTTGTGAGGATGGTGTGGTGCTTAGCCCAGGTGTCTGCGGGCAAGCCTTTGTGGTGCACGTGGTGCAGGTTGTGGAGCTTAGCCCAAGTTTATACGGGCCAGCCTTCGGAGAGAGATGCGCAAGACGTATGTCGTTGGGGCAAAGCGGCAAACCAGTGGGGAAGTAGTACTGGGGTACCCTTGATATTCTTTACTATATACTATATTCTTGTATGCGTTACTTGGTGAGAGTAGTCATGGTAAGGTTGGGAACTTAGTATACCTATTTAGATAATGAGTTAGTTTCACTTGTTGTTCACTGGGCTTTAGCATGATTTCTTTACTTTTGCACGAGAGGCTTGAGGAGGATCTTACTGAGTATACTGTTATACTCACCCTATGTATATATAAACTGTTTTTCAGGTCACTTGGAGTAGGTTGGAGATCAAGATGGTTACTACTAGATTGTGGTTGGAGGAGGAGCAGTTCGGGCTTGTGGCTGCTGTCGTTTCACTTTCTTTTGGGTACTTTGAGTTTCCCATTTCAGTTGTAGTACTTTTTCATGACATTTCATATATGTACTTGGTTTCCCTTTATATCTCAGTTCTAAGTTGGAGTTTATTGGAGTCTACTCTATCTCTCTCTTCTGTATGTGTTCTCTTAGAGGGAAATGCCTCCCATTTGTATGTTTATTATACCCTCGGTGCTAGTTGCCAACACGGGGCCTACTGGAGGCAGGACTCGGGGGTCATTATCTCCCTTCTCACATTGCCGGCCCAGGAGGGGTACACTATGTGGGGAGGGGGTCATGATTGAGCTGCTCTCATTTTCTCTCTCATTCACATAGAGAGCTCTTCCAACTCGATATCTCTTTATTCTTTTCAAAAACCCTTGGTGGGAAGCCATATATTCTTTATTAATTCATAAATATTTCTATCACAGATTATCTCCAAAGTTAAGGTTCAATGTCCTCTATTGTTTGATTCTGGTTCTATCACCTTTGTGGCTAGTTTTTATTAAAGTATCTCTTTTAAATATTTTTTCTTTGATTTCTCTATTTCATCGGATCACAATATTATCGACCAATGATATTCTACAAGTAGGATCATGTTATTACTATATATATAGTGATTAGACATTTCTATTTTCATAAGTCTGATGATGCATCTTGTGGATTTTTTGACTGAGAGGTCCCTATTTGGGATCAAGAATGTATCAAATTGGGGTTTTTGTTATTCATAATAGATTCCAAGGGAAAGACTCTTATTATTAATGATTAGTTATTGAATATTTGGGTCACGCATGGTTAGTGTCTTGGAGGATTTCTTGGCAAATATTCATATGTGGTAAAGAGATGGTTCATTAGAGGGGATACTACACATGGTTCCTTACGAACATGGTGAGTGTGACTCATGTGGCTTCGGGAAACCAGCATCATTAAATTGGTATGATGGTGACAGATCATCCACGAATGGTAAATAGAATTAGGTTCACTATATTTTATCCATTGGAGGTTGGTGATGTCACTCACTATAGATTTTAGTCTTTTTGGGTTATATGGACACAGAAAATACCTTATGATGTGGTGTTAACTACTAGATGTTTTGTGGTATCCTCTTTAGATGAGTGAAATATGGTGATGGTGTTAACCATCAACCCTAAGGAGTTATAAGTCACTAGTGTCCAACACAACTAAGGGGAGACTTCGAGGATTATTTGGGAGTCGAATTCTCACCCTTCATTGAATTGTTTATGGTTTTTTATCCAGAAAGTATTCATTATAACTACAGTGTGATGGATTATTGAATATTTTTAATTTATCTATAGGGTGGGGTGGTTAATCAGTGAATGATATTTCATTTTTCTTTCTTTTATTTCTTATGAAACAAACCACCATCACTTGCTATAGTGAATGATATCACTGCTGAAATTCCAACGCATTAATGAATGTAAACAAACAATTAACACCCAATGTTCAAGGTTCACTACTAAAAATGATCATTTATATTCTTGGAAGGATATAGAATCACTCAATACTGTTAGGTTTAATATAATCACTATGTGGATATAATGATCATGATTTATACATGAACTTATATTATATGAATTCAATACAGTTTCTATAGAAATAATATTAAACAATCCTTCCATTATCAGTCTTTCTGTTAATGTTTCCTTATAATCATCAATGTATTTATTATAATTTTCCATTGAATGATTTAATCCAAATAATGTATAGTGATCCTGTACTTCAACATGATATAGAACTACTGTGAACCTTCCTCTTCTCAAACAATAATTTAGGAGTCATAATCACATTAAAACCAATTATTTACACATAATATTTTTCCTATTGTTGTTATTCTTATTTTTTCACCTTTTCTAGGAATACATATCTTTCCCTCTCTCCTTCCTTAATTTTTTTACTTTTTATTTTATGTAAGCTCCATATTCCTAATTATCATAAAAACATGAAATTTTTGTTTAATTGCAAATCATATTTTCAATTTCAATTTCAATTTCAAACTCACAACTACCTTCACCTTATCCCATTTATTTTTGATCATTTGGATCATTCAAGAAATTTTTGGTAGTTGATTTTTTAATTAGACTTTAGACATCATGTTTGAGTAGACCATGTATCATCAAAAGATCCACATCATTAAATCCACTGAAAATATTGAATTATTCATAAACCATAACATTTCTAGAAACACTATAGTTTGGTTCCCACTATTTTAGTTTAATATGATATGAATTACTTTGAAACTACTCCCAAAAAAGCCTTATGGGATGACATTTTCTTCCATCTTAATTTTAAATTGGAATTTTCATCTCAAAATACTATTTATGCTACAATATGGGAATACCTTTTTTAAACCATAGAAAATAGTAAAGAATCAACCATGTTATTTCAATTCCATATGTACAATTCTTCTTCATATCTGAAGAACTTTTTAAAACAGCCAACATTTATTAATGATGATATGGTAGATATAGTTTTAATCCCTAGAAAACCACTCTCTATTTTCATTGATTGGTTCACAAAGTGATCTATTTTTTCCCTCCAATTTAATCACATGAAAGATAATTTTTACATAGGTAAATCATATACAAATCACCATCATTTATCTCTTCCTTCAAATTAGTCACTCAGGATTCACCAGGGCATAAACTATCATGACACATGTAAGAGTTGGTGTCCTAGAACCAACAAGTTGTACTTTAATTACATGAATATCTAATATATTTAAATATTAAACATCTTATTACATGTTGTTCATTATTCTGCATGACAATAGTGTAATAATGTCCTAGAATATTTGTGTCATTAACAAGGTCATAACAATTCCCCACAACGATGAGAACCATGAAGTGTTATGAAAATATTCTTAAATATAGTTTTGTGGTTGGATGACATACTATAATGGGAGATATAGTATAAATACCTTCAAGTGAGAGTACTCCTAAGAAGATAAGACTAACTCTCATGATGTTTGTACTGGGTAATCTTCAAGATGGGAGTTTTTGAGAACAAACCCTCTAGTAGGAATCCCACATATTTTGTTGCCTTCAGATATTCCTATCTACGAGCATTTGTAATGATCCTTACTCTTTAAGATAATCATTAATACATGTCTCAACTCTCACACTTTGATATAATAAAGAAAACTGTTAGATAGATAGTTTGTGGGAACTAGGGTACATTTGGTGCATCATGATTCACATGATATTAGTGGACAAGTAGAGGTAGGATTTGTCCCTTCCAATTATAGAACATGATACCTTGACCATTTGATTGAAATAGAATTTTAATGAAAAATTCCAGGGACATGGAGTAACGAAGAGATTATTTTAGGTATTCAAATAATGACTTATCAAGAACAAATTTTGATGAAAATGTCATGAAACCTGCTTGATGAGATATTGGGAAAAGGGATTATATTACACAGTGAGAATTCATATGTGGATGTCATTGTTGTGACTTTATGTTCTTTCTCTTCGGTACCTTGACCCGTTTCTAGACAATACTCTTGGACTTTAGCTAATCCCAACAAATGCCACTGAGAAATAATCTTAGAGGGTCACACACTAAATGTTTCTTATGGTCACAACTATGTTCTATTTGAATTTTATTATTTGAATAAATATTATTCTCAAGATAGGGGAATAATTTTTTTGAAGATAAAATTATTTCATAAATTAAATAAATATTTATTCACCAAATTGTGGGTAAAATTTATTTATTTATTTTATTAATCATTTAATAGATATTTATTTAATAATTTTTAAATAAAATATTTATTTAAGATAATAATTTATTTATTTATTTATTTGGGTGTTCAATAAATGGAAGTGGATTTTGAGAAGACCAAGGCCAATCTGGTAGTAAAATAATTATTTTCAAGATGGTAAATAATTATTTAAATATTTGGAACAAGTTAAAATAATAATAACACTGGAATTATTTTGTGATGCGGAATTTTATTTATAATTTTGTTTTGTGCAAGTTGGCTCACCATTAAAAATGCCGCGGTATTATTATAAAATTCTTGGGGTTTCTATATGGTTATTAATGTATTTAATTACTGTTACACAATTAAATTTTGTAACAGAAGCCTCATGTCGATAAATAGACACACACGTATATTATGCCATGTGTCCAATTGTGTGCACAGTGAATTAAGAATCATTGAGCTAAACAATTTCTCTTCAGAATCCTTTTCCTGACCCTCTCAAGAATTAGAGATGTTCTTCAAGACCAAAGAACAAGCGATCAAAAAATGATCGACACAAGACACGCACTTCCCCACGCTGGCACCAAGAGAATGAGTAGTGTCAATCGGAGTCCATCAGAGCATGTTTGGATCACCGCTAGTGGGATTATTGTTTGGATCCTCATAAGTACAATAAGAAAATATAGAAGGGTTATTACGGACAATCAACATCACCAGTCAAGAAAATACTGAATATCCAGGTATTCTTTTCATTAAGAAATTAATTAAATTAATTTTAGACATGATGTGAAATATCCTCTCTAATGGTTTTGGGTCTCTTCCTACTTTATCAAAATTGTTGATTCTATTCCATGGATACTGGTGTTCATCATTGTTTGGATCCTAGAATAATCATTGATCATGGTAAAAATTAAATTTTTCTGTCGACCTAACTGAGATTTCGTTGTGCCTGAAACCATCAAGTGGTATCAAAGCGGTTACATCATTGTTTATAATTATTTTAATATTTCGTTAATGATTTATGCATTTAATAATTTAGTTCATTCAATTAAAGTAAATTGTTCTACAAATATCAATCTCAATATCAATTCCTCCTCTTTCATTTCTCATTCACCTTATAGAAGCAATATTCCATTTTAATTTTAACAAAATAAAATAGAGGATCTCTACTGGAGGTGCCGAAGGTTCTTTTCTGTACAACAGTAGAACACACATAGTGTTTTTCTTAGAAGAGTGGGCTCTGGGGCCTTGAATTAAGTCAAAGCAAGATTAAGAAGTCTAACAGAGGGAATTTTTCATTTTTCATAGAGTAAAAGAGGTAACATGTTACCATGAAGAGTGGTTTATTAGATACATCTTTTAGCATAGATCCATTCATTTTCAAGACCATTAGAAATATAGTTGGCTTCTCTGTAGTAGTGAGTAATGATGTAGTTAATTTTGGAAAGTCTTTCAAGGCATATCACCCATTTTGCAGTCAGCTACCACGCTAAGTGGAGCTTGCCTTTTCTTACCGCTTATATAGGAGTGGATGATTCACACTCTATCCATATGAATCACCATGCTCTTTTGTGATTAAGATCAATTCCCATGATAAATCCCCTCATCTCCATTTCTAAAGTAGTGGTAATTCCATAGGTTCTGTAAAGATATTCAATCACATCACCATGTTGATCTCTGAAAATTTCCCCATAGCCTGATGGGCTTGGTTTACCCCAAGAGTCTCCATCCATGTTACATTTTATCCAACAAGAAAAGGTGGTTATCGAATGGACCTTCAATGTTCCATGGGGGATTGCAAAATTACCTGGAACCTGAATCCTTCTTATGATCAGGAGGACATCAACTGAGTTACTACAATTTTCAGTATGTAGAAAATTGGTAGACTTCATTGCAGCATTTATGCTTCCCATAGCAAGATCTACATTTAAGTGTTCCCTATTGTGTATCACTACATTCTTGATCTTCCATAATAAGTGAATTAGTTCTACACTTGAAACTTTAGGGAGAACCGTGAGCAGTTTTGAGAGAGCTACATTATGAATTTTTGCAACCAAGGTACATACTGAATCTTTTTGTTGTAGCCTAATCTCATAAATGGGAGTACATATTTCCATAAAGTAGAGACCATTAATAATCTCATAAAGAGGTGGTTCACATCCTCATAGTGTTGATATAATAAAACACATTTGGATCATAGAGAAATGCCTACTTGTTTTAGATTCACATCCACGGGTAGCTTGTTTGAAATCAGCCTCCAAATGAGTGTGTACCTCGATGGGGCCATCCACTTTTTGTTCCATTCCCCAACCCACAATGTTTTTCCATGGAGAAGATGATTGTAGTAGCTCTTCTAATCATGAAATCCATTTGATTACTCATCCTAGATAATAAGATCTTCTTGATAAATAAAATCCTAGCTTATGACAGTAGAGGCAATGTCAAGTTGAACTGAATCCATGCTTTCCACTTGGTCCCCTATACTGATATTCTTATTGATACCACTACCCCCATTTGTAAATCTATTAAGGAATGGGTAGCCTATCTAATTGTCATATCATAATCTTAAAGAAGAGTTCTTACCAGTGATCCAGTGGGAATTTGCTGTGATTTTTTGGAAGACCAGTTTGATTCTAGGCCATGCCGACGACTCCATATAGCATCTGCTTCCTAAGAGGATCATGTACATGAATCTGATTCTAAGAAAATCCAGATAAAAAGAATTTTTTTGAATAACTTTTATATGAACTTTTCCATCAAGGTATGATTGAAGTAAATCAGGTTCTTTATGCCTTTCCCTCCAAAATTGTGAGGGAAACAACATTTCTTCCATGAGTCAGTGATGATTCTCTTTTCATTAATACTTCCTCTCCATAAAAAATTCTTCATAATTGTATTCAATTTGTTTATGATTGATGTAGGCAAAAGATAAACCATAAATGAGTACACAAGTGTTGAAATGACAACATTCTTGAAGAGGAAAATGAGGCATTCCATTGAAATCGACTTCCACTTCCATGAGGCTAGACTTCTACGGATCTGATCAAGTGCATTTGAAAAATGCATTGTGTGAGGTTTTACCCAGAACAAGGGAACACCCAAGTAGAAAAAAGGCCAAGTCCCCTCCTTCAGACTGAAGGAACTGATTAGAATAGTATATCTAGATGTCGTAATTCTCTTCCCAAATTAAATAAAGGACTTGTCCCAGTTAATTTCTTGACCTGATACATTTTCATAGTGCTAGAGAGCCTTTATTAGTTTTTTTATGTTTCTTTTATCCCCCTACATGAAAATGACAATTCCATCATTAAATAAAAGGTGGGTGGGAATCAATACCTCAGGATGCTCTGATTATCTTAAAGTCACCCCGATGAACCATGTCGAGAAGAAGTATGCTTAGGCCGTCCACTACAATGGAAAAGATAATTGCATAGAGTGGGTCTCCCTATATCACCCCCCTTGATCATATGAAATATCCCTCCGGAGACCCATTGATAAGTATAGATATGCATTCTGAATTAAGGAGCACCTTTACCCATTAAATAAAATTCTTGCTAAATCCAAAACACTACATAACTTCACCAATGAACCCCCATTCCATTGTGTCAAAGGCTTTTTCGATATCAACATTAAGAGAAATGTTCCCTCCTCTAGTGGGCTTCCTGAGATGGTTCGATGCACTGGGTCTGGTCCACCAAACCAAGATGTGTAATTTGTGTTTTTTTTAAGTCTTAATGACTCCATGTGTGGACCAGGAACAGGGGGCACGTGGTTTTCAAATTACACGCCATGTGGCCCACTTGGCATGGTGTGTTGACCCTTCGGGTTAGGGTTGGACCATGTACCGCATACATGGCCTTCCTGGATGGATACCATGCTACGCGGATACTACAAAATGTGTGTCCCACTGGACACGAACGTACATTCACATGTCGCATCCCCAAGTTTGTACTTTGGATGGATGGTGAACAATATTACACATTGTGTATTTGGAACAACACAATAAGTACTCATCCAAATAACACTTCTTTATTAAAGTTTATTATAATATTATACAAACCCCTGAGACATGTACCATAGTGTGGTCTTAAAGCTGAGGGAGAACACATGGTAGGTATTTCATATATATGTGTTTAATTTAACATCTATGTAATGTTCATTTATACTCATTGGGTTCTTATGAATAGGAATTCACATGGTTTCCTCCAATTTACATGTTACCTAAAAAGATAATTTGAAATGAATTTATTTGTTGAAAATTAGTTTGATGAGATTCTCAAGGAAATTCTGAAAATGGATTAGGATATAAGGATTTATCAATTGAAGATGATAATTAATTGATGCGAGCATAATTTATCTTAAACCAAAATGATTAAAGAATTGAATTCTCATTTTATTTATGCATAAATATAGTTGCATATATGGATGATAATAATATCAACCAGGACCTTTGAATGTGGATGGTTTATTTTAATTTATTTATTTAAATTAAATTTGTGTACATGTGATCTTTCTCCTCATTAATATGTTGGGCATGTGTCCCCAAGGATTATTTTATGTAAAACCCCATTTTACCCCTCACATGTTTGTGATTTTAAAACAATATGTAAGGGATGGAACTCCCAAGCTAGTTGAGGTGGTTCAAGCTGGAACCAAGATGAAACCAATCTGAGGAAATATAGAGGTGGATAGGTGGAAAGCGGTAAACATGAAACCAATATGTTCAAGGTGTTTCTCCCCAAGGTCAGAATAAGTTTATCTAACTCTTGATAAGCTAAACATTAGAAAATATCATAATCAAGCCCTTTACTTTATTTTATTTCTATCAGTTGCATGGTTTATCATTATGAATATGTTTTCACGATCACATAATTGATGAATTAAAAAAGCATGCAGGATGGAACTCAACTAAACTAGGTTTATGTGTAAATATTATCAGGACATGGTTAATATCTTAAGTAATTTCCAATTAATATTAAAAATCATGAGACAATTATAATAATAAATTCATTCATAAGAGATAAAAATCCCTCAAAAAATATTAAGTTAGACCAAGCCATATGTTACTTGATTAAGGGAAAATCTCAATAAAACTATTTTTTTGACCAACCCCTGAGGGGTCATTTACTTTTATATAGGAATCCATTAATAAAGCTTTCAGGTTGAAATAACCATATTACATCAAGTGGAGGATCCCTTTCTATACATGGTGTGATATTTGAGGAAAGAGTTGAAGAAATACAAATTCAGGATTTCAAGATTGGGAAGTCCACTCAACAGATCAAGGAGTTGCAATCCCATAGTTAAAAAAGGCCTACCCTCATAAATACCATAACATATCTTTACCAACCCTTGTTGGTTTTATGCGAAGAGGAATATGGATCCTTGATACATGAATATGATGGAAACTGTACATTCTGAGTTCAATGGTGAGGTTCATTGGGACTTGATAAAATAGTGGGAGACATAATAAAATTAATTTATTATTTCTCATTAAATTTAATCAGGAAAGTACAAATGATCAGATCTTTTATTTGTAGAAAAAAATTTACAATCTCGTTAACCGCACTATCCTTGCTCTTAATTATGTATAAAGACAACACCCTCACTGGTAGTAACTTCCAGGAATGGTTGAGATACCATTAGGTTATTATATTCCATGAATGGATGTCTTATGTTCTAGAGTCAACATTACCTAATCTGCCTACCCAAGAGTCAAGTGAAAACAACTACTTGATATATGAAAAATATACGAATGATACGGACGATGTTTAATGTTTGATGATGTCATCCATGTCTAGTGAGCTCAAGAAGTCTCAAGAAAACATGGATGCATGTAGAATGCTCGATTACCTCAATGGTCTTTACCCGAACAGAGAAAGACAAGAAAGGTTTGATATCTCTAAGGAACTACTTTAGAGTATTCAGGGAAAGGTTACCCCAGATGGGTCTCATTTATTCAAGCTAATTGTAAACATTGAGAGCCTAGAGGTTCTTGGGTTTAAAATCCCTGAAGAACTAGGCACCGATCTCATTCTCACATCACTCCCTCAGAGATTCTCTATATTTATTATGAATATCAATATGAACAAAATTGATAGATCTTTATTTGATCTTCTTATCCTCATCTGCATGTGGATAAAGATATGAAGTGTGACAAGCCTTCTGTCCTTATAGTGAATAAAAAAGGAAATTGAATGCAAATTGATTTAATCCCAAAGCTTCTTCACACCCTTCCAAGAAAAGGAAGATCAAAGGGGAGTTAAGAGAACTGGAGGCTGTTTGTTTTTCATTTGTCTAGAAAGGCCACTGGAAGAAGAACTTGACCTATCCTAAGAAGCAAGGGGAAGCTTCGGGTGAATTTTTAATGGAATGTAATCTATATGTATCTAAAAATTGGGTATTAGATACAGCTTGTGGTTCTCACCTATGTATCTAAATACATGAACAAAGTAGATTAAATAATATTGACCAAGGGGAGGTAGATCTATGAGCAACCAACATAGTCAGAATCACTCCTATAGCTGTCGGTAACTATCACATCACGTTTCCAACAAGGGTGATCTTGGGTTTAAAGGGTTTTTATTAAGTTTTGTTTATTACTACAACATTATTTTTTTGTCTAGATTCGATACCGATGGATTTTTTTCATGTTTGGAAATTAATGTTGCTTCTTTTAAAATGATATCATTTGTTTTGGTATGGATCATTTATACAATGGTCTTTAAGTGTTGTATTACATAAACCATGTAATGGAAATATATAACAAAGATACTTCACATGAATCATACCACACACAACTTTGGCATCACCGGCTAGGTCATGTAAATAAGAAACTCTTGACAAAGTTACATCAAGATGGATATTTAGATACTTTCGAACTAAAACCACATGGCGTATGTCATGAATCTCTACAAGGAAAAATGACCAAATCCCCATTTAGTGGGAATGTTGAAAGGGCTAAAGAAATTCTTCAATTGGTTAATACCATTGTGTGTAGACCATTTCTCTTTGAAGCAATAGGAGAGAACTCATACTTCATAACTTTTACTAATGATTTTAGTAGATATGGATATATATACTTAATGAGGTATAAGTAATATTCTGTTTTTAAGTTCAAAGAATACAAGAATGATGTTGAGAACCAACTTGGTAAGAAGATTAAGAAACTCCACTCTGACCGTGGTGTAGAATATCTTAATCAAGAATTCATTGATTAGTTATGGGATTTCGGGATCCTATCCCAACTCACTCCTCCTTGCACATCCTAGTATAATGGTGTGGGAAAAACGAGGAATTTCACCTTGTCTGACATGGTGAGAACAATGATGAGTGATGTGAGTCTTCCATTATCCTTTGGGGGATATGCATTACAAGAAATGGACCACATACTAAAATAAGTACCAACTAAATAGATAAATGGTATTCTAAACAAGTTCTGGAGTTGAAAGAAATCAACGTTATCCAATTTACATGTGTGGGGAAGCGATTCATTTGTTAAGGCCTTTTTTGGTAACAAACTTGCACCCTAAGCCACAAAGTGTACCATTATAGGATACCCTAAGGAAAAAAGAGGATATTGCCTATACAACCCCTTAGACAAAATCGTTTTAGTGGAAAGACATGCTATATTCCATGAGAGGGAGCACATCTCCAAAAGAAATAGTGGGAGAAAGATAGACTTCTATGAAGTCGAGGCTTAAGGTACACAAGAGTTGGTACAGGAACTGATTCCACAAAGTCCCGTGGAAGAAAGAAATTTTCCAGAGACACTAGAACTGTGTAAGAGTACAAGAAAGGTTAGAAAAATAGAACGGTATGGTTTTCTAGTTATCGAGGATGGTGACACATTATTAGTTGATAATAATGGTCCTCTGACCTAAAAATAAGTAATAAGTGGAACAGATGTTTCCATGTGGAAATAATCCATGAATTATAAAATGGATACCATGTAACAAAAAAAAGTCTAGATTTTGGTAGATATTTTAGTAGATGTAAATCCTCTTGCTTCTAATTGGGTATTTAAGAAAAAACTAGATATAAAAGGAAAATTCAGTACCTATAGAGCACCACTTGTTGCAAAAGGGTTAATGTAGTGTCAAGGAATTGACTTTGAAGAAACCTTTTCACCAGTTGAAATGTTAAAATCCATCATTGTTTTATTTTCCATTACTGCTTACCATGACTATTAGATTTGGAAAATGGATGTCGAAACAACATTCTTTAACGATATCCTTCTGGAATATTTCTAAATGACACAACCTGAAGAGTTTCTAACTCCAAATGACGCCAACATGGTATACAATTTGTAAAAATCTATTTATGGATTAAAGCAATCATCTATGTCATGTAACATTCATTTTAATAAAGCCATAACGTCATTTTGTTTTATCAAGATTGATTTTGAGCCTTGTGTCTACAAATAATTTAGTGTGAGAACAATCATTTTCCTAATAGTATATGTTGATGATATATTACTTACTAGAAACAAGGTACCCGTATTATAGTCTGTTATTGAATGTTTGGATCAATGCTTCTCTATGAAGGACTTGGGTGAGGTATCATATATTCATAGGATCAAGATCTATCGTGATAGATCTGAGAAATTGACGGGCCTAAGTCAAAGTAGATACACTAATAAGACACTGAAGAGATTCGGTGTGGAACAATCCATGAGGATATTGTTTCCAATATCACAAGGCATTCATTTATCCAAGAAAATTATTCCTTAGACACATGAGGAATGAAAGATAATAGTAAGGACTCTATGCACATCAGCGATTAGGTCAGTCATGTATGTCATATTATATACATGCCCGGATGTATCCTACGCATTGAGTATGGTGGGAAGAAATCAAGAAGACGTGGTGACCACCATTTGATGGCAGTCAAGACTATCCTAAAGTATCTAATGTCTACTAAGGATATTTTCCTAATTTTGGAGGAGATGAGGAAATTGTCATCAGAGGATATGCAGATTCTAGTTTATAGATTGATCAAGATGACATGAAGTTGCAAACGTGATACATCTACACTTTTAATGGAGGTGAAGTGAGTTGTAAGATCTCAAAGAAGAGTGTGGTAACAGATTCTACATTAGAGTCCGAGAATATCGTAGCTTCTAAGGTAGCTACAGAAGTAGTTTGGAAGAGAAGCATCAGCCAGGAGCTGGATGTCATACCTATATGTAAAGATCCTATCACATTGTACTGTGATAATGTTGCAGGTAGTGGATCTCTCAAAAGAGCTAAGGTCGCATTAGCGGATGAAGAACATACTTAAGAAGAACCATAACTTGAGGTATTTTTCTCAGATAGGTGAAGTTTAAGTGAGTAGTATTTCCATGGATGATAACATGGAGTACCATTAAATAAATCCTTTACTCATTAGAAACATAATCATCATGTGAGGTCTAATGGACTGAAATTCATAAGCAGTTGGATCTAGTCCAAGTGGGAGTCTATAATAGTTGGTGTCCTAGAACTAACTGGTTGTAACTTGATTACATGAATATTTACTAAATTTAAATATTAAACATCTTAGTACATATTGTTCATTATTTCTGTATCACTATAGTGTAATAATGACAAGAAGTATTTGTCGCATTTACAAGGTCATAATAGTTCCCTACTTTGATGAGAACCTTGAAGTTCTATGGAAATAATATTAAATATAGTTTTTCAGTTGGATGACATACTATAATAGGAAACAGAGTGTACAGATTGTCATTTTCGAGTACTCGTAAGGAGATTAGACTTCCTCTCATGAATTTTGGACATGTTAATCTCCAAGACATGAGATTATGAGAATAGATCCTCCAGTAGGAATTCCTCATGTTTTTGAGTCGTCAGATATTCTTATCATCGAGCATGTGTAATAATTCTTATACTCTAATATTATTATTAATATGTGTCATGACTTGAACACATTGATTTACTGATGAAACCCATCACGCAAACAGTTGGCAAGAAGTAGGGTACATTGGGTGCATCACGAGTGGTATGTTATTATTGGATAAGTTGAGGAAATATTTGTCCCCTCCATTTATGGAAGTTGATATCTTATCCCTTTGATTGAAATAGAACTGTCATGTGAATTTCCATGGCCATGGTGTAACAACAAGTTTATTTCAGGTAGTCAAAGAATGATGTATGAAGCACAAAGGCTGATGACACTATCATGAAACTTTCATGATGAGATATTGAGACAAATGGATTATATTACAGAGTGATATTTCGTATGTGGATATCATTTTTGTGACTTAAGTTCTTTCTCTTGGGTTTCTTGACTAGTTTCTAGATGGTACTCTTGGAATATAGGCAATCCTGCCTAATGCCAACGAGAAAGAATCCTAGAAGGTCACACAATAAGTGTTTTTGGTGGTCTCAGTTAAATTTTATTAGAATTTAATCAATGGAATAAATATTATTCTCAAGACAGTGGAATAATTTTATTCATGTTAACAAGATTTCATAAATTAAATAAATATTTATTCAAGGGATTTTGGGTAAAATATATTTATTTATTTTATTGAACATTTAATAAATATTAGTTTACGAGTTGGAAAATAAAATATTTATTTAAGAGAATAAAATATGTAGTTATTTATTTGGGTGTTCAATAAATGTAATTAGAGTTCGAGTAGAAGAAAAATGGTCCCATAATAAAATAATTATTGGTATGATGGTAAATAATTATTTAACTAGTTGGAATATGTTAAAATAATAATAACTCTATTATTATTTTGTGATACAAAATTTTATTTAAAATTCCATTTTGGGAAATTCGACACACCATAAATAATGGCGCAATATTATTATTAAAATAATGGGTTGTATCTAGGGTTATGAATTTATTTAATTGTATTTATGCAATTAAATATTATAATTGAAGCCTTAGTTCGATAAATAGACACGTATGTCTACTGTGAGATATACCAAACAGCACACATATTGAATTGAGAATTTTTGAGCTAAGTAATTTCTCTCTTGAATCCTCTTCCCGCCCCTCTCAATAACAAGAGACATTCTTCAAGACCGAAGAACAAGTGATCAAGAATGACTGACACAAGACACTCGCTTTTTCATGCTAGCACACAGAGAATGAGTTGTATCAATCAGAGGCCATCAAAGCATGTGTGGATCATTTCTAGAGGGATTATCATTTCGATCCTCATAAGTGCAACATGACAATCCCAAACGGTCATTCAGGATGATCAAAATCATCAACGAAGAAAATACTGAAGATCAAGATATTATTTTGTTTATGAAATTAATTAAATTAATTTTAAACATGATTTTCAAGATCCTCTCTAAAGGTTTCAGGCCTCTTCCTTCTTTATCTAAATCTTTTATTCTATTCTGTGGAGACTGGATTCCATCATCATACTGATCCTAGAATAATAATTGATCATGGTAAAAATTAATATTGGGTGTCGGTCCAACCGTGCTTCCACTGCATCCATAACCTTCAACACAACCCAATGGGGCTCAAGCCAATACTACCCCTAGCCCACCTCCATATATGATGGGTTGGAGATATGTTCCAAAATGCATAACTAATGAGGGATTACTTTTCCCAATTACCAGAATTCATGCACCCAACCTTCTTGATGTAGAAGTTTATAAAAATGATAATAAAATTTTAAACATCTAGAGGATAAACCATTCATGTAAGCCCTATAGGGAGTAAAATAGTATGACAGTGTAAACTAAAATGTAGTAAGGTAAAAATAAACACCCAAACAAAAAAGGTGTCTGAACCTGAAGAAATGAAAAATCTAAATGCTAAGAGATCTTGGCCTTGATCTCTATGATCAGCCCACTTTACATGGTCAAATTCACCAGGTATCCTTATTCTCCTCTATAATCACCATCGACTTATCCTTCATGTGAATAAGACATGACACATTTAGGTGCCTCCCATTGAGGCTTGATTATAAGCATACCTAGTAGAATACCCTAAAATATGACGGGGGAGAAGTAAGAGTCACAATAGGAATAGGCATCTCATCTAAAAGCAAGAGAGTAACAAGATCTAACTACATGCATATGGAAATAAATATTCTCATAAAAAATAATCCCAAATGAGAGGTAAATGGAATATCCATCTCCCAATCCATCCCATGAAGGATTTATAATAGTTCCAAAGGTCCATTAAAAATGCCTAACCTCAAACGCATCTTTCTAAAGACATATCCATGTCAAAAAACACCTATAAACGATTCCATATAGTATAGTGTCACAATCTCTAGTTATAGGACCATTTCCCTAATACAATAGGAGGGTTCCACTTAGTATATAGAGGACCTGTACCATGGATCCCCATGAGGGTTCCACTTTGTAAATACCTTGAGAACCCATGCCTTCTCCTAGTACGAGGGTTCCTCTCTAATGACCAAAGAACCCTACTTTCACTCTGTATGATGGTTCTACTCAATGGTCGATAGATGACACATAACCTAACTCTACAAGAGGGTTCTGCTCAATGATCGATAGAGGGACCATACCCTGGATACACCAGAGTGTTCCACACTACATTCGGAAAAGAACCATTCCCTAATCAGTATGATAGTGTAACTATAGTGGTAAAGAACTCATACCCTAATACCCTAGGATGGTTTCACTCAGATAGAAGATAGAGGATTCATTCCATACACTACAAGAGAGTTTCACTATAATATCTCTAGTGATCCTTCTATATCAATGTTATTTTCAAGCATTGATTAAAGAATAATCACTCTCATAACATACCTCATTATATCTAAAAAACACAATAAATGCTTAAATCGTGTTCTACATAGAAAAACACTTAAGATAGGCTACTCATGGGAAAAAATCTGAGTAAAAAAAGGGTATATGAGAGGTAGAACTTTCTTGAAAATATTTTGATGGTAAACTGCATGTATGGGGACTCACATGGCATGTGGTCCTACTTGGTTTTCTAGGTTTGTCACTCTCATTACACAAATCATTTTTCATGTAGCATAGTATGGAGTGTAAGGAGGCTAAACAGTGTACATCACCCAATAAGGGTCCTACCTATGCTCTAGGAAGATTCCATCTAAATTTTCTTATGCTTTTGTACTCTGGTACTCAGCGTGTCCTCCTACATGGGGGACTGCCCATGTGATCAACCACATAGCCTATCTACTCAGGGAGGGTCACACGAAATGTGGCCCAACTACAAAATGTGATATCCTCACATTTTTCAAAACCCCATCACAACATCCATAGGGGTACTACATGGTGTTTTTTATCCTATTACAAATTATGTAGTTAGGTTTCTTATAGAAATTTAGATCTTATCCATGTAATAAAAATCTATGAATGTTGCTTCAAATATCACCTACAGGTTTCCCAAAATCAATGGAATGAATATTTTTACATCATTTATGACCATTCAGTTCCTTGAAATAGGACTTCCATCTATCCTCGTGAACCCTACACAAAGTTTTATGCATTATAATTTTACATAATGCCTCACTGAATCTCCATGTCCATAGTACAATAACCCATATCGCAAAATAAAATTGAACCCTTCATTGATTCATCAGTTTTTCTATTTCATGTGAATCCATCATGAATGTGAGGGTTCAATCATGCTTGATCCGACCTGGAAATATAGGATAGTGGCCCAATAGACCTATTAAAAAGAACATGAATAAAATTAGGGTAAATAACATAAATAATGGTGAAATAATAATTCTCTATGTTTTTTGGCTAGGAAATACATATTCGGATTTCTAGGGTTAGAAACATGGCATAAATTGAATAACAAAATTTCAAACAAATTCATAGGCTTATGCACATGTCATGACATGACCCTACCCGACCTCGAGCCGCAACTTCCCAAAGCCCGCCTCCATAGGCCAGGGGATGGGGACCAGCGCCGAAGGCATAACAACTGGGGAAACCTTTTCCTATGTACCTGTACACACAAACGCAACACACTCGATGAAAAATTGAAGAGTGAAAGGGAATGTAAAGTACTGACTGCTATAAACAACCACAAGAGTGCATCGACCTCTAAATTGTACACAGTAAAAGTTGAAGGTAAACTGAAAAGAAAAAGGGAAAAACACGTGCCCAACCACAAAAGTGACATAACCCGACAACAGGTAAACAATTTAAACAGATGGGAGAGTCCCACACCTGGATCCCGACTACGACCATCGTACGCTGTCCAAGCTCCCGAACTCCTAAGCTCTGCTGAAGTCACACCCAACCTATCCTTCATCTACAAGGACACACCAAGTGTGGGAAAATCCCAAGAAGGGGTGAGTATAAAAATACTCAGTAGGATTCCCCAAAGGCTCGAGGTAGCAACAATGGAGGTACTGAAGAGGTGAGCAGTAGATCGAACAGGGAAAAGTAAAGGAGTGAAACTGAGAGTGCAGTAAAGAGTACAGCTCAAACCAACAAGGGGAAGGAAGTAGACTCATCCAAATGCAAGGAGCTATAATTAGTGAGAATATGAACTTATCGTTGATTTTTCGCTACCTATAGCAAGAGAGTAGACTTTTCCAACCATGAGAAGCTTGACATGGAAAGCACGTGACTTACCCTACACGACATCGCCTCTCCTAGAAAGAGAGTAACCAAAAGCCAATAAGTAGGTACTGGAACAAGGTATCTACATATATATATGCACTGTCAAGGAACCCGAACAAGATCATAAGGATATCTTCGTCCCGTATCCCAGCCCAAGAAAGTGAGTAGCCAACTTTCCCAGAAGTAAACATCATTGATTCCAAGCATCTCGTACGTCTGCCCTAAACTGCAAGTCAAGGGGCTTCAATCACCACACCTTGACACTATCTACTTTGGGGGGCACTGACTCGCCCGCACGGTTTTAGTTCATGTCTCAAGGACGCTTCTCGGTGGGGAAAATGCCCCTCTTAAATGAGAGTTCTAGGGAACGTCAAACCACACCTCATCACTGCCCCGTAGTCGAGAGGTCTCCTCAAAGTCGATAGGTGACCCCCTGCCCAGCCCCGCTAGAGGGTAATCCCTGGAAGTCAATAGGTTCCCACTGGAGGGAGACCCGGTAAGAGTCGATGGGTGACACATTTCCCAGTCCCGTAAAAGGGTAATACACTAGAGGGAGACCCAGAAAAAGTCATTGACGAGTCCCAATTCCCAGTCTCGAAAAAGGGTACTCCACTGGAGGGAGGCTCAGAACTGTCATCGGGGACCACTTCCCAGCCCAGCTGGAGGTAAACCCGCCATCGGGGACCACTTCCCAGCCCCGCTGGAGGTAAACCTGGAACTACTCTGGCCATCCCAGCTGGATGGTATTGCACTGGCCATCTCTGCTGGATGGTAAAACTAGCCACCCCTGCTGGACGGTACAACTGGCCACCCCTTCTTGATGGCACCTCACTGGCCAGCCCTGCTGGAAACAACCTCCTGGCCAGCCCTGCTGGAAACAACCTCCTGGCCAGCCCTGCAGGAAACAACCTCATGGCCAGCCCTGGTGGAGACAACCTCCTGGGTAGAGGATCGGTGCCCGCGTAATGTGTTGGTCACACCGAATCCACAAGAACTCTACCAGGGAAAACGAAGCATTTGTGCCGTCCAAACAATCGAGAATAGAACCAGGGGAAAACCACTCAACCCTATTGGTCGAAACCATCGTGAACCGGACCAGGGGGAAACCCACTCAACCTTGCTGGTCAAACAAAAAAGAATAGGACCAGGGGAAACTCAACCCTGCTGTTCAAACAAATGAGAACTAAACTAGGGGGAAACTCAACCCTTCCGGTCAAACAAACAAGAACAGAACCAGGGGAAACTCAACCATGCTGGTCAAACAAATGAGAAGAGAACCAGGGGGAAACTCAACCCTGCTGGTCAAAAAAACAAGAACAGAATGACCCTCAATGTCACGAGAGGTCAAGGGTATGCAATGTAGAACCTGACACGCACATGGGTCCCACAAGACGTGTGGCCCCAAGTCGACTCCAACCAGGTGCACAAATATTCTCAGGT
Source organism: Viscum album (assembly GCA_963277665.1). Taxonomy (NCBI): domain Eukaryota; kingdom Viridiplantae; phylum Streptophyta; class Magnoliopsida; order Santalales; family Viscaceae; genus Viscum; species Viscum album. Next base: position 711,718,250 of record OY728155.1, read on the forward strand.
ACAAACAACCACATGTACCTCCAAGTGTTCCCATATACTCCCAAAGTATACCCCATTTCCAGCCCAAGGTCTATCGTGCACACGACACCCAGCGTCAACGTGAAGGGAAAAAACATAAAATATAAAACATGCCACCTCATCAGCCCAGGCACAGCCAACTACATCTCTTCAAACATTTACTTCACTCACACAGAAGTGCACGCGATCACACGCCAAGGGTTCTCTGCAAACACCGCTATAGGAAGCACCACCGGTACACCTTTCATATTTCCACATTTAATAAGATCATATAAGAGGCTCCGCTCATGCGAACTGATTACCCCATTGTAATCCTCGCGGAAAAACATGGGAGATAGACAACTTACAAGCCTTAAACAGATATCCAACGGAAAAGTCACCAACACCACTTTACGCCCAAACGGCGTCCCGTGATCCCGAGCCTCGGCCTTGAAAACAGTCGAGCGCATCCCACCATTGCGATCCCCTCGGGAAAACACGTCAAATGGACTGCTCACTTGAGTGGAACGAATATGCAGAGAAAAATATGTGTTCCAACATACCAAACATGAGTGGTGCTGCGTGGGACCCGCATCCCGGTCCCGAAACACGGCCAACAGATCGCACCATTGTGATCCTCTCAGATAAGAACACAAGATGTACTATTCACTTGTCCAAAACAGATACCCGGTGATAAAACTAGAAATCACCGCCAACTCCCAAAACGGCCCTGACGGTCTCAGACTAGTGTGCTAAATTGAAGCGAGCGGATTACACCATTGCAATGCCCTCGGAAAAACACCGAGGATTGACTACTCGCACACCCTGAATGGACGTCTGATGAAAACGTTGCAAAAAGATGTGTGCAGCGCGAAAGATGGGTCATGGGGCCCATGTCTCAACTCCAACTTCAACGCCTAAAACCACCCTTGAAAACATCGTCTCAACGCCAGGGTCTCAACGCCGCTGACGGTGCTCAAAACGGATATCGGATGTGTCCGCGCTGCCCAAAACAAAAACCCTGAAAAAACCCCAATTCACTTAAAGGTGTGTCGCTCCTCTGGGACCCCTCATTTCGGGAATTAAAACCCCCGAAACCATCTCAAAAAGTTCGCCTCAAATTAAGGGGTGCATCGCCGTAGACAGTGCCCAAATCGGACGCCATGCGGATGATTTATGATATTTAAATCATTTTCATAATAATAAAAATATTATTCTTATTCTTATTATTATTATAAATTATTTATTAATTTTTATTTTATTTTTATTCTTTGTTTTTCTCTCGTCAGACTCCCACAGGACCAGTATTTGCGGGTCCTTTGTTTGTCAGTCGTGGTCCAAAGACCCTGGTCTTCTCCCGCAACGACTGGCCAAAGGCCGGTCCTCTCTCGCGTCGCGCCCCACTGGCGCCCACTGCCGACGACCACCACGACTGGCCTCCGCCTTCTGATATGCGGACGCCCTCACAGACCGACGCTGCAGCCCTTTCCGCTCCCCGCTCGACCGAAGCCCGCCGACGCCTGCAGCCGCCTAAGCCACACGACCTCGGCCACCTCCGCTCGGCCTCACCCGCACCGACCCGCCGTGGAGCCGCCTGCTCCGCTCGATCGCAAGCCTCGGTCGCCTCTACTGTAGACCAGTTGTGCCGTCGACTCGAGCAGCCGCCACTACCTCGGACTTCCGCCGCTTAGAAGGCTGGATCCTCACCGGAAAACATCAAAAACCCATATACTCCGTCAGACGTTTTCCAACGCATCGGGACTCGGATTTTAAATCTGTAAGAACCATTGGAAATCTCGATATAGGTAATATGCATACATGGGATTTTCTTGAAGAAACAACAGAAATTAGATGCTACAATTTAGGCTCAAAGTAGGTGCGGAATTTAAAATGAACACGAAGAGATAATTTCTCTTTGGGCATTTCCCGACGCTTTGTCGTCGATCTGCCTTCACCGTATCCGAGATCTCCTTGATTGGAGAGGGAGGAGGAGGGCGTGAGGAGGAGCACTCCTTGATTGAGTTTCTTCTGCCAGGAGGTGCCAAAGGGAGGGGAGGAGGAGAAGGGGGGAGAGATGGGTTATAAAGAAAATTAATTTAAACCCCCAAAATGACCCGCATCTGAAACCTCCGACGCGGTCAAGATTAAGTCTCTCCTAGTGGAAACACCACTTCCCGAGCACAATGGTGGTCTCGAAATTTGATTCCTAGCTTCTGTTCAAATGTTATTAAACTCAATGCCTGAGGCCGCCAAATTACGAAAACGACCCTAGTTGCATTTTTCATAGAAGGCCTGCGCCCGCGAAAGTTACACCCCTCCTAGGGTAAACGGCACGTTCCAGACTCAACAGTGCCTTTGTTTTTCCAATCCGAACAACCATTTAAGAGATACTTGAGTTTAACGATTAAATGAATAAATTAATTATTTTATATATCCGTTTAATGTTATGGGAATGGGTGAGGGGTCCCAATGTCCCGTGCCGACATGTTTTATGTCGTTCCTAGGGTAAACACCTCATTTTGGACCCATCCATACTCTCAGATTAAGGATCAAAATTACCATTTAGGAGTTATCTCATTAATTTGGTGTGCCTAGTGTGAACGCACTGAAATTTTAATTCCAGCCACACTAGGGATCGGAATCGCACGCCATTTGAAGGTGCTATTCTGGAATAACATCAAGAATATTCCAATGTATTTTATAGAAAAAACTGGGTTCTTACAGAATAGGATCAATTTGAACAAATATCAAATAAACTACAGGCTTATGCTCAATCATTTAATAAATTGGAGTTAAATACAAAAAATGATGATTCCCACCTCAATTTGGATCATTTTTTGTTGAATAACACTCTCTCCAAATAATAAGATAAGTCTTTGTGTTTTTTGCACCGTGATCCACCTAGATCCAGAGTCTCATTACTAGCTGATCTCGATCCAGCAATGAGAGGTGGTAGGAATCTACTCACTATGATCCCAGAGTTATGTAGCTAGCCTAGTAGATCCTCCATATTTTTTATTAAGTTGAGTGAATTAGGTTTTTAGGTTTTTAATTAATTAATTAATTTATTAATTTATTAATCCACTAAACACACCCAAAAATGACTGTTTTCTCTGAAAACCCAGTGTCGCACCATTTTACGTATAACCTAGGTAAAACCTCATGTTTTTGAATCAACGATGGTATATGAATTTTTATATGAGACTCCATTTATGATTCATCCCATTTTATTTATGAAACCATGCCCATGTGAAATAAAATATATTCAATATATTTATAAAATTAATTCCAGACATACTGGGATTCAAACTCTTACGTCATTTTAGTGCTTGGATTCTAAAATATGTCTACATATATTATAAATTATTAAAATTAAACAACAGGGTCCTCAAATTATTCCCTCCTTCAAATTTTTTATCCACTAAAAGATAAAACTAAAAAAATCCAGGGATATTGTGCAATCATATTTCCCTCCCCCTCCCATGATCTCTCATGTATGATTTTATACTAACGCAACACTCAAACCAGGAGGATAGTCTATCCATGTAGGGTACTCTCCTTCCTATCCTTTTCTCCACAAGGTTCTCTAGAAAAGTGGCTCTATCCTTTATGTACAGGTCTATCTAGTCAATAATGTTAATGGGTCATGCATGAATCTCTTTTACTACAACACATGGAAGACATCGTGCACCCTCTCCAATTGTGGTGGTAGGGTGAGGTAGTAAGCTACCTCTCTAGCCCTAAACAAGATCTCTAATGGCTCGATGATCCTCAGGGATAACATTCCTACAATTAAAAATCCACATAGTCCTCATTGTGTGGAGAATTTTAGGAAAATGTGGTCTCCATGCCATAATTTCAAAGACACAAAACGTTGATATGCATAATATTTCTGATATCTCTGCTCTATCTTCATCCACTCTCAGATGACCAAGTCATTCTTCGTTGTCAGCTTCATTATATCTATCCCAAAAATAGATCCTTGATAGTCTCAGTATAGTATAAGGACAACCTTTATCTCCCATATAGGGCCTCTAAAGGTTCCATCCTTATAGTATAGTAGTTATTATTGAATGAAACTCTACTGATGGAAATTTATCCTCCTTGCTTTGGAAAAATTCTAACATACAAGACCTTGATATATCCTCCAGTACCTCAGTAGTGTGCCCAGTCATCCAATCTATCTAGAGGGTGAGACATCAAACTCATCCTTATTTGGGTCCCAAATGTCTTTTTCAGGTAACCCTACAATAGTAACATGAACCGTGCATCATGGTCAGAGCAATAGTCGAGGGAACCCTATGATGGTTAAAGATCTCTTATATGTAAAACTGCCCCAAACTCTTCACCGTACACTACTTTTTGATAGAAAGGAAGTTCACTGACTTCATAAGTCATCCAACTATCACCCATCTAAAATCATATCTTATCTCTATCTGCACAATCCATGTCAGGAAGTATATGGATATATTGTCTCATTTCCACTTTGTGATCCCAAGGCTCGGCAACAAACCTTCCAAAAACCAGTGGTCATCCATCACCTATTGATAGGTGTGGTATCGAGAGATGAACTCAGTTATGCTTCATATCATGCCATCCAAAAAACATTTTCGTTGAAGGTTTTGTAATTATTCCCCACACTGGGAAGTATTGTCAAAGTAAATGTATGAAACTATCTCATAACCTCCATTATTATTGTGACTAGGGCTAGCATCCATCCCTGGAAAACAATGATGTGCTTCTCTCATTTATAAAATCCATTTGGTGAAACACTTGAGGATATCTAGTCAAATAATAAATCATAGTCCATGTTTCCAAACATGGAATATCTTACACGGAGGAGGAGTGGAGGATTACACAACATCGATTGAAGTAAATCATAACCCTCCTACTCAACTAGGATCAGCTTCAAAGAAATCAACTTCTCTAATGCAACATACACCCAATGATCCTGAAACTTTATACTAGGAGAATCTACCACCACATTTCCCTTCCCTATAGTATAGACTACCTAAAATTAATAATTCTACATTAAATAAAACCATAACCTCAGCCTTAGGTTCAAATTTTTCACAACCTAAACCAGTAAAGATAGACCAATGACTACCCCAATACAACCTCAAATAGGATATGGGATGGTGACCAGCACTGAGTAGGAATATACCATAAATGGGATCCATTAACCTAATTTACCTGTTCACATGCACACAGCTCTAAGACCATAAAATATTTAAATGTAAATAAACTAAAATAAATGCATGAATACACCCATAATACCACAACCATAGTATAACAATAAAGTATTAAAAGTGGTATAGGGGCCAATTACAAGCCCAACAAAAAAATGTAAAGAGTCTAAACTGCTCCAAGGAAGAAGACTATAATAAAATGAATGCTCCCAAAAAAACTCAGTCACCCTTTATCAAGATACTCTCAACCATGTCTTTGTCCTCCCAAGACACCGTCAAAAGGTTCATCATATACATAATATAAGACATGTGTGGGGAGATCCCATGTAGGGGTTAGTACAAAAATACCAAGTTAGAGACCCAAAAAACAATAAACATAAAGAAACAAGTATAGTTAACAGGATATAAGGATAAAAATCAATGAATAATAGAAAACACCCAGATATACATAGGAAGGAAACCATACAACCAAGTGGTCAAAACCAACTTCCAACTGTAGGATTCTGCTCGAAGTAATGCTTGTTCTAGTAGAATCAACTCCATGAGCCATTCCATCCCCTAAGACTCTCATCAAATATTTATAGTTCATTAGGTACCACCCATGAAATATCATTACCCACAAAAGACCCTTATACTTAGATAGGGGGTCATGCCCAAATATGATGGGGGCACTATGAACCCAATATGGATCAACCATCTATGTAGTGTATTGTATACTAATGATTACACAAACCTTATCAATAAATACTGCTGGAAGCAAGATCATCATGCTGATCATGGAGGTCACACTGATTCTATAAACCCTACCTGGGGCATAATTAAGAAATCCGATCTCACCCCAGTCTCATTGAGGGATTCCATAAACTATATATGGGATTCATCCTCTAGAGAGGATCAAAATACATAGATAATTATATTATTCCAGATTTTACAATTGAGGGAAAGGAACAAGGTGAAATCATATCAATCAAAAATGGCATGAACTAAAGATAAGAAGATCTTCAAGCTGTCTTTAACAGAGTACAGGATGTCTATGTAGAGTACAAGGGGTGCCTTTGTCAACCTGGATCTTCCTATGTGGTTCAAACCTTCATGACATGAAAACCTCAACATACATGATATATGAGTGAAACACACATCCTGTAGTGGTCTCTTGGTCCATTCTCATGTTGGCATGTCCATGTCTATATACGGTTATTTATGCCATGTACACCTGGATCTATTTGTGTTGGAGTACACAACATGTCCATGATTGTTTACTTCTGGTCGGGTCTATGTACCTTATGAAGTACATATCGAGTCATCATGGGGAAATCACATGGTGTGTGACCATTTCACATAGTGTCTCATATTTAACTCTACCTGAAACCCAGGTATCATAGTCAGGGGTTCTCACTCTATGCGTGATATCAAAATAAACAGTGTTTCTATCAGAATATTAAATATCTATTGGGATCTTCCTTAGTTTCATCCATCACATCGCAAAAACTACAACCCTCACTAGAACATATAGATTGGGGTTTGATTGATACATTACATCATTTCTAGCTAGAATCTGAACTCAAATCCACTCAAAAAACACCTTTTCGAGTCACCCATCATCATTCATCAAAATATGGAAGAATGGAACATGAAAATTTATCATAATATTTCTTTCTTAACCCACCATCATCATCGCACAATGATTGTAGCCTTGATCCCAAGTCACAGCCATACTATCAGTTCATTGCACCAAAAAAATATCATGAAATGATAGTATACCAAGTATTCATTAAACCACAACCCAAAAGAAATTCATACAAGTAATGTGTATTGAACGGGGGAAGAAATAAAAAATCCATAAAATGTGAGGAATGAACCTTGACCTTTTTTCATTCATCCCTAATTCTTTTTCAAAGAAAAAGACAATCTAAGATGAATAAAGCACAATGAACAAATATAATTCCATAAAATTAAATCTACTAATGATGAATATATCAATTATATTCATGTAATTTATACACACTAATATGGGATTAAAGAACATGATGGAAAACACAAATCATCATCCTTCTTGGAGTTTGGATCAAACGTTGATGAAGAACAGTTCTGCATTTTCTTTGTGGATGAGATCCACAAAATCTGTTCGAACAACGATCCTTGATATGATTGGGGCATTTCATTGTTCACCATGAATTCTCTCCTATGTTGGTCTCTCTCTCTCTCTAGGGTTTTTTATCCAACCTTTATACAAAAGCAATGACTATGGATTTATAGAAAAATCATTCATTTCATCAAAAACAAATAAAATAAATAAATTATTTTATTTCTTTTATTCATTTGTGTCTGTGGAAATTTTTCCCAAACCATTTTGTCTTATAATGTTAATGTTGTTCCTTGGGTAAAACATGTGCTATAAAACTAATGATTCTCTCCGATTTTGGATCTAAACCCCCTTTTAGTAGTTATAAAACTTTTATAGGAAAACTATTCACACATGTTATTAATGTATTTAATATATTTCAGACATTTATTTTGGGAAAATTGGGCCAATGAATCATGTTTTTTCTTATTGCCTGGTCTTGAACATATTCCATGTAATCTCCAAACAATAATATATGAAAAAACTAAGACATTACATTCCACCCACCTTTTGTATTTTCTTCCTGAAAATTATAAAACCCAAATCAAAAAGATAACGGTACTAAGCTTTCATCTGGGTTTCTCACTCCTAGGGGATCTTGTAAATATTCTCATGATGCTATCGGGAAAGCGCTAGCAGAATAGATCACCCTTAAAGGAACATCTCCTACCAATCCTCAATCTCCAATTGGAACTCAAAAAATTTACTTCATCCTTGAGTTCTAGCTCACCCCAATTGATAACATTTGATGTGTTATACACGTATCTCTTTAGCTATGCCACATAGAAGATATCGTGTACCTAGTCCAAATACTGTAGTAGAGCTAGGCAATAATATACCTCACCAACTGTATCTATATTCTACAATGGAAAGGTAAATCTCGAAGATAACTTTTTATGAGGTCAAAATCTATGTAATCCACATCATGGTGAGACCCTAATGAATTCATGGAATCCCTTCTCAAACTCTAGAGATCTCCATCATCAGTTCGTATAAAACTTCCACTAGCTCGGTGTAGTCCTTATCCACATCTAGATGATCTTCACCTTTTCTATAGTAGCTCACACAAACTCCGGCCCCATGTGTGTTTACTCGTCTGGATCAGACCAACAAAGTGGTAATCATGAGGGTCACCCATAAAAGGCCTCAAATGGTTCCAAACTAATGGTGGAATGGTAGATTTTGTTTCATGAAAACCCCAATAAGGTTATATGATACCTATAAATATTGACAAAGTCCAACATGCATGTTTGAAACATGTCCTCTAAGATCTGAATGGTTCACTTAGTTTGGTCATCAGTCTGGGGTGAAAATCCATGCCCAAAAGAAATTAAATCCTGAAGTCCTCTCATATGCCTCTTCAAAATTATGATGTGCAGTGGGGATGACAATCTGAAATGATCATCTAGGAAAATCCAAGGATTCGTACAATATTCTTCTTGTAAAGGTGTATCAATATCTTTACTGAAAAATTCTCTCAAATAGTAAGAAACTGGGCTGATTTTGTGAGTTGGTCTATGATAAATCAGAAAGAATCATGGTCCCTAGGTACATGTGGAAACCCTTTCACACATTCTAGGGGTATCACATCCCACTTCCACTCTAGAATCTCAAGGGTTTATCTTAAAAATGGGTTAACTTGGTGCTCATCCTTTACCTACTAACAAGTGAGGCATCAAGAAAAAAACTATACAAGTACCATCTTCATTTTGAGCCACCAAAACAGATGTCAAAGGTATTGGTATATCTTTTCCAAACTAGGATGTACTAATAACGGGGATGTACATAAATCCCACATCACCTCCTCCCACAATGTAAAGTGTTCCATCACCCTCCCACTAATAATAATACAGTTCTCCCCACCCTCAGAATATCCATCAAAAGAATTTACAATAGATATTTGAGTATATAAGGTCTCACTGTTAGTATCTCCATGATGAGATTACATGACATACTATAAAAGTAGTGGTTTAACAACCATTGACTGAAGATATGAAGTGACATCCTTGTACACTATAGAAAAATGCTATAAAGATAATTGTTCTAATGCCTTGGCCAATAACCTAGAATGGGATATCATACTGAGATTATGTTACACCACATTACTCTTCCTAGGAGTATAAAAAATATCAAATTCCTATTTCTGGAGGAATTATATCAATCACAAATGTCACAAGTTAAGATCCCTCTGAGAGAATATATAATTGAGACTCTAGTGGTCATTATAGAAGAAAAATCACTCACCCAATAGGTAGTGTCACCCCATATTCAATGCGAAGACTACCACTAGTAACTCATGGTGGTGGGTCATGTAGTGAATATCATGTGGTCTCAACTAATATGAAACAAATAAAATCACCTCTTAGATCTACATAATAACATAGCCCAGTCTAGTCCCTAATGCAATGCAGAACATTATGTACTCAAAACCCTCCTCTATAAATATCAAGATGGGTGAACTTTTCAACCTCTTCCTCAACTCTTCAATATAATTTTGTCACTTTTCCATCCACAATCAAGGATTCTTTTTCCAGGTCAAAGTCCTCAAGGGTTATCCCACTCTATATAAATTTGGTATGTACCTTCTATAGTACCCTACCAACCCAAGAAGAATCTAAACCTCAATAATACTATAGGGTTACTTCTAAAAAAGTAAGACCTTGACTATCACTGGGTCCTCTTCTACACCAACCTCTCAGATGAAATTTCCCTAGAGGAGGACATGTCAAATACAAAACTATCAATTCAAGAGCTTCTCATAAATTTGGTTTCATCAGAGTGTATCTAGGACCATCCTCAAGTGTCTCAAATGGTCTTCCCCAGAAACTGAGTACACTAAGATATAGTCAATGGATTCTACCAAGAATCAATCTAAGAAAGGATTAAAGATCATGATCATTAGTCCAAAGAACATTTTTGGATTATTATTCCCACAAAATTTCATCACCAAGTACTCATAGAGACTATAGAAGCATCTTATTGTCATCTTCAGTATATCCTCATCTCGTACTCACAATAAATGATATCTAGATCTAAGGTCAATCATTGAGAACCATCATCCCTCTTCAAATTGATCATATTGGTCATCAATAATTTTATTCAATACATATTATTCACATTCTCTCAATTCAAGCATTAATATTCTAGAAATAACCTAAAGATATTATCCTTCTTCTTGGTGAATAACACTGGGGCTACCCCAGGGAAAACACAAATTCTCATAATGCTCTTCTCCTCTAAGTCCAAAAACTGCACCCACAGTTCATGAAGCTCTATGGGATCCATCTGATATATTGGTGAAAATATAAAAGTCAACTAAGGATGAATGTTAATTATTAATACTCGATCTAGTTAGGGAGGTAAAACTGGTACATCTTCAAGAAATATGTCATTATACTCCACCACCACCGTAGGGAACTATTATCCCATAGTATCCACTACTCCAAGATTCATGCTCTCCAAATGGTGGGAAATAAGATCCCAGATTCATGCTATCAAAATGTTGAGTAATTATATTCACTCTCATATTCTGAATATAATTATGTTCCACCATGGACTCATTTTCTCTAATAAATAAAAACATCATCCCATCACTGAAGACACACTACATATTATAACTAAAATAGTCAATCTGGGCATGAAATGTGGATAGCTAGTACATACCTAAAATTCTTCCATAAGGACTCATTGCATCTACAGAGAGCTCCAATACAAAACTCTCCCCTCCAGGCATCAAATCACACTGTCAGCATAAGTTTATAATCACATATTAATTACCAGTCAGTGTCTCATGACACAATTATTGAGTCAATGGATTAATTAGAATTTCAATGTCTTGAACTAGAGAAGTGGAAAGGAAAAAATTAATTTCACCTATTTATATATATCAATAATATAGACAAATTATAAAATAAACATATCATACCTCATATCATACCATGATCCTTGGGTTTATAGGCCTTCATATCTTTCATCTAGCCTAATCTCTAACCACCACATCCCTAATCCTGGTGTGGACCACATAGAGGTAGTGGTGGAAATATGTCAAACCTATGAACACCTCATACTGCTCTATCTGCCTCTATTTCACATTAGATTACCTAAAAACATGCTTATCCTACATCTATATCTACCTCAGTAGTCCCTCGACCATCTCTTGATTAGTTGTATGACAGGTTAGTTAATCCCAAACCAGATGTCCTCGACTATTACAGGAGAAATTTCACCTCTCCCATGACTGATTTGATCTATCTTGAGAGCCCTAAAATACTAACCCTACATTACAGTATTGTCTCATGAGGTTTCTGGCATGCTTGGATCCCTACGACTATCTTCATATGCCTTCTATCAAGGTCTCAGCATTTGGGTGGTCACTAGTAGCACCAACTATCAGTTCCTACTCTTCTAAGAATCTCTTTACTACTATGTCCAACTCAAGAACCCCAGCATAGGTGGGAATGAATAAGGATATTACTGAAGACCTAATGTCCTTGTGTAAGTTCTACATGAAGGTCGGTGCTCTGAAAAAAAGGATCCTAAACCATATCCATGGAGTACCACGAGAGATCGCTAAACCTAACTATGTACTCAACCACTGTCAAATGCAGACTCTCCATAATGCACATAGATCACAACATGGCCGTATAGAACTACTCCTCAATGGGATACTCAATGCCTTACTAGTGGAGAGTTTTTCATCATGAGATTATGTCACTAATCTATACCATCACCCATAAGATCCTTGAAGAATACTTTTAGTGAGGATCTCCATATAATCTATATGCATCCTTACAAGGTGAAAACTCAAGTTACATACTCTAGCCAGTCCTCTTCCACCTAAGGGTATATCTCACCCTGAAACGTAGGAGGTCGATGGCTTTGAAACTCATGCAATGCACTCATCCTGCGTGCATCTTTATCTAGTACATTCAGAGCTAGCTGCTACTCAATGGGTGGTAGTATAGCTGGTAAGCCACCTAGAGGTTATATCTCTGGTATATTCCCCTATAACAATTCTAAATCACTCGGTGGATCATACTCTTAATAACGCTATGGAATAATGTTTGGTTGTCTTCGTGGTGGAATCATGATATAAAACACGATATACCATGGTCAAAGAGTATATCTGGGGAGATGAGTCAAGAAGGATGTGCAAAACAAAATCCATTCCTATATGATTTGTGTACCAATGTTTTCTATGAATCAAATCTCTATATGTATTGATTCAAAAATCATGGTGATTAGAATCCTAGTGTGTGGATATTTCAGCCACCACACTAACACCAGAGTCCCTTTCTTGAAAGATGAACTCAATATAATAAACACTATTGCTCCAAACCAATCTCATCCACTTTGGTACTAAAGAAGAACTAACTGATCTGATGCCAAATTTTCATAACCAAACCCACTAAGGTCTAATTCATGATTACCCCAAGCCCACCTCCAATAGTCCAAGGTTTGGAGACCAGAACCGAGTAGTTATATACCACATATGGGAGGCATTATCCTAATGTGATTGTACACAAAAACATCTCAAAGATTATACAATGCTGAAATGAAAATAAACTAAAACCAGTGCATGAATACATCTCTTATACCACAACCAAAGCACAAAAATATTGTACTGAAAGTGGAAAAGGTTCTAAATAAAATCCCAACAAAAAACTATAAATAATAAAACAGGTTCCATGGGCGAGTACTACGATAAAATGCAAGATCCAAAATAACACCTTGGTCTATAAAGCTCAATCTATGTTCCGCCTTCTATGCATCCCCACTAAGCTCTGTCAAAATTGACATCATATGCATAAGAGATGACATGTTCAGGTAGATCCCATAGAAATATGAGTTTAAAATCACACAGTATGATAACCCAAAAACACTAAACACAAAGCAACAAGTGTAATCATCTCCTTACAAGGATAAAACAGAATGTATAGAAAAAGGCACCTAGATATACTCATATAGGACACTACACCACCAGGTGGTCACAACCAACTTCCATCCATATAATTTTTCTTGAAGCAATGATCATTCTAAGATAATCCTCTCCACGAGAAATGACATCAATATATACTCTCTTCGAAGTAGTCTAGGTCATTGGTCCCCAACTAATAAATATCACTAGACCCAAAAAAACCCCTAATACTTAGATATGGGTCATCCCTAAAACCATTGGGGGTCATCATAAACCCAATATGGATCAACCTGCAACATGGGGATCATATACCAATGATACCACAAACCCTTTCGATATGGCCTACTAGATGGGGGATCAACCCCCTGATCACGAAGGTTAAATTGATTCCAAAAACCCCACCTAGGTTATAAATATGTTATAGGATCTCACACTAGTGTCCTGAAGGGACTCAACGAACTCTATCAGGGATTAATTCTATATAGGTGATGGCAATCCATTCCATCAAAGAGTCTAAAAAATGACAAATAGAATCCTCTTAGAAAGAAAATGGTAAAATATATGAAGAAAATCAAGATTTGCAAAGTCATGAATTTTGGATTGCCTTAGTCAAACCAAAAGAGTGTTGGAGTGCAACCTAATTATGCTCCCAAAAATTTTGATAAAACTACTTTTTCACCCAAATTCATTTCGCCTAAGGTCCCATATTTTCCTATAAATTGACAATTGGGGTCCTCATTTAGAAGAACAAATTTTTTTGAAGCCCAATTGCTGCTCTGGTCGCCCAAGTGCTTCGTCGAAGTCTTCTTGAACTTTCATGGTAGTTCTTCAAAAACTTGAGTGAAGGATTTAAATGAGAATCATTGGATGTAAGTCCTTTTAGTATTTGAAAACTATAACACTTGCGCGCTTAAAGGGCCCAACCTCCATAAATCAGAAACACTTGTGCGCCACCTATTCCTTTCATATGAACTTGAGTGCCCTACTTCTGGGATTACCTGTAAATACTCTTAAAGGATTGATCTAAGTCTCTCTGAAGTATTACCATCAATGTTTTCTCTCACTTAAGTGAATATCAAGTCATGCACTTCTACTTGTGCACCCATACTTGTGCACCCTTATCTAATTGAGAGCCCCTTTTTTATTCACTTACTCTCTTTACTTTACAATCAATACAGCCACCATCAAAGCCATTCCTAGAAAGGATTCTTCTTCCTTGGATCCCTTTTATGAAATGGATTCTGTTGAGACCTCCACCCAAACCTCCTGACTTATAAAATATTTTTGAAAGGAACATCAGAATGTCTCCAATTTGGGTTTGTATTTCCTCAGTCAGAGATTTCCCACATTTTATTTTATAAGGGAGTTAGGATACATGGAATGTCTATGGGTTCGCATATCCACAGTAACATGGACCTTTATCCCAGGAATAGTGTTGGGAAGTTCTCAATTGTGAGAATAAGGGTTTCAGTCCTGACCACACCCTTCTCAAAGTGTTGAAAATGTCAAATTTCTAGTAGGGAAGGTATGGTTCACACCTACTTATCTTCCTTTTGAATAAAGTATATGTCTCCCTCTCCTACCAGGATCAATTTATGGGAATCCATCCTATTTTAAGCCCCTAACCTTCATCCCTTCTTCCTATCATTGGACCCTTTTCCAATGTTAAGTGAAAATAGGGAAGGTTCGTCGCCTTTCCCTCTTTCAGGTCACCTCATCCTTGTCCACTCCCACCGCCATAGGTGCACCACGTTCCATCTGAGGAAGAGGAAAGTTGTGGATACTCATGTTGAATATTTTACATTCTCTTGTTTCTTAGACCGATAATGACTCACGTGGTATTAGATATTTTTCATGGTCACAACATTTGCACAATCGATTGAACTACAAGAACTCTGATTCCTGTTCAAAATAGGATACGTAGGAAGCCTTCTCAGGGCCTGAGCTCACTATATGTCCTCATCAGAAATCCAATCATAATTCCCCTAATTTGGGAACCCTCTTTGGGAATAATCCACAATTTAAATTCTCAAATCACCAAGGCATCCTTTTTAGGAAGTAATCCCAAACACATTTCTCTCAAAGGACTATACTCTCCTATGAGAGTTATTGAACAACATGGGATTTGATTCCCATCTATATTGGATACATGGGAAGCCTCCTTGAGGTTCAAACCCAATACCTTTAATCAACCCTTTTCTCCTTGGACCATATTCCCAATAGGGTCTGATCCTATTTGGAAACCCATATCCTTTCCAAGTTCCTTGGGCTACTTCAGCATAAGTCACACACTACGTTTTGACTAAGAACCTATGTCTTAGATGTCTATATCACAGGACATTAATCTATATGTTTTGGTCCTTATCACATGACCTTAAAAGGTATGACATGTCCCATTCATTGGTCTTGAAATATGAGGTTTATGGTTCCTTTCAAAATGATATGTAGGTAGCCCATTTTATGCGCACGATCCCAAGATCAAACCAATCCATCATCTCCCTGGATAACAATAAATTCTAGAGTTCCCCCACTGAGTAGCTTAAAAACTAGTATCATCATAACAATGATTAAAAGAATATCTATGTAGTATAAGAGAGGATACCATTGATGGAGAACTTAGATTAAATAATGGCATTTCCATTAATGAAGAACCGCGAATATATATAGACGATTTTAAAATTTTCACATGATAAATAATTGATTTAAAATTCCAATGGATACTTATGATATACTTGGTGGATTAATATAGATTCACAAATATATCTTAATGTTATAAAAAGAGTCCCAGAATAGACAATAATTCCCCACAAAAGGGTGTGATGAGTCCAACCTCCCATCCTCTGGGCCAATGCATGTTCTTAAGTATCATGAAGTTCAAACTTAATGAACTCCTACCTTTGGAAAGTAGGTCCCCTTTGGATAAATAAATTTTGGATGATTCTGGTTCCATAAATAAATCCAAACGAAATCACTTGGAAGCTATGATTATTAAAACTATAATACATGTTTCAAGGAACTACGAAACAAAAATGGTGAACCCGACGTGAATCCTCAACCATGTTAATAATGGTACCCACCTATTAGGCCCCTACCAATTGATAAAGTTAAGCTAGACAAATAAATCAATCACGCATGTATCCATCTAAAAGATGTTTCTTTAATGGTGTTTGTTGTTCTTTAATGTTTTTTCTCAGAATTCCATTCACTCCAAAATGGATTTCTTCAAGACAACATCTGTGAACTTCCTGACTGCTGCTCAAATTAGATCCCCGTCCATGGAAAAGATGTCATCACCAACCCAGCATCTTTAACACTAGGTCTCTAATATGTATGTGAAGTAATATCACTAACACAGAACAATCCTGACTTTGGAGGATGATTTGAAGGCCCTCCTGGTTAATAACAATCCACGATCATCTGGCCAAAGACAACCAATGACCAAGAAGAAGATGGTTCCAGTCACCGTCTTCAACCATTTCGGGTCCTTATCCCTAGAACTCAATAATCAATCCCTCCCATACTACAGGTAGGTTGATCAAGAGGCAACTAAATGCCTGGATTCAAGAATGCAGGAGTCCTTCCTACGGACTCCCACCAACAATCACCACCAGCAGAATCACGCGGTAGTGAAGTCCCAACATGATGGGGGTGTTTCCTCTAGACGTTAGGCCTAGGTCTATTAGACTCAGGCACACAAGACAAATCACCAGGGACAATGTTCATTTAATAGGGAGTAGGTTCTCACCACTTCCTCCTTCGGAGAAGTCCATCACCCGAACTTGATAGAAAACAATGAGCGGGAACATACACTCATTTATCCTAATTTTTATGCTCATAAGACTTGTATGTTAGAAACCGACTAATCCCACCAGATAAATCCAATGGAGTACCATGAACAGGAATATACACCTGCTTAAAAGTTATTAGTCAGTCAGTAGGCTCGTCTAACTACATTTAAAGAAGCTCGCCAATCTAATGTGGTGGAAACTTGTAAACAAGAACATACACCTGTTTACAATCACCAATTTTTACAATAGTCTCGTGTGACAATATTGAAGGAAGTCTTTCAAACATACTTTATGGTAAATATCCTATAGGAACATACACCTGCTAATTTTCATCAAGTCTGTTAATAGTCTCATTTGGCAGTACCCTAAGAAGTCAGTTGAAATGCTCTAACGAAAAATTTTAGTCAGACCCAACTCTCTACCCCCATACATGTGTATTGGCAATACCCATTGATTGGAAAATGAGGAAATTATTAGTCATATACACATTCTATAGATACATAATGGGTTTATACTCCCATTCTGACTGCTGAAGTCACCAAACACATCTTATCAATAGTGAAATGGAAAATACAAATCCCTGCCTATATTCTGGAAGCATGCTTGGATATTATAACAACCACTTCGGCAGTAATGGGGAAACAAACACATATATATGTCCCCACACATGGGATGAAACATTGGAATTTCATACTAGAGTAGATAAACACCTCTTTTCCAGTCTAGGAGGGTCATGGGGTATACTCCTCCCACATCATACAAACAACAAGATCGGGAACATACACCCTTTTCAATTTGTGTTAATTGGTCCATTATGGTAACCACTCCAAGGAAAGAACATAAACTTTCCCATGATAACCAAATTTCCTAGAAAGTGGCCCCAACTAAATGTAAGAGAACATCCAAAAAAAAGTTTCTCCAAGCACTGTTGGAAAATCAGGAGTCAAGCATCGATTTAGCTCCTCTTAATGCTAGAGTTCTTGAATCCCACAGACATTTATCTATATCAACTCAAGATCCTACCCTCTAATTATCAAATTATGAGAGTAGTAGTAGTAATTTAGAATTTCCTCATTGGACACTTCATTATGAAGGCTTGCTTCATGAAAATTAGATCAATCCAGAGTTCCTATCTCTGGATGAGAGCCACAGAAACCCTCCATGTGTCCAGAAGACCAAGGAGCAAGAAGATTTATCCCATGCTGTAATCCACCATGGTGATCCTCCCCATGCTTGAATTCACTGTGAAAGTCCTCTACATAGTAGTATATCACATTTTCAAAACAATTCTATAATTGATAATGTAGTGATTTGAAAGCCCTCCTATCTCGAGGCAATTGCAAACATAAGGACAGTCATGTCTAATGCCTCGTCATTGAGAGGTGAAACAACTTCTCAAACAGAAGATATCTCAAGGGAATGGTCATTATCCAAACCTCCCTTAGGTAATTTGTCTTCTAATATAGAGCATCCACTTTGGTCAGACCAAGTGAAGAAACCTCCAGTTAAAGATGATGAAGATGTGTTAAACAAGACGAAACAATTGGCTAAGCGAGAAGTACCAGTCAAGTTCTGGCCTTTGGAAAATTCTCAGTATAACATTCCATAATTGATGACATAATATTGTATTCATGATATCCGCCTCAATTTATCGAAGACTATTCATCATTTGAAAACCAAAGTATTACTATATGATGAATATAAAAATAATGTAAAGGTAATAAAAGGGTTGAAAATCCAAATTGACTTGGAATCTCTCTCAGTTTACCAACATCCAAAGGTTGAAAAACAACCGAGAATCCTTCAAAATGTGTGCCTCAATGATATAAAGAGGCTACACTTGTTAATTTCTGATTCCATATCTAGTGTTCGTATTAGAGGATTGGGTGTACATGGAGCATTGCATTTCACTGCACTCCAAAATCATAAAATGTTGCCAAATGTGGTCTCATGCAATGTTATTGCCCACGGCTGGCCACAATCAATAGATTTTGTATGTAATAAAATGTATTCACAAGAACATGCCTTAACCAATTCTCATCATATTCAAACCTAAAAAAATAATTTGTCGAGTTACTTTTACATCAATCATCTGAGAATCTTGAGTAGGCATCCCGCTTAGAGGATATCAGAAGTCAGAGAATGAAAATGTCTAAAATAGCAACTCAATCTCTTGAAACAGGTGGTTTGAGTGTTTTTCATATAATACACCCAGCTAATGTACGAACCAAAATTCACAAAATCAGGAGAGTAGTCGCATGAATTGCAGCCTTATCTATTCAAGAATCACCCTAGCCTGCAAGGCTGGGGGATCAATTAATTCATCCTTGAAATTCATTAAACAGGGTTCAAATATTGGAAGAAGAAGAAAGAGAATAGCCTTAGCCTATAGGGATGGGTGATTTTTCACATCTGCAATCCCCTCCTCAACAGAGGTCAGTCTTCTCCCGATTAGGGAAGAAACCACAAAGAGAGAATACAACTGAACTATCTGAGGATTCCCTTTGGGTTACTATCTTCCAAAAAATTCTCAAGAATTCATCATATAGGAGAATAGATTCTCATTGAAGATATAGAGGGATATGATCTTACAACAATACTGACAAAATGTCATCAATGCATTATGAGTCATTGAATGTCTTTAACACCACTGCAGAAGATCCTCTAGAAAATGAGTCCATTTCAGGGGAATTAGAAGATGAATTTCGTGTCCATAATTTGATACACACTAAGGAAAATTAAAAAGGTGTGCATACTTGAAATCAGAGTCTTACCCAAGATCTAGGTATTCCATCAAATAACCACTCACACCCCTCTGGAAGGCATCTAACAAGGGGAAAGGTAAAAATAATATTTAATATCACTTTTCCATTGGATAAGGTTAGTCTCTTTCACATGAAGAAATATTTTCATGGCAAGAAGAGTAAATTACAGAGTTGAAAATATTTAATACAGAGTTACTTCGAAGAAGCAATTCTGCTAAACCTACTCCCTAGGATGGTTCTCAAGATACAAATCCTATTGGATCTTGTCATCAAAGATGATTTTCAGTAACTAAATATTCCTATAATTAATTCCCTATACTAGGTACACAATCAAGGAAGGGTCAAATTCATCATGATAGGCATGTTCTTCTGGGTTATCCTAGGAAAATATCAGCACCACCATCAGTGGTTTTGTCAGTCATTACACCAAGTCAAGATATAGTTACTATACCTGCATAGGTTCTAGCTCATCTAGATATTACCTAAATTATCATGAACACAATTGAGGCACCGATGACTTGATTGGAAGCTATGGAGGAAAGACGTGCACCAGTTCTTCCAGAAAAGAGATCTTGCCCTGAATGTGTGGATGCAATTCCTCCCCTACTAAATTTTGTGAATACCACATTCCCAATATTCAATGGTTCAGGAGATTTGGAACAAAACATAACACATTTTGTTTCTCATTGTGATCCCATGATGGGAACTCTTCAACAACAAGAAGCTATAAATCCTAGGTATTTTCTGCAGTAATTATAGGGACCATCTTTTTTCTATTATACAAGTTTACAATCTCGATCAATTACTGGGTGGGAAGATATCTGTCAGAAATTCCTTATTCAATTTATCTCAATGCTACCAAAGATGACAATTTTTTATCTTAAAAATTGTAAACCAAGGGAAAATAAAAGAGTTTCATATTTCATTCTATGATGGATAGGATTAACATACTCCTTAAGTATGGAACTCCCTCAAGAAGAATTGTTACCAATATGTGTAGAAAATCTACGTGATGAGTTATGAACACTGTTGATCCCTATGAAATACGCATAACGTTTTCAAGACCTTATATCATTTTTTGAACAGATAGAGGAATCTAGTATAGAAATTAAGGATGAAACTTGTGTAATTCCATCATCTCTAGAGAGGAGGATAGGAAAGGCATAAGCTGCTACAGTTATACTCAAGAAGGCACCTGTACATGCATCTACTCCAATAACTTCATCATACCGAAGGGATCCGCACCATGGGCATCAGCAGCAATGAACTCCTCTCTAAGATAATCAAAGAGATCAAAGGTATAAACAGTTTTAGGAATTAAAGAATAATTTTTATTCTTTCTGGAATGAACAAGTTTTTGGTTACTTCATCTCAACTCTGGAAAACTATTTGGCTCAGTTTCCAAGGCCGAAGAAACCAAATAAAGAAGAAGATGAAGATCTTCTAAATTATTGTCCCTTTCACTAGATGTTATGACATTCCATCTATGAATGTTTTGTTTTCAAGAAAAATCTTTAAAAAGTTGGTATATTCTGCAAAAGTGAAACAAAGAAGTTCTTTAGCCTAATTAGCATGTGCTACTACTACTGATCCAGAGGAATAAGGAGAATGGTAGGAAGTCAAAAGTATAAAATGTTCAGAAATATGATGATTGGATGATTAGGAAGATGATCAACTGGACTCATGACATTATACTAACACAGTTGAAACAACTGATTGTGTCTTCTTCCACTTCCACAACAATAAAACATTCTTCTTCAAAATTCTGATCCTCAATGAAATGAGATGGTCAAAAGGAAAAAGTTCAGTCAGAAGAAGGCGACTTCATGTTAAGGCCAATGTTGTCCTTAACCCAAGTAGATTTCATGCCATCTGTTTTAAAAGCAGGGTCACTGCCCCCACCAAATGACACAATCAGAATTAACCTATCAGGTACAACCTCTATCAGATGAAGAATTTATTTTTGGTTTTGACAACATTATCCATTTAACGAATCCCAATACCAATGGTGATTCAAATTATAATGAGTCAGAATTTATTATAACTAATTAGGGAACCAGAGGAATAGGCCATGGATGAGGATACAGGAGAAGACATGGGAATTCTAGAAACCACCATTTTAACTCTACCCCTATTTGAACCATATATGTGCCAGAAACTCGTGGAAGATCTATTTAGAGAGCTTAATGTGAATAAGGAGTTTATTCCATGAAATACAGGTTCGGTTCAGACATGATTATCTTTGAAGACCAATTCAAAGTTAAACCATCTTCCTCTCAGCATGTGATTAGACCTAGTCAGTCTAATATGCCAAAGCCAACCGTATTTCTATCTCCTAATCCGACATAGGGTATGTCTACATTAGAAGCATCATCATCCAAAACACCTGGAAAACCACATCTTCATGCTAGAAAACACAGACTTTTGGACCAAAATTATGATGTCTTGAAACAATTGGCCCAAGTACCGGCTAAGTTATCAATTCTGGATGCTTTGAATCTGTCAAAAGATCTTCGAGAAGCACTCATTAAGGCTTTTTCAAGTCCTCAAGAGTTTGAAACCAAAGTCATTGTTACTGAAGTTTACTGTATATAGAATGATCCTGCAGAATTTCATGCAGTCATATATTTTATAGATGAAGATGAATATGATTTTTTTCATTGAAATATAAAACCATTGTATTAATCTGCAAAGGTCAACGACATAGAAATCCAGCGGGCCTTCATTGATAATGTCTCCAGAGTCAATATTATTCTCATTCGTACACTTCGTCAATTGGGTTGGACTGAATCTGACTTATCTCCTTCGAATTTAATGTTGAAATCTTAAGATAAAAATGACAAAGAATCTCTAGGTGAAATTACACTTAGAACTCAGTTTGGAGATCTTGTATCAAATTTAGACTTCATGGTTGTTTGTCATGACACGCCCTTCAATATTCTGCTTGGAATTCCGTGGCTGCATCAACATGCAGTCATACCTTCATCATACCACCAATGTCTTAAGTACTATTTCAATGGTCAAATCGAGAAGTTGTATGGTGACAAGGCTCCATTAAAAACATGTTAATCTCAATATGTTGAGGTATAGTTTTATCACACAAAGAGAATGAAGTCCATGACAATAGAAATAACTAGAGTTAATGCTCCAAATGTAATGGAAAAGATCCCCACAAATCCATTCATACATTTGAGTACATATTATGTGCTATCCTTCAATAAAATTGAAAGGGTAAAACCAAATCCAATCACTTTTCCAATAACATCCATAATGTTAATTGTGGAAACTATGCCTGACAGTATGAAAGAGATTAGTGATTCACCAAGTTGTGATGGAAGCCTAAATGGAGATGTTTTCATTTCATCTATTTAACTACAATAAGCCTCTACTTAATCAATGAGAGTGGAAGCAATTTTAGAAATGTTAGAGGAATACAAATATGTTATTCCCAATCCATCATATCCTTTTTATTACCCCTATAAGACCCTTCATCATCAATAGGGTCAAATATTGAGGCCTCTTCTTCAGGATGTTCAAATACTAACTCCTCCCCTAACACTGGATGTTTTCCCTCATCATCTACTCTACAAGTAGAAATATAATAGGTGACATTAAATAAATAAGAAGGGGAAGATATTCGGGATTCTCCTATAGTATTTGATGAAGGTGTATCTACCATCATGGATGAGCTCAGCGAAATAAATCTGGGTACAGAAGAGGATCCACAACCCACTCTAATTAGTGTATCCATTACCTATGAAGAGAAAGAGGTGAATACATCATTTCTAAAGCAACATAGAGATATATTTTCCTGTAATTATAGAGAAATGATAGGTGTTAATCCTGATGTAGCCACCCATCATTTGGGTTTTTGAGAAGAACAACGTGGATTCAAACAAGTAGCAAGAAGAACACACCGAACTCATACCTCTAACATTGAAGCTGAAGTTGATAATATTATAAAGGATAACTGTTTTAGGGAAGTTAAATATCCCAAATGGATATCCAACATTTTCCCAGTGAAAAAAATAATGGTAAACTTAGGTTTTTCATTGATTTTAGAGATCTTAACCAGAATTTTCTTAAAGATGATTTTCCAGTTGCAATTACAGAGCTTTTAATTGAAGAAACGGCTGGATATTAAGCTCTTTCCTTCATGGATGGATACTATGGGTATAATAAAATCCACATGGCCCTAGAGGATGAAGAATATATTTCCTTCATATCCCCTAAAGGTGTGTTTTGATATCGAGTAATTCCCTTTGTCTTAATGAATTAAGGCATAACATTCCAATGTTCCATTCACCATATCTTCAAAATTTTCTTAGGGAAATTTGTTGAATGTTATGTGGATGATTTGGTGGTCATATCCAGACAATTTTCCAATCACTTGGCTAATTCTTAGATCATATTCCATGGACTTTGGCAATATAGTTTGAAGATAAAACCCTTGTAATGTACTTTTAGGGTGACCTCAGGAAAGTTCCTTGGCTTTGTTGTAGGCCATCATGGTATTGAAGCGGATCCTGAGAAAACAAAATAAATCCTTGGTATGTCACCTCCTAGAAATTTGAATGAATTAAGAGGACTCCAAGGAAAGTTGGCCTATATTTGGTGATTTATTTCCAATTTAGCAGGTATGTGTTTTCCCTTCACTAGATTAATGAAGAAGGGAGTCACCTACCAATGGACTGAAGACTACCAAGAATCATTGGATACCCATATAATATGTCTATTGATTTTGCCACTATTAATTCCACAGGTTGATGGAAGACCACTTATCCTCTATGTGACAGCATTAGTGCGATCATTGGGTGCCTTCCTTGCCCAAAAGAATGATGATGGGAATGAAAATGGTCTTTAATATATCATTCAAACTATGCATGGTGCAGAAACTCAATATTTAAGTATTGAAAAGTGATTCCTAGAATTAATATATGATGTTCAAAAATTGAGGCACCACTTGAAACATCATGAGATTTAATTGGTATCTCATTGTAACCTGTTCAAATTTATCCTCAGTCGTCATATGCTTATATGGAATCTTGCATGGTGGGCGGTTATTCTGTAACTGTTTGATATCCAACTTTTACATTAGAAGTCCATAAAATTCCAAGCTCGGGCTGGCTTCCTTGATGAGCATCCATCTATAGATAATACATTATTAAATACTAAACATCCTGATGAAGCAGTCTTCTCTATCCAGGATAATTCCCAAACATGGGAAATGTACTTTGATGGTGCTTCCAGAAGTCCAACAAGGAAGAGAGTGGAAAACCCTAAACTCAACAATTTTGGGTTAGGAATTTTCCTTATCACCCTAGAAAAGTCAGTATTGCCTTATTCCTACCTATTATCGGAAGGCAGAACCAACAATGAGGAAAAATATTAATCTCTCATTGTAGGTTTGGAATTGGCACATCAGGTGAAAATGAATCACTTGAAGGTAAAAGGTGGTTTAGAATTGGTAATCAAACAAATCATCAAAAAATATTCTATCAGAAAAGAACTGTTAATCCCTTTGTGTGATTACGTCAGAAAGTTAATGGATGAATTTCCCATAGAGATGACATTGTATTATGTCTTGTGATCAAAAAATGCCCAACATGATACACTGGCTAATGCAGCTACACCCTTGGAAGATCCAAATTAGGAGGAGACAGTCATCAGTATTTCCCATCATCATGTGGTCTTAGATTTTGTTCAAACCAGAATGATGAAAATTAATTAAATTAGCCCTATTTTTGATCCATATGATCATTCCATGGGATGGGGAATATCCATCATAGAATATATTCTAAATGGAGTACTTCCATCGAATAGGGCTGAAAAAGAACAGATTCGGCGATGAGCTGCCAATTTTACTCTTTATGATAGTCTAGACCATCAAAAGATCCTCTACAAGCGATACTTTTATGGAATTATCTTCAAATGTATTGATGGTGAAGATATTATAGTTTTCATGAAAGAAGTACATTCAAGAGCTTGTGGTTCCCCCCAGTTTGGGTACAAACATTCTGATCAGATCTGAAGGCTTGGATAATTTTGGCCTTCAATGATGCAGGATTCCACAGATTTCAATTAAAAGTGCCATCCCTTCCAAGAGAATTCCAACATCATTCATCAAACCCCATAGATGCTACATACAGCTAAATACTGCTTGCCATTTTCCACATGGGGAATGGATGTCGTAAGGCCTTATCCTCCAGCTACAGCTACACAGTTCAAGTATATCCTTACTGCTACTGACTTCTTTTCTAAATGGGTGGAGGAAATACCAATCAAAGAAGTCAGAGCCAAAATCTTTGTTAGTTTTGTCAAAACTAACATCGTCACCATATTTGTTTTGCCTCGTACTATATTGATGAGAAATGGAACCAATTTTTGTTTGATTGAGGTAAAAAAAAGTTATATTAGGAGCATAATATCAAATCCAAAAATTCATCTTGCTATCATGCGGTAGCCAATGAACAGATAGAGGCCTTCAACCAGACCATATAAAATATACTCTAGAAGATGGAGGATAAAGATAAGAAATCATACTCTAAATAACTTTTGAATTATTTATGGGATTATCAGACAACTACTCATACTTCCACCCAAGTAACTCCATATTCATTGGTATATGGAACTGAAGCATTTTTTCCAATTGAAATGAAATTACCTTCAGTCAGAGTTGCAATCTATGATCCGTTGTCTACAGATGAGAGGTTTCAGAAATGGTTCAATGAGATAGAATGATTAGATGAGAAAAAATTGCATACTTTATATCATTTAGAAGTCTATCATAATAAAATAGCACAAGATTTTGACAAGAAAGTTTTCCTCTATTCATTTCTTCAATGAGAATTGGTATTGGTCCTTTGGACACCAATGATACCGGAGAAGAAACCTCCAAAGCTTGAGCCAAAGTGGGAAGGACCTTATTCTATACATAAGGACTATAAAAATAGAGATTATTCCTTAATCTCAGTTGATGAAGAGCATATTACAACTCCAACCAATTCGAGATTTTTAAAGAAATACTTTGTGTAGTTGTAAAAATCGCCCTTATTGCATGACTAAAAACGGCACAGCCCTCGGGTCCTAGCTACTTGACTAAGAAATGAATAGTACACAGTCCTAGTTGTAATAAATTAAACTACATAACAACAATTTGTGTTCATACTACATTATGTTAAAATTCATTACATCTTTGTCCATATTGCATGAGGTTAAACTGCATGAAACCATTTTTACTTGTTACATGAAATTAAACTATATGGTCAATGTCTTATATACTGGATGTTAGGAGCTTCTATAAGAAAACATAATTGAAATCATTGCTACTCTTTAGTGGTACATGAGTCCCTCTCTTCCTTTTGAATCATTCAGATCTGTTTAAGAGCCTTGTTTCAAGAACTATGTATGGCTTGATTCTCATTTTCAATGAGATACGTAGAGATGCCTAAATCTCCAATTTGGGGCCCAGCCGTAGTCACAAAATCTACATATTTTTATTTCTCATCCTATATATGAATCAAATATTACACAGAGTGTTTCATTAACATATATGATTTGGTCCTTATACCATTTTATGTCTTAAGATTTACCGTTCTCTCAGAACGTGTCAAAATCCCCCATTCTTCATGTCAAACTCGATTAGAGTGAGGAATGATTGTTTAAAGAACTATGTACGGCTTGATTCTAATATATTTTAGATATGTATAGATGCCTAGATCTACAATATTAGGCCCATACGGGATTAAAAAAACATTATTCCTTGTATAAGAATCAAACATGCATAGGGAATTCTTTAAGAACTATGTATGACTTGATTCTTTCCCCAGAATGACACATAGTGACACTTGGGTTTTATCCCTTAATCTAGTTACAATATATTTTTTCTTTTCACATCGGTTCATCTTCATCCTTTCCACATTACGTAAAACTACATAGAAATCTAACATCCCATTCATCACATGTGTCACCTTTGTATTATAGAAGAAACCCTTACTACTGCTTTTTTCTCACACAGATCATAGCTTTAGTGGGCATAGGAATTGCGTAAAATGCATCTTTATAAAAATGGGGTGTTTAAATTCATTATGGGGATATTAATTTCATCATTTCATGAATTAAAACTACGAATCAATATATTAATTAATAGGAATAAAATAAAGTATCCATTTTACATATGATTTAGATCTATGTAAAGGATGTCAAACCCATGGCCAATATAGAGTCACATATTTCTCATGTTCATTGAGAAAAACCACCTTCCATATTTCACACTTTTAATCATGAATATTTCTTGATCTTTATAATCTTTCGTACGGTTTCTGGTGACAGAGTTTCAAATATTTAAGATTTCTTTTTCTTGACTATGCAGTTCATTCCCTTAGGTGGCATTGAATAAGATTCCTATATAACGGGCATGTCATGCAGAAAATTACACTATTTGGCTATGCAACATATGCCTCAGTTGGACTTGCATAATACAGCCCCCAAAATAGGTTTTTCAAAAAATGGTAATTTCATTCTTCGTTATAGTGTCTTTGTCCCATTCAAATTTTATGGTAATATACAGGAATATATTTTAAAATAGTCATTCAGGTATATTTGTCCAATTATCTTTCTCTTGATCTGAATGTCTTCAGGACTATGGTTTACACATTTTATCTTCATGTGTTCAATGCAATAGGAAATAACCTTGGAACCACTTGGACACATATCACATACTGTTTCCATTTCTGGTCCTAGTTGTATGACCTAAAACTACAGAAACCACACCTCCAACATTTGGGCCATACCTTCATAGAATTACTTTTCCTCTAATTCATTGGAATCTTGGTTGGAAATACCCTTTTCTTATTCAGGTACCTTTCTCCATAAATGAAACTATGTACTTCAGAAAATCTGAATCTCTATAAACTTTATTCGGTTTTTAGCAGTAGAATGTCATATTTGTTAGATCTCTTTTTCCAGACAATGCAGCATGTTCCCTAAGGTGGCCTTGCGTAAGTTACCTACATAACGGGTCTGTTAGTAAAAAAGGGATGATACTATTTTGCTATGTAGCATATGCCCTAGCTATCCTTGCATAACATAACCACCATAACAGGTTTGTCAAATAATGGTAACATTGTTTGTGGAAAAAAGACTTCCTCTAATGATGTTATCTATTTTTCCATGACATTCTTCAGATTTAGAAATTCTAAAATCACAGTTTACCATCTTCCCTTTTATACCTGAATACGATAGTATGTTTCCAGACAAATCATCAAGTAATTGATATATTCTCATACCTTTGGTTAGAACTAAAGACCTTAAATTAAAGCCACACAATGTCCTCAATGCATGACTTAAAACTGCACAATACTAATTCCCTCACTGCATGACTTAAAACTGCAGAGTACCAGTGTCCACACTGCATGACTTAAAACTACAAAGTACCAAAGTCCTCACTGCATAAATTAAAATTGCACAGTACCAATGTCCTCACTGCATGACTTAAAATAGGACAATATGATATTAAAAATTCCCCGTTACGATAAATTTTAATCATTCCTCATAAACCAAATTTGAATAGAAATGGTTTTCCTATTCATGACATATGTTGGTATAAAATAACCATTTCATTCATAAAATTCATTTCCTTGGAAAAACCACCCATTTTGGTGTTCAGTCTCCCAAATTTTGTTTTCCCTTATCTATCAAAAGCAAAATGTTAAATTCCTAAAATAGCTCTTTTGTTTGAATATACAGTACATTCCCTTAGATGGCCTTGCATAAGTTGCGTACATAATAGGACTGTCAGCCAAAACATGCCACTATTTGTCTATGTAACAAATTCTCTTGTTGGCCTTTCATAATACAACCCCCATAATGGGTTCATCAAAATAATGGTGACTTCATTCATGGAGGGTACTCCCCTTATATTGATACATGTTTTAGATTATGTGACCATAAAAATCATGACTCAAGATTCCCCTTGGAAATAAATAAATAATATTAAAGAAATTCTTAGCCATAGAGTCTTGTTTGGGATATAATTTCAAAAAATTTGTTCAAAGTTATTCAACCTTAAATACTAGCCCTTTATAGTCCATCATGCATGACTCTAAATTTCCACCAATAAGAGACATGGTACTCAGTTGATTGAGAACCTGCAATAGGAACTCTGAACAAAAGTTGAGTCCAAGCCCACTATAGGTACATTTCTGTATGATTTAGGTAATATTGAGAAATAAAAAGTCAAGATATACAATGTTTGTGGGGTTGTCTGTATAACCCATGTAAAAATAAAACTATACTCACTAGGCCCCATGGTTTAGGAAAAAATTAAACATCCTTCTATACTTGACATAGCTCCAAATCTAACCAATTAATGTTGGAATGCATCAATGTTCCCTACCATTACCATTGAACAAGATTATTTTCATTCTAAATGAATCAAATTCTAAGTAGGGGATTTTGTAGACACCATGAAATTTGTTTTATGAACTTATCTGCAATTGAATATGTATTTCCATGTGTCGCGACTCAAAATGACCTCAACCGGGATTGAAAAGTTCATGGTGCGACTCTTCATTTTTAATGGGGGTCATTAACAGTAGCGAAGGCACTGGACTGAAGGGTCGTGACCGCATCCCATCACTGATCCCAAGGAGGGGTGTGGGGGTGCAACCCCATTAGTATAGAGCAATTATTCGGTTAAGTCCCTAAAGAGGCACCCAAGTTACCTGAGTGAAAACACATGTGTGCCACCATGGTGTAGCTGAATGAAAGTATTATTTATGATAAGTCCTTAAAGTGGCTACCTGGTGAGGCCAACTCACTAGAAACACTCAAGTATACTTTGGTACCACCCATATGTTGTGTATCCACTTGCGCAGCATAAAGTTGGCGCGAAAACTTCTTGCGTTCCTGAACACCTTTCCCCCAATGTCATATTTTGGCCTATAAATACACCCTTGGGTCCTTTATTTGTACGGACGAATTTCCCTAAAGTCCAATTGATGCTCTGGTCACCCTTTTACTTATCCCTAGTCTTCTAAATTATTCAAGCTTGTTCTTAAACTCCTTGAGTGGAGGATTTAAAGGAGGATCATTGGAATTAAGTTTTTTTAGTGTTTGAAAACCATAACACTTGCGTGCCAAAAGCTGCAAACCTCCCCAAGTCAGAAATAATTGTGTGCCACCTATTCTATTAATAGAAACTTGAGCGCCCCACTTATGGGACCTCCTATGAATACTATTGAAGGCTCGAGAAAAATCGCACACATGTATTACCATATAGGTTGTTCGTCACTTAAGTGAACATCAGGTTTCCCAAGCCTACTTGCGCACCCATACATGCATGCCCTTCTATACATGGGTGCCCCTATTTGATTCACTTACTCTCTCCACTCTATTTACTCTAAAATCCATTAATATTTCCTCAAAGTCATTCATTGAAATGATTCTTCATCATTGGATCCCTTGTCTGAATGGGATTTTGTCGTGTCCTCCACCAAAACCTCCTGACATATCAAACATTGGGAAAGTCACATTAGTGTGTCTCTATTTTGGGTTTGTATATCTATAGTCAGAGGTTTCCCACATTTTTTTACAATGGGGTTAGGATCTATGGAGTGTGTTTGGGTTTGTATATCCATAGTCATGTCGAAATTTCATCCAGAAATAGTGATGGGAAGTTCCTGGTTTAGAGAAGGGTTGGGTCTTGGCCCCTCCTTTCTCAAAGAGATGACCCAGAACCTCAGGTCTCTGGTAGGGGAAGGTATGGTTCATACCTACTTTTCCTTTTAAAAATAAATTACAAGTCTTACTCCCCTATGAGGATCAATATTAGGGAAACCATCCTAGTGTAACCCCCAAGATCTTCTTGCAGTAGGTAGCATCATTCCTTATCCTTTCTTATTTGGTGTCAAAGATCAGAGGGGAGATGGGCATAAGGAATTTTGTTACCCTTTCCCCCTCACATTGGGCATTGTCACTATGGGATTCCATCCTGTTGTAAGATCCTAACCTTCATCCCTTCCTCTTTTCATTGGACCCTTGTCCAATGTAAAGTGAACATAGGGATGTTTCGTTGCCTCACCCTCTTCTCGGGTCGCCTGGACCTCGCCCACCCTTGCCGCCATAGGTGTGCCTTCTTCAACCAGTGGAGGAGGAAAAATTGAATGTGCCTTTGTTGAATCTTCCACATCCTCTTGTTTCTTGTACTGATCTTGACTCATGTGGACTTTGGTATTTTAAGTGATTACAACATATGAACAAACACCCATGGTGAATGAACTATGAGAACTCTGATTCTGTTTCAGACTAGGATACATAGGAATTCTTCTCAGGGCCTGAGCTCACTGGATGTACTTTTTTGGAATCCATCCCTAATTCCCTTAATTACGGAATCCTCCTTAGAAATAAGCTCCAAATTAAACCCTTAAATCACTAAGTCATCCTTTTTAGGAAATAATCCAAAACTCATTCCTCTCAAAGGACTATATTCTCTTATAAGACTTATCAAACTATGTGGGATTTGATTCCTATCTATATGGGATACGTAGGAATCCTCTTTGATGATCAAACCCAATACCTTAAATCAATCGTTTTCTCCTTCATCCATATTCCCAATAGGTCCTGATCCTATGTGGAAACCCATATCCTTTCCAAGTTTCTTGGGTTGCTTAAGCATATGTCCCACAATATGTTTTGACTAAGAATCTTTCCCTTATATGTCCATATCACATGACATTAAATTATATGGTTTGGTCCTTATCACATGACCATAAAAGGTATGATGTATCCCATTCAGTGGCACTGAACTACGAGTGTCATGATTCCTTTTAAAAGGATACAAAGGTATCCCATTTTATGGGCATGATCCCAATATCAAACCAAACCTTCATCTCCATGGATGACTATAAATTCCAGATTGCCCCCAATGAGTTTCTTAAATAAGCAGTATCATCATAACAATGATTAATAGAATACCTATGTAGTATATGAGAGGATACCATTGTTGGAGAACCTTGAATACATACAGATATCTCCATTAATGAAGAACCTCGAATACATACTAATGAATCTAAATTTACACATGTTAATAAGTGATTGCATATTCTAAGGGATACTTATGATATACTTTGTGAATTAATAAGAATTCATGAAAATATCTTAAAATTATAAAGAGAGTCCCAGAATAGACAATAATTCCCCCTAAATGTTTGTGATAAGTCTGACCTCCCATTCTCTCGACCAATGCACGTTCTTAAGTATCATGAAGTCCAAATATAACAAATGCCTGCCTATGGAAAGAAGGCCCCCTTTGGATAAAGTACTGTTAGAAGTTTCCAGTTCCCTAAATAAATCCAATGGAAACTGCCTAGAAGTAGTGATTCTTAACACTTGAATACACGTTTCAAGGAAATACAGAACAATAGGGGATAAAAATCCATATCTATGGGCATAATTCATCATTGTACCCTAAAGGGAAAGGACCAAGGGGAAAACCAATCTACCAAAATCTTTCTGAACTGACGATACAAATAGCTCAAATCTTTCTATAATGGAATACATTGTGTGTAAGTATAGTTCACATTATACCTTTCTCAACCTAAATCATCCCATCTTGTGATTGCCACACGATATGTAAACCTCACCATACATAGAATGTGAGTGAAACAAATGATGTGTATTGGTTTCTCAGCACCATGAGTGTTCCACTTAGCCTTGTCTATATATTGTTGGCCATGTTATATACACCTGATCATGTTTGTGTCAAAGTACATAGTGTTTCAGTGATGGCGTACTCCAGCTAGTGTTTTTGTACCCTCTGATGTACATGCTGAGATGTAAGGTGTGATAAACAGTGTGTGACCATGTCACACTATGTGTGATATTTAACTCTGGATGAAATCCTACTGTCATAGACAGGGGGAACACATGACGTGTGATCCAAAAATACATGTAATTGTTTCCAAGATTTTCCATTTCCATTAGTATATTCCTCTATACCATCTTAAATCTCACTAAATCTTTCCCCTTTCCAGAATCTATAGAACTGGGGTTCGATGGGCCTTTTTTGTCTGTGTAGGATTAAATCTGTACATGAATCTACTCCAAAAACACCTCATCGAGCTACCCATTATCATGAATCAAAACCTTGATGAATTTAACGTGTAAGTCCATTTTTATCCACCTCTATTCACCCATCATATTCTTCGCACAATGATCGTAGACTTGATCTCAAATCTCACTCGCTATATCAAATTGTTTCACCGAAGAACATTTGTGCAACGATTGTAGACCTGTTATTCATTAAACCACAAATAAATAAGAAACAACCATAACAAACATTCAAAGAATGTGGGAATAATTCCAAAATACATCAAATGTGAAGAAATAACCTTAGACTTTTTTCATTCGTCCTAGATTCTCTATTGTATAAAAAGACAATCAAAGAGTAAAAAACACAATGAACAAATATAATTCCATCAAATTCAATATACCATTGATTCACATATCAATTATGTTCATAGAATTCATCAGAATTAGTCTAAGATTAAATAATGATATGGAAACCCAAAATCAACATCCTACCTAGATTTTAGATCATTCATTTTTCAAGATTGGTTTTACAATTCCTTCATTGAAGATATCCACAAACTCCTTCGGTGTAATGATCCTAAATATGATTCCAATCTTTCATCATTCTCTAATAATTCTCTCCTCCAATGGTCTCCTGGTCTCCAGGTTTTAACAGCCAACCCAAAGAAAAAAATCTATAACCATTGTTTTATAGATAATGTGTTTTCTATTTTCAAAACAAATTATATAAATTAATTATTTTATTTACCTTATTCAGCCACGTCTGTGAAAACTTTTCCCAAACACCTCACACTAACAAAAGTTATATCACGGCTAGGGTAAAACCCACATTCTGAACTCAACAGTGCCCTCTGTATTCATATTTGGGACCCCATTTGAGATTTATTACACTTTTTTCGTAAAATAATGTATTTTTTTGTTAATATATTTAATATATTTCAGAAATTTATTTCAGGCACACCATGCCTCAGAATCACACGTCGTATGAGTGCCAAGTATAAAAAATACAATAATATCCAAAAATAATAATACACAGAAAATATGATTCATTAAAAGGCCTCTCTATAGGAATACATAATTGAGGTTTAGATAGTCTAAGTAAACAACAAAGGGCTCTCCCAATAGATAGTACCTCTACATCCTAAAATTGAATACTATTGTTTCCATCTTTACGTAATTAGTCATATATCTATGATCATATGATCTCAACTATATCAACACATATGTGATAATTTTTTGTATCTACGTCAAAAATCATCCAAGGCTAGCTCTTGGGGAATCGAAATACACTACATACTCCACTCCCTCCTCTGATAGTATCAATAAAATATCAGTCATTACACTTAGCCACAACTCCTTAAAGGCCCTTTTCACTACTAAGTATATTTAAAAAACATCCCTTTCCACATAAGTTCATTAAAGGGGCTTCAATCCTTGGGAAGTCTAATAGAAAACTCTTATAGTACCCCTCCCATCCATGAAAACTCCACCCCTCTGACAAGATCCACAATGGCTACCAAGAAAGAACCGCATCGATCTTTTTCAGGTCCACAGCAAATCCATTATTAGAAATGGAATGCCCTATAAAGTGAACCTCATTGGTATAGAACTATCATTTTGATAGATTACAAAAAATTTGGTGCTCCCAAGGAAAATTGAAGAACATCCTCAAGTTCTATGCATTCTCCTCTTATAATGTAGAGTATTTGAGTATATCATTGATGAAAAAAAACAAAATAGTCCGACTAATGAAAGAAGATCTAGTCTTTAAAATCCATAAACATAAAAGGTGAATTATTCACACTGAATTGAGTCCCTAGGAACTCAAAATTTCTGTAAAGACATAGGAATGTTTTCTTTTAAATATCATCCTTGTGAACTTTCAACTGGTGGTACCAAGACCTGATATTGGACTTTGATAAAATTTTCATGCCTCGCAACTAGTCAAAGAGGTTTTCAATCATCGTTAAAGGGTACATGTTATTTATCATTTCCTGGTTCAAGTGATGATAGTCCCACAATTCCACAATCTCTCATCCTCCTTTTCCATGAACAACACTAGAGCTGCCCTGGGGGTCCCATTAGGTCTGATAAAACCCTTCTCTCTAAGGTCCTACAATTTCAACCACAGCACCCAAAGCTCAGTACGGGCCATCCAATATGCTGAAAAATATTCCATAGTGGCCTATGATGAATGTTGATATAAAACTCCATCTCACTCCTTGGATGTAGTCTCGGAACATCATCGGGGATGAAATCTATAAAATCATCAAATAGAGAATATATCCAAATTTTGGAAGATCCTACTATAGTTAAGTATACACTCTTCAATAAATTTATTATGGTAAGAAGCATCATTCTCACAAAACCCACTCATCCCTCATGGTGATCTCTCCCTCTCCAGTAATGGAGAATCTCATCCCATTAGTATGAAGGCATATAAATCGTATATAGTGACAGCTAATCCAGGATCATAACATGAAAAATTAATCCATACCAAAGATGACATAATAAGGTTCCATTGTGAATACCAATAGATCACCCTAGAACCTCCCTTCACCAATAGATGACTCTTACTATTGTCAGATAAAAGATATATAAGAAGCATTCTTTATAGTATCCTCAATACAAAAAAATGGGAAAAAGTCTAAACTGGGAACTTCAACTCTAATAGAGGGAGTAAAGAAAAGAAGTAATTACTTTACCTTTTGTATATTAATACTAAATAAAGATTAGAATAATCATTGGTCACATCACTAATCATCTCATGTTCTACTGGGTCATAAGCATCTATAGCGTGTAGCGGACTGCAGCCCCAACTATCAACTCCCTAAGCCTAACATGGGTCATCTGGTGGTGATGGTGGAAGGATACCATATCATACTCTTCCACCCATATATCCTCCTCCTTGATCCCCACCTTCTCATATACTAGATCCACCTCCCCAGGGGCCACCCTTCCCTTTCTTGAGAGATCAATGGTCCTGGAATTGCCTTCGTCGTGGCAGTCTATCCGTTATTTGCATGTGCTCCTAAGCACATTGAGTCGAGAATTTACCCCACATGTGACCTCACCCATCATACGAAAATAAATGAACCTCTCAAGGCAACCTAGGTCCTCTACGCTCTCCCTGACCATGTTCCCTTGTCTTCTCATGGGAAGATCCTTGATGTTGAGAACCTATCGATTAGCACCATCTAGCAGTTGCAGATGACTCGGCGCTATAACTCCCAATACTATATCCATCTACCAAGAGTACCTCTAATAGTAAACTACTTATCACCTTCATACACTCCAACATCCTGACATAGCTAGGAATGAAAAAGGTTACTACATTTGTATGGATATCTCTGTGGAGACCCTACTCAATCTTCTGCACCCGAAATTAGCCATCCTGAATCATGTTGAGGGTGTACAATTTAATGTATGTGAACCTCACAGCATACTCAGCCACTTTCATACCTCCTTAATGTATATTTATATTCTTTTAAATCTAAAATAATCACACTCATGAGGGGTATTACTCATCATGTATATTTTTCTAGATGTCGTTCCATGAGAGTATTGACCGATTATACATATGAATTACTAGACTCTACTAGCACCCATCTACTCTGTGGAAAAGGATAGATGCCATAAAAACCACCTGATCAGATGGATTCTAGAAAATCCTGAAAACATGGATCACTAACTCTAGAAAATTTTCATAATTATAGGGAAATATATTATTGTGGAACCTCAGCATCCCCTGGAACTGGAACCCACAAATTGTTCTAAGACTTTTTGTATCCTCAACATACTCAAATGGTACGATATTCTTCTCGATGTGTGGGAGTGCTGATACCTATACATATGGAGAAATTACTACACATGATTGACCTTGAACCAAGGCCTCATCACACATCAGATCTTCATTATAATCCGCAATTGGTAACCTGAATTCCTGTCATCATAGATTCATATTGAAAATATAATCCAGACTTTCCATGTTCAGATAAGAATTTATATATGTGGATATGAATCAAGGAGGAAAGTAAAAATGATCTATCTTATTTGATACTTGTATTGTTGATCTATACAACCAATGTCTCGGTATGACATGTTCAAAAGAAGGTAGTTAGAGTTCTGCTGAATGGATATGTCAGTTGGTACACCAACACTAGATTCCCTTGCCTAAAATCCGCACTCAAAATATTTCAAAACTGTTTCCCTAAATCCCAACCAAATCCAAATAAGGGGATGAATCCACACTCTCTCTCAAGGAATGAAATTCAATAATACCTATCTGTCATGACGTAACCCAATAAGGATCAATCTAAAACTACCCCAAGACCACCTCTATAGGCTAGGGGTGGCAATAAACAGTGAAAGGCATAACTAATATAATAGGCCTTTGCCTAAGTACCTATATGCACGAACTCAGCAATCATGATCTAGATGTGTAGAGGAATAATAAAAAATTATGAAACATATAGATAATAGAATATACATGTAAAACATATAGGGAGTATAGGATTATGACAAGGTAAACTGAAAAGTAAAAAAGGGAAAAATACAAACCAAACTAGAAAGGTGACCCAACCTGATGAAAATAAAAAAAAAATCTAAGAAAGACTATCTCTAAATATCCAATCTTGAACACCATATGCAGTCAAATTCACCTGGTATACCTATGCTCCTATTTAATCATTGTTTACCTATCTATTGTCTTCATAATACGCAGCACATGCATGCATAGACCATGTAGGGGTGAGTATAAACATACCCAGTAGGATGTAATGAAAGCTAAAGGGGAAGCGGTAAGAGTCATGATAGGAATAGAAATATAATCCCAATGAAAAAGTGAAACAAAATCCAGCAACATGTAAATAGATATATATGCTCCAAAAAAGAATCCAAAATGAGAGAGATAGGGGATACCAATCTCATTGTCGATCCCATAAAAGAGTTCCAAAAAATGTGAGGTCCATTAATGATTCCCATCATCTTATGAATTTTTATGAAGAGACATCCATGTCAAGCCACACATGTCCGTTATTCCACACATTTGATGAGAATTGTCTCTAGGTATAGGACCCATGCCTTGTTACAAAAGCATTTTGCCACTCTGTAGAGAGATAATCCATACCCTGACTTCATAGGAGGGTTAGGCATAGTAGATAGCTAGAGGACCCATTCCATGTACCAATAGGAGGGTTCCACTCTGATGGTTGGGGACCCATTCCCTAACTCCATAAAAGGGTTCAACTAAATGGTCCATAGAGGACTAATAACCTAACTTTGTAGGATGGTTTAACTCAATGGTCGATAGAGAACCCATACCCTGAATCCGTAGGAGAGTTCAGTTCTAGTAGAATACAGAGGAACCATGCGCTTCCCAGTAGGATGGTGCCACTCAAAGTCGGTAGAGGACCTGTGTCCTACCAAGAATGAGGGTTCCACTCTAGAAATCAAGGGCCCATACTCTGATACCACATGAGGTTACCACTGAAATAAAAGATATAGGACTCATTCCCTACCATAAGTAGGGTGCCACTCTAATGTCTCTGGTGATCCAGCTCGATCACTGCCACTCTCTAGCATTTACTAAATAAGTTTTATACCCAAAACCTCTCACATCATATCTCAAAATCCATCAATTATTCTACCAGAACATTCTATGAAAAAACAAACTCAATATCGGCTACTCACAGGCCAAAATCTGTGTACAAATGAAGGATGTATGAGGGGTAAAAGTTTCCTAAAAATGAAGGGAGGGTACACGACTTGTAAGTGGACCCACATTGTGTGTGGTCCTGATCCTCTACATTACAATTTCTTGAACATTACACATCTCACTACCCATATATCCATAAATAACATGTATGGTCACTACATTGCATGTATCATCCACCTGAGGTCTTTTATTTTCTCTTGGACATGTTCTTGTATATTTTCCAATTCCCATTTATTCCAGTACACGGGGTGTCCTCCCACACATGGTCCTGCCCATGTGCTCCACTTCACGACCTGTCTACATGGGGAGTGTCACATGATGTGTTTCCAACCCACATGATGTGTGATCCCTATCCATTCCAAAACCCTATCACCTCAACCAAAGGGGTACTACATGGCATGAGTTCATCCCAGTACAAGTCGTGCAGTCATGTTTTTCATTAAAAGTTACACATGATCCACATGATCCAAATATGTGAAACCACTTCTAATATCACATCCATTATACCTAAAATCAAATAAAAGAGCCCATGTTCATCGTTTCTGTCCTTCTATAGGTTGAAAATTGAATTTTTGTCGACTTCCACGAACATCGCATGAAGTCGTGTTCATTGTCGTCGCCAATAGCACCTCACGGGATCTCTAAATTCATGGTAGAATCAGCCATATCCTAGAATCCCATCAAATCCATCCCTGATTAATCAATATATCCATTCAATAAAAATCCATCAAGAATCTAGGGGTTTGATCGAGCCCACTGCCCGGCAATGCCAAACTGTGGCCCCATAGACCTAAAGAAAATAATATAAAGAATTGTTGGGGGAAAGAATTGAAAATAAGGTGAACCAATTGTTTCAAAATTTTTCTTTCCAAAGATTATAGATTGTGAGGTATGAGGTGAGAAACATCACATAAATTTAATAAAAAAAATTAAAACTGAATTATGGGCTCATTTAACGGATCAATTTGAACGCACATTAAGGAAATATTATGATCATACTAAATTATTTATTAAAATGGGGTAGAATCCATAAATGATGATTTTTACCTCAAATTGGATCATTAATCATTAAATAATGAACTCTCCAATGAATAAGAGAAATTTTTTCCCTTATCGCGCTTCAATTCTCCAAGATCCAGAGTCTCATGGTCTTCTGATCTTGATCCGCCGTTGAGAGGTGCTACACCTTTTATCTCAATAACCCTAGGGTTATGAAGATAAACCTATAAATCAGAAATAACATGAATTATGTATAGGGAATATGTTTTTATAGGTTTAATGAATTTATTATATAAAATAATTAATCAATCCATTGAACTCACCCACCAATGACCATTTTAACTGAACGCCTTATGTTGACCCATTTTAGGCCACACCTAGGGTAAAACACATATTCCTGACTCAATTGCGATCTTGAATTTTTTTTTTGAGACACATTTTCAGAGATATTACATTTTATTTAAGAAACCATGCATGATGATATAAAATATATTTAATTTTTTTTAAAATTAATTTCGGGCACACCATGGCTCAAAATCGCACATCGTGTTAGTGAATGGATCTGAAAATATTTATAAATATATTTCAACTATTACATGGCATAAAAATAATCTCTAATTAATCCATGAAAGTATGATCCATTTTGTTTCTCACAAGGAAACTTTTCATCTAAAATGGATTCTAAAATAGTTGTTTCAATCCCAATCTACCTTTTTTACATTCTATATAATGTATGTCACTACGCAATGATGTAGTTATGTATTCTTCCATAGACTATTGATAAACAATTTTATCATTTACTAATAAGCTAAGGAATTTTAATACCTTGAAAAGTACCATGTGTTTTATGTTTGACGACATCATAAGGAGATAACCTACAATTCAAATAACATCAAACAAAAATCCCCAACATATAAATCTATTCAATATTTTTTTCAATCACTCCAAAACCTTCGAACCAACATCACCTAAAATAAAAAACCAAAGAACACTTTAATTATCACATAATTTATATATTTATAGTAAAATACAACACAAATACCACATCCACATCATCCATTGTCATTTATATTCTCACTAACCCAATATTACAGTGCAATAAAAATATTATTTAAATTTGATCTCAAAAAAATCCCCCTAATTTCACAAAAATAAACCTAAAGTTAGATAAACTCTAGATATAAACATATTTTTTAATTTTATATTGGTCTAAAAAATATCCCCCTTTTTAATTATTTTATAATCACTAAATATATATTACTTTTTTATCTTAAGACACGTAAAAATGATTAATAACAACTTATAATTTACATGCTGATAAAACATGTCATCAAATTTCACATCTTCAAACACATGAACACATACCAAATTCATTCCTTATCTATTTGATTAAAATCCTTGAAATGTGAGGTATTCATTAAGGAAAATAATATTAATTGAATTTATATGGTTCTACTCCCTCTTTGAAAAAAAAGTCCAATTAGAAGAAGGGAGGGGAATAATTCAGCATACTTTTTTGATGTGTAATGAATATGATTTCTTCTTCAAATTCCATGGTTTCATATTCAACTAACCTTTGACTAAAATACATGTATATCCTAAAAACATTTCTTTAACTTCATCTTTATATTTCAGTAAATCATATTTATCTTTACATCAGTGATATGACAGGACAAAAACTATTTATTCTAGTTATTATTCACATCTACTTCTTGAGAATAATGACATGACAATTTTATAATCATAAGAAAAACATATTTTTTATATGATATATTCTTATTGATATCCCTATTTCAACCTTCTTCTTTATTAGAATTGTTTTCTCTCCATTTTTGGGGTCACAAATCTCAAATGGCTTCTCAAAATATTTAATATTCTTCTTGAGAACCGTCTTATTTTCTGTAGATTCCTTTCATTTATCTCTTCTAAAAAATAAAATTATATAATTTTATTTTATCTCATGATCTAGTAGGGTCATGAAACACTCTTTAGGGATAAAACCCTTTTGATCATATATCTCACACACTTCATTCAAAATGTCAAAATTATTTTTCAATTCGAGTCACCGTTGTTAAATTGTGTTCTTCTTGAACTAGATTATTTGTAAGGGTTGTATCCCCTAACATATGTGTCTTCTGGATCAATTTACATATTGAAATGTTATTATTCACAACTATAAATACTTCATCATATGATCATAATGTATAAAAAACCAATAGTTACCATAAAACAATAATCATCTTCCTGTAATTATTTTCTATATAACAATAAAAATT
Organism: Viscum album; assembly: GCA_963277665.1. Classification (NCBI taxonomy): domain Eukaryota; kingdom Viridiplantae; phylum Streptophyta; class Magnoliopsida; order Santalales; family Viscaceae; genus Viscum; species Viscum album. The sequence continues at coordinate 711,761,110 of OY728155.1, forward strand.
TATGAAATTCATTATTTTCAAAGCCTTATAATCATTCATTTGAATAAAAATAATTCAAGAATATTCTATAAATGTTCCTATTTATTGTATACATTTTTATTAATTCATTACCTTCACACTTAAAGGATAAAATTTATTGAATTTTAAACATTTCAAAAGAAAAAAGTTTCTAAATTTTCTTCCCTTATGTACTTATCTTTAATTTCTCACCATCCATTGGGATTAAAACCCTTCCGAAGTAACCATAAGATATCAATTACGCTATAACACACTTCTATTTTTTAGAGTAATCTCCCACTAAATACTTGGAACTTAAAAAATATATTTGAAAATTATGATTTAATTTTATTTCTTAAGAAAGATGATATGGTGATATTGAATTTATTCTCCTATACTGGACACTTCTCTTTGTTCAATTAAATTTTATTCTTCTATATAGAGATTATGCTCTTAATTTTTCATTACTTAGGATTAAATTACCTTCCCTATTTTTAGTCCAAACACATCCAGTTCAACCATATTGGATGCATTCATAATTCTATAATTTGTTTCTCTAACATGAAAATATTAAATATTATCTACTTTATTTACCTATTAAAAATGAAATCCATTTAAGATTCATATAAATCTTTGTCATTTTTTGTGAAACCTATTTTTCTTTCTATGATACATTATTACAACATGACTCTTTATCATCCATCATTACTATCAATGTATTCTTAGAACTACCAATTAAGGGTAAAAACTCTCATCATGTTCACTTGAAATATAGTACATTATAGATAAATAAATCATTCTTTTGGTAAATGAAAAATTATTTATTGAACTTTCAATCATTTGAAATTCATGGAATTATTCAAAAAAAACTCATGTGAGGACACCACATTATCATCATATTCATCATTTTCCAAATTGGAACAAATTTTTTAAAAAAATAAATTCCCCTATAGTTGAATCACAAAAAAGATAAAATTCTGTATAATTTAAAATTTACAATTTAGAGAAAATTTCAGATGAGTGATGTATGATTTTCTGAAATCGGAACAAATTATTCATTCAAAATTGAAATTTTAACTTCATTTGTGTAGTCTTCCTAAATTTTTCTTGAAATACATTCCTTATTTATATATTTCAATTATAATTCATTCTCAGATTAATTAATTTTATTCAAAGTGATTTTTGTTATCATATCATATGAAACCAAGATATTGTTAATTTAATCTAATTGAAGTTTGTTATGATCACAATCCTCTATAGCTAAAACATTGGCATCAAATTTATCTTAGTAAGATAAAATGTATCATATTCACTACTATTAAATCTTAATGAGTCTCACCAAATACATTAATGGTAATCCCCAACTAATTAACCCCTCTAAATAATTCTACCACAAAATATCCTTTAATCAAATGTATATTTTCATACTTCAGTTTAAAAAATTTAAATTTATCCCTTTGGATTTTTTTCCATCCTATTGATTCTAATGCATCTTTCAAATTCCTTTCAGAATTTTGATCCCCAAACACATTAAAAATCCATTATTTGAAAGTGAGGATAATGTGTAAATTCTTAAACACCCGTCAATTTAAAATTCATTCTAGAATCCCCGGTCAAATAAGATTCATGTGAAACAAGTGTAAAAATATTAGTTTCAATTTATAAAATTTTGATATCCAATGAAAGTAAGTATTTATAATTTTCTCTTTTAAAACACTATAATTTTTCCATTGAATGTGGGAATGCCTTTTATTGTCACCAAATTGACTGTATCCTAAATTAATAAAAACAATATAGATCATATCACAAAATCAATAAACATATTCATAAATTAAACATGGACAATACATTGATTTAAAAATATAGATAAAAAATACAGTGTGCATAAAAAACCATTAGAATATAAAATTTTAAAAAAAATCTATGGATTAAATCGAGAGTCCTCATATATAGCTTATGATGGCACCAATGTATAGTTTTGGTTTAATAAATGGGGAATAATAAATTGGTAAATAATAATCTATTTATTTTTATGATTTATTATGAAATAAACCTCCATTACTTGTTTGAGTTAATGATCTCCCTACTGAACTTCCCACACATCAAGGAAAGAGAAAAAACAAAGAAAAATCATTACATAAGGTTCTCCACTCAGAATGTGAAACTTTGTACATGGTCTGATCTATAATACCTGAGACCATACAGTATACAATAAAAACAATGTGGATACAATGAGTTGTGTTTATGTTTAAAATTGAATTACAACAAATCAATACATTTTTTCCTTAAAAAAGAAGAATTTATTCTTTAGCAATCCTTTTTTCCCTGATGTTTTATTTTCATCATGTAGTTAGTGATTATCATTTTCCTCAAGATTATTGTCTCCTAACAGTGTATTGTGATCCCGTTAATCTTTATGATTTATAATTGGTTTGAACCTCATTCTTCCTCAACACATATCACATATTTGATGATCACACACAAACAAAGTGTGTACTCTTCTTATTATTATTCTTATGATTTTTACATGATTAGTTCTCTTTAACACTCTCACTTATTTAGTTTTTTAATTAATGAAATACATCACTTCATGATTATATTACATATAGATAGACTCTTCATCAATTTCAAATTTGAAATTCAAATACAAATTTACATTCGAAAATTCATTCAACATATGTTAAACTTCTACCACTTTTTAGCCTTTGGTTCATTCAAAACTACTTAGTTGCAATTTATTTGATAATTAGACTTGACATATCTAGTATAATTATCCCATGAGTTATAAAATGTCATATATCACCCAATACAATCAAAAATGGAATTCCTCACTAGGAATGAAATTTTCAACATCATAATGACGTTCTAAACATCATATTATATTAAAATTATGTAAAATATAGTGAAAATTATTTCAAAATATATTATACCATGACTTGTTTCCCTTATTGATTATATATTGGAATTTTATTCTCAAACTATGGAATATTCCACAAAATAGCACACATGGTTTTAAACCATAGACAACTATATTGAATCAAACAATCTAATTCGCGTACCTTAGTATGAGCCTCTTTGATATTTCATAGACTTCCCAAAATAAACATTATATATTAAACGCATCATGGTAGATACCCATTTGATCCTCATTCAACTATTCACCATTTTCCCCGATCATTTCACCAACCTATATTTTTTCTCATCTTCTAATATAATTTCATAAAAACCAATTTTACACTAAGTAAATAAAATATGAGATACCATTAATTTTTTCTTCTTTCAGATTAATCATACATGAACCAAAATATCTTTAACAATTATGTGTATTAGCCTTTTCATTTTTGTAGAGAAAATATTCTAAATTTAAATTACTTTTAAATTCATGTTTGAAATATCGTCTATGTATTTTAATTTCTATAGTGTGTGTTTCATTTCACAATGACATATTTGAGTCTACTTCCTCATACTACACCTGGAAAAAATTCATGTTTCCTATGAAACCACACTATTTCACTTCTTAAATAATTTTCGCAGCCATTATATAGTTAACCATGGTGTAATGACATTTCAAATATGTTAGAAAAACATCAAACACCACTGATAAACCTCAAAACTCCATCCAAATTTATAAAATCACGAGAAAATCATTGAACAAACATTAACTCAAATGAATCACCATATAACACTTGATTTTGAACAAGATTAATCTGTTGATAATAAAATACAACACCCGAACCATATCCACTTCATATCTTACCAAATTATTCGTATTAGAGAAACATCACAATTCAAGTTTATTATTATTCAACTATTGATTTTAGAAAAGTCTACATGTGTCTCACAAACATAACATGTGTTAGAAAAAGTCTATATCTCAACATTTTTCCTAATTAGATGTTGGTAAAACATACAGACTATGTTTTGATGCTCCCTCATGTACATGGTGTCCAGAGGTATGGTGATGATTGGTTTTGTGGTTTTGGGAACATGGGTGATGCATCATTATCACAAGGGGCATGTACAGACCATGGATCCAATGTATCATTATTTCATTGATTGATGTTTATATATTTATCACACATGACTTTTTAGCCATTGAGTATAGTGGGTTTAAATGATTTATTATTTTCTATACATTTCACATTTCATGGAGTTAAATATGTATGGGTTCTATAATATCTTAAGATTTTATAGTATATTTATTTTAAATAAATTAAATCTCTTTGAAAGCTTGTAGTACACATAACCATGATATTTTAAAATAATAACATTGTGTTTGATATCCTATATGACATTCAATACCGAGATAAAATAATCAATAAAATATATTATTTAAAAATGATTTATATAATCTAGTTTTTGAGTATGTTGGTTTGAATAGGATTAAATTTATTATTAAACATATATGAATTTTCTAAAAAAATTAATAAATTATAAATATATAAGCACAAGACATATAATAAAAGTGTTTTATTCTATAAAAACTATGTTTCCTTCAAAAATTATTTTAAAGATTTTTTAGAGAAAATATTATAGTTAATTATTATGTATTATAGAGATTTCATTTAATAAAATGAACTTCACCTTTGAAATCATGATATCAGAATTATCTGGGACTGAATATTTAGAAATTTCCTAAAAAGATTATGTTTTTTGATGAATAGTGAAAAATACTTGTTTTAAATAAAAACTACATTTTCTTTTAAAGAAATTAATTGATAAATTTTATTTTAATTTTTTTTAAAATAAAAAATAGTTAAATTCTATTATAATAAATACAAAAAGTTTCATTGAAATGATTTCATATCTAATTTTGATATTAAAAATTCCTATACTTATGAAAATTGACTCTTTGGGAAAATATTTTTTCATCACCTCTGCGTGTTTAATTTTTAATTACATTTTTTCAGTTCTGTCAATGGAATTTGGAGCAATTAAATAAATATTTGGACAAATAATAAATAATATTATATAATAAGGTCAAATTAATTTTATTCTTACTAAATATTTAGAAATATAAATTTTAATTTCCACGATTAGTTTTAAAACGAGTTTACTATGGTATAAAACTAATAAAGATAAGGATTAAAATGGCCCAAAACTTGGCTAGTTACTATTTTCTTGTCATATTCTGACCCTAATCCCCATAGTATTCATTTTTATGTGTTTGTAGGACATTATTCCTTGAATTTGACCAATGTAAGAACTTGTTTAATGAAAAAGAAAAAATTTCACCGTCTCGTTTGAAGTTTTAATTATACATTCACATGGGGACAAAAAAGATTTGAAATAATTTTCATATTCAATTTGAGAGTAATGAAATTATTTTATTGATGGAAATTTATTTATAATTTTTTATAATTATATAATTAAGAAAACATTTCATGTGACGTTGACGCAATAATTATTTAATTAAGATAAAATGAAATAACTGATTCTAAAAATAATAAAATTAATATAAATTGAATGAAATATTTTTTTCTATTAATTTTGTAGATAAATATTTTACTTTATACAATTTTCAATGTAATAAATTCAAATTCCATTATTTTATTGTTATTTTTAAAATTCAAATTCAATGAATGTTTTCAAAATTGACATTAATGTAATTTTATAATAAATAAAATTTTATTAAATGATTTCAAATTCTTAAAATCCTCCCTTCTTCCAGCTAATTTTTAAATACTCAAAAATATAAATTATAATCCATTCATGTACCGATTGTTCTTTTATAGTTAAAATATTAATCCCAAAATAGTATATAATGTTTTACTATGGTAAGGGTAAAATAAAGTTTTCACATTACATGAACTTGTGTTAAAATTTATTTTCAAAACAAATGGGATTTTTATTTTCGAAATTGGATTTAATATTAATAACTAGAGGGTACAAATTATATAATGTTTCTAATTTATTGAGTCTTAATGTGATAAATTATAAAGGTGAAAAACTAGTTATCGTAGATATAAAGATCCAGCCTTTAATCATTATATAACATAGGACCATTCATGTTCAAGGTTCTTGATGATCAGAAATGTTTCCTATAAATTTACAAACAAAAACAAAAACAAAGAAAAACATTGTGTGTGCTTACTCCTAAAATGAAGAAAATTCTATCAAAGATTTCCACTATACCTATGAAAAATAATTTTAAACATAGAGTGAGAAATGGATATGCCCAGTAATTGGTTTTAGAAAAATTTAACAAAAACAGTTAAAATATTTTCCTAGAACAAATATATAAACATATACTAAAAAGGATCGTTTTTATGAAATATAAATCAGTACATATAATTTAGAAACCATTAATTTCACAAAATAATTATATTAGAATAGATTTTAGGGAGTTATCATTTAAAATAATAATTTTTGGTGGGTTACTTATGATACTCTTCAGTCCATGATAAAAACCATAAGTCCACTAACCATTACTCAAATGGTACATTATTCCCTTAAGGATGTGGGACCACTCCATATAACATAAAATAACATTTTTAATAATATTTCCAATTTTGAAAACATTTAATGGACCTACCTTTCTCATTCCTGACCCAAAACATTTCAAAAATACCTACATAAAATTATTCCTTTAAAAAGAAAATAACAAATCTCATAATATTTCATCAACATTTTCTAAAGAGTTTTGAAAACCAGTTTTCGTAGAATCCCATACTTGAAATAATTGTATTTTTTGTAAATCATAAATAAATATGTCGATAGATTTCTTTCTTAATTGATACTATGAATAAATGAATGTATAAAACATTCATATAGATTAAAAAACTTGTAAATTTTTAATCACATGGATTATTAGGTAGAAATAAAAAAAACTCACATAAAATTATTAAAGAAACATTTTAAATAAAACATTTCATCCATGAGAAAACTGTATATAAAATCATGTATGAGATCTTGATATGAATTTTTGTCCTTATTCGTACAATATTTTCTTTCTCATTCAAATCCTACATTAATTGTTAAATATGGAGATATATAAATATACATAATTATACTTTCATGAAACTATTTTAAGAAAATAGAATATAACCTTACCTTTTAATTTTGAATGAAAAATTGCATTTCACGCATAAAATTAAAATAGAATAATTTATAAAATAACAATTTTTCCTTACTTAATATTAATTTGGGTGATATCATGATTTAGATATTATAGACATATCTTAATTATTACATATGATTGTTCGTATAATTGCTTACTCAAAATGATAGTTTAAAATAAGAAACATAAATTGACATCAAAACATAAATCATAATTAGTTAATTTCTAAAATATATTTTAGAATAATAAGATCTCTTAAAGTATTTAATTTATCATAAATAATTAATTAATTGAAAAATAATTATTTTCACCTCCCATATTAAAATTAAAATGGTCAATTTATTACAATTAAAGATGAAAATAAATAATCACTTAAAAAATAAATTTCACAAACACAAAATTTTAATGATGCAAGCACATGGAAGAAGAAATTTTAAAAGAGTAAAATTTTACTTAATAAATTATAAATTCAAATATATATAAGTTTAAACATTGAGAATAAAACATAATGTTTCTTGTTTATTTTATAATTGAGAATCATTAAATTGGATCTTGGTAAATAAAAATTTATCCCTTGTAGTTTTGTAGTACATACTTATAATATTTTCAACAAAAATATTTATATAGAAAGCTTAATAAAATAGTCCCTTACTTCAAAATTGATCTAGTAGATCATCTACCACCTTGAACGCACAAGAACAATGAACAGAAAAATGCATGAGTCGTCACAGTGCTCAAACATTGGTGAAGAGGTGTACAAAAGGTGGTGCAAAACTCAAATATAGACCAAAGAGACACAGAAAGAGATTTCCATTTATAATATCTAGAAATCTCATATCATAGAGGTTGTAGTTCAAGCTAAAAAAATAAAATAGAAAATATACATATTGATGCGTTCACTATTACTAAAAGAAAGAAAATGAAACCAATCTAGTGCATAACACTGAAAATAAAATTTTAATATTACTCTACTAGAACAGTTGAAGTGGACATCTACATACCACATAAATATAGAAATATATTTTAAAATTATAATATATAAAATATGGATAAATCAAATTCTAAATATATAATATTTATACCACAACAAAATTGGGATATAACAATAAGAAAAACATGGAATGTAAGAACCAGACACCTGTAATGAAAATGAAAACCTTCCTCGCACTAGGTAGAAGATAAAGAACAGTAAACCTACTCTTAATCATAATATCTTGATTTTTTGTGCGATTCAGAACCCCAAACTACTAATGGACTACCATGAAGAAGCTCATACCACAACATATTCCATCAAACTCCCCTTTCGACACTCAGTTCACCTTTGTCGACAGCACCCAGGCGAATTGACTCATCGTGGTTTGCTTTGACTCGGTGTGAACTGTAACGTCCCGAGTCCGAAGCCCCTCCACTGGTGCCCCATACCCGGTTCACCACATGACCTCAAGCGCGTTTCCTCGAATGCCAGAAGCTGCCGACTAGCAGCGAGGGCCTTGGTGAGTCGGTGGGGAAACTATGCCCTCATTCGGTAAGGTACACAAGGTAAGAAAACAACAATAAATAGCGGAAGCAGTAACAACATGCATTATAGCAAAAACCAAATAGCGGAAGAAATGTAGATATATAACTATAATGACAAATATACAGTAGGTACAAGTATCTAAGGAAAATAGCAAACACAACAATGTGCTGAAATACAATTGAAATCAAGTGAAAAAGAAAACAAAGCAAGCTCCTTAGCATTGCGAGCCACGGCTCGGTCCCATGCTCCCCAGCTCCCGGTGCAATCAAGATCCTGAAGTAGAAGGGCCCTTGCCCTTATCTATACCTGAAGCAATATAATCTGCTTGGGCCCAAAATCATGGCCCAAACAGGGTGTGAGATACAATCCCCATAGTCAATCACCCAAAGATCTGTGCCTAACAGTCAATGAATACATGGCAGTACTAAAAAAAGAAGCAGTAAACAGAAAGGCACAAATATCAACAATCCACATCTCTAACAAGTAAGGCACACAAGTAAGCAGTCAACAACAAGATGTAAATAGGTAACCCTATGGGTAGATCTCACATTCTAACCCCTATGGTTCAACCTCTAAGAATTAGCAACCCTCTGGGTGGCACACACAGTCTCACCCCTCTGGTTTAGCAACGTAATTAAGCAGACTCTCTGGGGAAGAATACTCCATCAATTCTCCCTATAGTCTCGTATCGTGCTAAAGGATCTCTAGAGAAGCACTCAATGTCAATTCCCCCTATATCCTGCGTCGTAATTAAAAGACTCTTTGGAGAAGCCCTTCCATCAATTCTCCACTTGGTCTCGCAGCGTGATTTAAAAGACACTCTGGAGAAGCCCTTCCATCAATTCTCCCTTTGGTCTCCTACTCTAGGTCCTCACAGTCCTGAGTAACTAAACATTCTCAGTGTGTGTTTATCGTCCAAGTAAACCTCAAGAATTAATTGGCTATCAACTAAGGCTCCACAGTAAAATAAATCAACAGTTCCATTATCCTACGACTAGGCACGGCAACTGGAAAACACCAAACAGGTAGAACAAGCATGGAAAAGCAAACTGAGCACAAACAAAATACTCTAATCACAAGAAATAACCTCTACTAAAGAAGTCAAGCAAAGTAGGCAAGAAACAAGAGAAAAACAGGAAACACGCAATACCCCGTTCAAGGGTATTGGTGGAATTTGCACGAAATACTCAAAGACTTTCTACAAAAAGGCACAAACCACCTACCTCGATCCTAGGAGATCGATATACGTGAACCTCGGCAATAGATTCCCCTTAGAATGACGTGGATCTGAGAAAACACACAAAACGTTCATCCCAGGATAACTTGGAAATCGGGAGGAATCAAGAAACAAGGCTAAAGAAGAAGGAAGAACTCATTGCTTCGCTTCCAACGCAACTGACCATGCTCGAATCGGAGAACGGACGGTGAGGTGGTTGTCTGTCGAAGATCCGGTCGTACGGGTCACTTCTAACGGCCGAACACTGGAGAAGAAGGTGAATATGAGGGTTAGACGCGACCCCGGTCCATTTTATGAAAAAAATAAAGTACACGACATGTACTTTTAGAGTACACGATGTGTACTTCTAATTTTTCTATACTTCGAAATAACTGGCCTCCACCTCATCCTTACACACCGTGTGTGAGGCCCGGACACGGCCAGCACACGGCTTCGAGCCGGAACAGAGTACACGGTGTGTACTCAGAAAGTACACGGTGTGTACTTCTGAAATTTCTATAAAATTCATTTTTTCTCAAAAACTCCAGAAAAAGGAAAACATACCTTAGAAGAGATCCGGGTTCTTACAAACTTCCCCCCTTAAAGAAATTCATCCCCAAATTTCCCTAACGAGGCAGAGAAGGAGAAACCTCGAACAGCTCCGGCCACTGCGATCGAACATCGGCCTCCCTCTCCCAGGTCTCATCATGTACTTGTTCGTGCTTCCATACAACCCGTACCAGAGGAACAGACTGCCCGCGGAGAACCTTTGTACTACGATCGACAATCCGGATAGGATTCTCCTCCAACAACGCATCCGCTTAAAGCTCGACTTCCTCATATCACCGTGCATAGGCTCCCTACGACGCTTCTTGCTATCATATGAAGGAAAGCTAGTTCTGGAAGCAGAACCTCCCTGACTCGCACCTCCAGATTCTCTCATATTGCGCTCCGCAATCAGTGCCTGGTTGACGATGGAAGTAATGGAAGTCAGCTGGAAGATGTTCACCTATGATTGAATCTCCCTCCTGAGTCCATCCTCAAACTTCCTCACCAAGAACACCCCACTCCCATCCCGAAGGGGTGTAAAATGTTGCAGCTCAGTGAAACGAGAGGAATACTCTGTGACAGATAGAGTACCCTACTCCAAGCTCATGAACTCCCGGGCTCGATCGGCCCTCAGGGTCTCCAGGTAGAAGTAGTCATAAAACACGCGCTAGAACTCCTCCCAAGTCATAGCCTGCTGCTGACCCGCCTATGAGATCACGTCCCACCAACTCTTGGCAGAGTCTCAGAGCATGTAGGCGGCGAGCTTGACCCGTCTCTCTGGAGGTGTCTCCAGATGCTCGAATATATCCAGCATGGCTTCCAGCCATGACTCTGCAGCCTGAGGTCCTCCCTCCCCTGAGAACGTGGGAGGATGATGCTGCTGGAAAACCCGCATCAAGTCTTCCATAGACGAGGCAGGAGGCGGTGCTCCCTGGAAGGCCTGCATCATCCTCATGAAACCTTCCCTGAACTGCGCATCAGCGCCTGCAACTGCTACGACAACCGGTGCCAAGGCTGGCTCGGCTGGGGGATCGACAGGAAGTCCTTGATCAGCCCTATCTGGCATCTGATCACTCCCCGAAGACAGACGTACGACCAAAGGACGTCTCAGAGGCATAGCTCTGAAAGATCAAAAGGATACCTTGGATCAGGAAAAACAAGGACAGAGAACACAAGAGTACAAAATGGGAACAGGGGAAGAAAAACACACAAGATTGCAGAACATGACTACACGGCATGTATAAAACTACATAGCGTGTCTTTTGAAACCACTGACATGGGCGTGTACTCCTGCCCCACAAGTCGTGTACACTACAAACTACACGGCGTGTTTTCCCCCACACATGGCGTGTACTTTCAAAACAATTCCCCTGCCCGAGTATCCTCACACGGCTAACCCACACGGTCCGACTCAACCCGAGACTACACGGTGTGTTCGAAAAAAACACGGCGTGCACTAGACAAGGCTCCGGCGGTCCGTGTTGTTGAGTACACGGCCGTCTACACGGCTGGACCTTACACGGTGTGCTCCGAACAAGCACGACGTGCATAGGAAAAGGCGACACCGTCCCTTGTTGTTCGTGACATGGTTAGGTACCTGGGAAAGACTACACGGCGTGTTCCGAACAATCATGGCGTGTGGAAAGGAAGGTCACGCCGGCCCGTGTTGGTCGTGACATGGCTGGGTACCTGGACAGGACTATACGGCGTTTTCCCTATGGACACGGCGTGTTCTACCCGAGCTTCCCCGACCCGTGTTGTTAGTGACACGGCCTGGTACACGGCTCCAACTCACACGGCGTGTACCATTGGTACACGGCGTGTTTCTGAAGTTACTCCCACGACACCGTGTTCTGCTCACACGGTCAGTGACATGGCCTGAAAACTACACGGCGTGTGCCCGAGAAGGACATGTCGTGTATTCTGGGTTTTTCTGGGCATTAGTTCAGAAACTGCATAGAATTCCAGAAACACTAAAAATAAGGGAAAAGATGCCAATTTCCGATCTGTGAGGGCCCATAACACCTCAAGAACCAAAATTTGGCGTTCATTTTAAGCAAGAAACATAACAACAGTTTTCTAACATAACAGCATTGAATCTATCAAGAAAATATCACAACAGCATGCATAATCTACACAAATTCTACCACAACATCATGCAATCGCTAATTCACCCTAGATGGCATGGAAAGAATGCATGACATGTGATTTCTAGAAGTGCCTACAAGATGCATGATATGGAACACCCTCATCTCATTTGGATGCGACATAAATAGAACCGAAATATAAAAAACAATAACCGCACAAGTCATGTGAATCACTCTAGGTGAAAACATATCAACCATAAAACTAAAAACCAGCAAACTGCAATTTAACGAGGTAGTATGGCCTTTCCTTGTACACAGGTTAGCTACTCCCAAGCACAACTTAATAACAAGTACCGAATCCATCCTATCCTTGGCTAAAGTCTCCAAATAGTAAAGCAAGAGAAAATAACTCCTTTGATACCACTTTGTAACGTCTCGAGTCCGGAGTCCCTCCACTGGTGCCTGGTACCCGGTTCGCCACATGACCTCAAGCGTGTTTCCTCGAACGCCAAAGGCTGCCGACTAGCAGCGAGCGCCTTGGTGAGTCGGTGGAGAAACTATGCCCTCATTCGGTAAGGTACACAAGGTAAGAAAACAACAATAAACAGCGGAAGCAGTAACAACATGCATAACAGAAAAAAACAAATAGCGGAAGCATTGTAGATATATAACTATGATGACAAAGATGCAGCAGGTACAAGTATCTAAGGAAAATAGAAAACACAACAACGTGCTGAAATACAATTGAAACCAAGTGCAAAAGCAAACAAAGAAAGCTCCTCAGCATCGCGAGCCACGACTCGGTCCCATGCTCCCCAGCTCCCGGTGCAATCAAGATCCTGAAGTAGGAGGGTGCTTTCCCTAATCTATACCTGCAGAAACATAGTCTGCTTGGGCCCAAAAGCATGGACCAAACTGGGTGTGAGATAAAATCCCCGTAGGCAATCACCCAAAGATCTATGCCTAACTGTCAATGAATACATGGCAGTACTAAAACAAGAAGCAGTAAACAGAAAGGCACAAACAGCTACAATCCACAGCTCTAACAAGTAAGGCACACAAGTGAGCAGTCAACAACAAGAAGTAAACAGGTAACCCTATGGGTAGATCTCACATTCTAACCCCTACGGTTCAACCTCTAAGAACTAGCAACCCTCTGGGAGGCACACACAGTCTCACCCCTCTGGTTCAGCTATGTAATTAAGCAGACTCTCTGGGGAAACACCCACTGTCAATTCCCCCTATAGACTCGTATCGTGCTAAAGGCTCTCTATTGAAGCACTCAACATCAATTCCCCCTATATCTCACGTCGTAATTAAAAGACTCCGTGGAGAATCCCTTCTGTCAATTCTCCACCTGGTCTCGCATCGTGATTTAAAACACACTCTAGAGAAGCCCTTCCGTCAATTCTCCCTTTGGTCTGCTACTCTAGGTTCTCACAGTCCTAAGTAACTAAACATGCTCAGCGTGTGTGTATCGTCCAAGTAAACCTCAAGAACTACTTGGCTATCAACTAAGGATCCACAGTAAAATAAATCAACAGTTCCACTATCCTACGACTAGGTATGGAAACTAGAAAACTCCAAACAGGAAGAAAAAGCATGGAAAAGAAAACTAAGCACAAAAAAAATACTCTAATCAGAAGCAATAACCTCTACTAAAGCAATCAAGAAAAGAATGCAAGAAACAAAATCAAAACAAGAAACACGCAATACCCCGTTCAAGGGTATCGGTGGAATTTGCACAAAATACTCAAAGAATTTCTACAGAAAGGCACAAACCACCTAACTTGATCCTAGGAGATCGATATACGTGAACCTTGGTGACAGATTCCCCTTAGAACGACGTGGATCTGTGAAAAATCACAAACGTTCATCCCACGATAACTTGGAAAAAAGGAGGAATCAAGAAACACAGCTAAAGTATAAGGAAGAACTCACCGCTGCGCTTCCAACGCAACTGACCGTGCTAGAATCGGAGAATGGACGGAGAGGAGGTCGTCCGTCGACCATCCAGCCATACTGGTCGCTTCGGATGGCCGAAAACTGGAGAAGAAGGTGAATACGAGGGTTAGACGCGACCCGGGTCCGTTTCATGAAAAAAAAAGTACACGGTGTGTACTTTTAGAGTACACGGCGTGTACTTCTAATTTTTCCGTACTCTGAAATAACCGGCCTCCACCTCATCCTTACACACCGTGTGTGAGGCCCGGACATGGCCAGCACACGGCTTCGAGTCGGAACAGAGTACACGATGTGTACTCAGAAAGTACATGGCGTGTACTTCTGAAATTTCCAGAAAATTCATTTTTTCTCAAAAACTCTAGAAAAAGGAAAACATACCTGAAAAGAGATCCAGGTTCTTACATGAACCCTCACAGTGCATCGGTCTATCTTGACTTCCTCTCCTCAAATGAAACAACCCAGCTCGATCTCTTTTCTCCACAAATTAAGATCCACGGACCCCTAACCCTATACATGATTCTCTCTCTCTCTTTTACTATTGTTATATCATTACTATTGTTTATCCAATTTATATAATGTTTGAATTAACAAAATTTTATAAGTCCATTAATTTCCAGAAGAAATTTTTAAAAAATATTACAATCTGATTAAAATAAAATTAATATTTATAATAACCATTTTAAAAATATCATAATTTATATTTTTTGAACATTTTTACACACGAGCGACATTATTATTTTCTAATGGATGGAACTGTAAGGTGGTATAAAATATCATAGAGTTCCCAAATCATTAATATGTTATAAAAATAATATATAAACATTAAATCCATCAATATACCAATAAAAAAGATATGGTAATTAAAAGTAAAATACAACGCTTCATGGAGACATTAGTTCATATGTACACATGAGCGATGTTTTCCTTATTGAATTTATTAAAATGGGATAGAATATATATATATATATATATATATAATTAACATAAAAAATAATTATAGTACATATATTTTAGTCATAATTTTTATATTTTTATCTAATATTTGTATGTAGTTTAAGGTAATAGAACCATGTGAATTTTTTGTAACAACGTATACATATTCTTTTAGCATCGTCCTCTGAAAATTAAATTAAGGATACATGGAATTGTATTTTGGGAACCCAAAAGCTTAAAAGTGATGGATATATATTTTTTGAGGGTTTTTCTGAAGATATTTTTTATGATAAAGTTCTCTATTATCCTAGAAAAGTGAGATGAGGAGGTGGCCTTTTATATGTCAGGTGACTGGAAAACATGTAAATAATTTAAACTTTATTGTGTAATATATGTATTACTCATGTATAGGGGATAAATTTATCCCATGATTAAAATATAACAAGGATAATATTAAAATAAAATCAACCAATAAAATTTAATCACATGTTTTGTGATATCTTTATCCTTATCTCTTAGTTTAATCCTATTGTCAACCCTTTTGAACCCATACCAAAATGGTACATTTTTACCACTATTATAGTTAATTATAATCAAAAATTAAGTTCAATATAATAAATAATATTATTTATTATATTTTACTATATTAAATTTCTAAATTTTCCGTAAATTAATTTAAAATATAATGTGCTAAATGCAAAAAAAAACAATTTTTTTAAATCATTTCTCAATCACAAAGTTAATTTTGTTTTTCTATATTCCTAGTAACCACCATTATATGAATGTAAATTTATTTAATTGAATAAATTTTCTAACTATTATATTTAAAGATTTCCTAAATATTTATGAATTTAATTTAGTCTATTAAAAAATACATTGCATATATAAATATTATTTTACGAAAAAATAACATCTTTTACATTCAAATGACTTTATCTTTATTGCTATCCAATTGATATTAAATGTTTCAATGGATATTGATTTATTTATATTCAATATAATTATATTTAAGCTAAATAATAGTTCATTAGTTGTAATGATACATAATATATAGAAAAATAAAACACCTTCCAAATTGATCTTTAAACATAAAATTTATCATTTTTATTATTTAAATTTGAGTACTTATTTTCTAGGAATTAATCAAGAAATTTTTATTTAAGTACAAATTTTATACAAAATATAATAATTTAGATATTCCTATTCATACAAAGTCTTCTAATGCCTATGTAATAATAATATTTTTTAAGAATAGTGTATCTTGGATCGTTTAAGCTTGGTGTTGGGTGAAAAGAAGATATCAAATTGTTTTAAAGGTAAATATATAATAAAATCTCTAGGTGTTATATTATTACCCCCTTATAAGATTCTTTACATCAAACTTGTATTACTTAGATATAAAAAAAAGGATAACTCTACCTCATATCATGATAAAATTCTTACATAGATTCCTCAAACTTATGGTTTCACCATAAAACTCTAACGAGGTTAGTGGTCTTGTTCTAATACACTTTATCTCTTAGATGATGAATTCATTATTTTTTCCATCAAATTAAAGATCGTTCTCTAGTAGAATAATTTATAAGTATAGTTTATATGGATGATTGACTAGGTACTTCCTCAAAAGTGATACATATAACACATCATGAACTTGGGATAGGTTCGTGGGAAGTGCTAAACAAAAAAATACCATCCAAATATAATAAAAAATATCAAAGAAACCAATATATATAGGGATCATCTTGCCTTAATTTTTAATTCCAGAAACACTTTCCCAATATAATATTCAAAGGAATACCTTATCACTCACTTAAAACTCTAGATCCCAATGAAAATTTCTAGAATAGCCTTTCTATAGACTTTGGTCTATCTTGATGTGCTTCTGAATGTATATAACCTTCTATGTCATTTCCTCAGCTAATTAAAGTCCCAATAGCTTTATTTCTCTTATTATATCCCATCACATTGGATTTTTTTCACTTATTTACATATAGGGATTAATAAGGATCCATCTAAATTAATGAGTGGAAGTTATTGTTGTAATAAAATTTTACAAGAGAAAGGTTTCGATCCAACCACCTTTAAAGTACATGGAAAAAAGAACTCAACATATATTCTAGGGTTTTAATGGTCTTATCAAACTGTTCATTTGTATGAGGATGATATGTAGTACTAAAGTTTAACATTTCAATTAAATATTTTTTAATTCTTCCCCATAACTTCACTGAAAAACTTGTGTCTCGATCAGAAATAATAAAATGTGGCACTCCATGAGAACATGCACATTTCGTAATCAATAACATGGAAATATGATCAAGATAAAAATATTCTCTAATATAAATGAAATGTGCTAACTTCATATGCTGATTGACTATAACCCAAATATCAATATGGACATTCAATTTTTTTGGGGAGTTTGAGGAGGAAATTCATAGTTATGATTTTTTTATTTCTATTCTGGCATAGGTAATGGTAATAACATGACATTAAGCCTATATCAATTATCCCTAACTTTCTAATATATAAGGAATTTATATACATAATATGAAGTATCCCTTTTCGTGGTTTCCCTCCATAAATTCTATTTAATATCCCTGTACATATTTAAAATTCAAAGATTAATAAAGAATGTTGAATTATGAGCTTTATCCAAAAGATCCTTCGTCATGTCTAGAATTTATAGGACACATACTTAGTTCTTGAATATTATTATTCTATCACAATTATGGTCAAGCATAGGAACATTCTTCATCATATTCTATAGTTATACATCCTCCTTCTGCACCTCATTAATTTTTACCAATATATATGGGTGAACACTCAATTTAGAAGTATAAGATATATTTCATTCATGATTTAATGATCCATATTCAAAAAAAAATATTCAAGTATTATAATGCTTTCAACCCTTATTATAGAAAAACCAACATCGTCCTTCTGATATAGAGTATCATCCTCCTTATTCTCTTTATCATGGTGGTAGTGTATTGAGTATTCATAATCATTAATCAACTCTAACCATCTCCTCTGTCAAATAAACAAATCATTCAATTAGAATATATACTTAATTATTTTATTATAATTATAAATAATATAATAGTCCTCATATAAATAATTCTTTCATATATTTAGTTTAAAAATTATCTTAATCAACTCCAAATCATAGTTGTCCAATTTTTCCCATGAACCTTGAATTTTTTTGAGGACTACACTAATACCATGTAATTATAAATAAGAATAGATTCTAATACCTTATTTGATGAATAAATATTAATAAAAACTC
Source organism: Viscum album (assembly GCA_963277665.1). Taxonomy (NCBI): domain Eukaryota; kingdom Viridiplantae; phylum Streptophyta; class Magnoliopsida; order Santalales; family Viscaceae; genus Viscum; species Viscum album. The sequence goes on from OY728155.1 coordinate 711,779,719, forward strand.
TTCACCACTATAAGTCAATGTGAGTATAGTTTCACTAACCAATTATATTTCTATCTCATTAAAATTTTCCTTACATACATCAGTAGAAATGAACTTTTCTCCCTTTCGTATCAACTTTTTTATTAGATTAAATATCCATGAGAAATTTCTCAAAATCAGTTCTTAGTATCCAAAAAAACTAATACGATATATAGATCTTAGTTACCATGGTGGGTTTCGGTAATTTCTCAATAAATTTAATCTTTTAAGGATCCCCTGATATACCATTGCATTAGATTATAATAACCAATAAGGAAAAATTTATTAGCAAAAATGATTACACATTAACATTAGTAAAAAACTTCTCCATCCTCAAGGCCATAAACATAAACCTTAAATTATATTTATGTTCATCCATTATTATTGAATATATAATAATATCATCTATAAGGACTACTAGAAACTTATCATTTCTGTCTCAAATAACTTTATTCATTAGTTCCAAGAATATGGAAGACGTATTGGTAAGTCCAAATGAAATCACTATAAATTATTAATGTTCATAACAGGTATGAATGGTTGTGTTGGATATATATTTCTTCTTAATCCTCAATTGATGATATTTGGATCAAAGGCCAATATTGAAAAATTATTGATCTTCACACAGTTGATCCAAAAATTCATCAATACAGAGTAGACAATACTTTTTCATGATATTAATCTTATTAAGTTCATGAAAATCAATACTGTTATTCATCTTAAAAAATTTATTGGTTCACCATAAGGGGATACACTCAAGAATTTGAATCCCCTTTCTAGATTCTCCCAGTGTCTATTCTTCAATTCCTACAACTCAATTAGTGGTATTTTATTTAGATTCATCAAAATATGTGTAGCACCATGAATGATTTATAATGAAAGCTCAACATCATAATTTAGGGGTAGACAAGGAAAATATCCATGAAATAAAATGAAATATTTCCAAACAATAGGATTATCAATAAAATTGAGTTTCTCCCCAACCATATGAGATAAATACCACTCGTGAATAGGTTGTAAGACCTATAAATTGTATGTAATTTCCATTAGAGGTTCATATTCATCCTCAAACTATTAGGTGGTCATAAGTTGATTCAAAATATAAAAATTAAATTTTATTCCTTGTAAATTAATGAAGGATATATATAAATATATCCAATACATTTCTAAAATAACCTAAAATTCAACTAGTGGTGAAACAAAAATATTTAATGAATGGTTATTCCAATAATCATATATTGGAGAATAGTTATATATATGATGTAACACCCCGCACCTAACTCATTGTCTTGAGGAGGCAGTGAGGTATTACTTGGCCTTAAGAGATGTTCCCAAGGCCCAAAAGGCTGGAAATAAATGCAGAGGGATCTGAGAACAAATTGGGGAACGATTTTCACTAAAGAAAAAACCAACCAAACCATCACTACAACCAGTATATGATGCATGTCAATAAAACATTCAAGAAAGTGTTCCCAAAATACAACCAAGTTGTTCTATAATACTACCCAAAACCAATATAATTGAACACGATATCAGAGTACAATGTAGAAGACTAAACAACAAAACACTATGAGTCATGACACCACTATAGCTCCACAGCAAGATCCAGGCTCCAAGCTCCACCAACACATCACAAGCATCACCACAAACCACTAGTAATGAGATGCCTTACATTTTTCTGTATCCCGGTACATGACATCTGCAAAGACACCAAAATGACAAAGCAGGGGGTGAGTACAACTACTCAGTAGGTTTTCCCAAAATGACTTCCCTACACATGACACAAGGATAAACCATTCGCACATTTATATAAAACAGTTTATATAAAATAATCACAACTGCATCCATTACCTTAAGACAAACACACCCTTACCAAGCCATCTTACCCAAACCAAGTAAACCCAGGGAAATCCAAACAATCATACCGTAAGCCAAACATGCCACACAAGGAATCCAAATCAACCATGCCACAGGCCGATTACCTTTTTCATATTTCACTTACAATCCCCATCTACAAACATCACAAACCAAGCATACAATATATCATGGTGGCACTTCCTGTCCAACACATCCATTACCAATCCAGTCAAGTCATACTTCCCTCACACTTTATTTTGATGGTTTCCCTTCTGTTCAATATCCATCCCATTTTTATAGTGGTACTTTTCGCCCACTTCCACCCAACATTCAAACAAGCCAACACAACCAATCATATAACCCATCAAGTCCACAACAAATTGCAATCAACCATTTCCATTACATGCCAATCCACTTCAATAAATCAAACATTTATTGAAAACACCCCTTAACCATTTTCCATGCCAAACCCTATTTCAATCAAACAACCCTTTTTATTGAAAACCATTTTCTCAGTTCATCTAAATCAACCAAAAAACAACTCACTTTAAAATCCCACTTTAAAATCACATCAAGATCCTTTTGCCACAATCCCCTTTTTCCCAAAAATCCCCCAAACCATTAACAAAGGTATTTCCATCTGATTTCTCACATCAACAACATAATTAATTTTTTAAGAAACACAAATTAATTGCAACCAAACCACTAGTCCTAACCAAGTGGAGTCGAGACAGAAGCCACATACCTTTAGGGTTCCTGAGAAATCACCTCACAAGCAATCACACCTCAAATCTGGTGAACACACCACTGAAACCTCTCTAAATCTCCTTCTCTAACATCCACAAGCATTAAAATTAACATCTAAGGCAACCACAATCCTAGATCTACACACAACGGGTATAGATCTAGAAAACCAAGAGAGAGGGAGATGTAGATCTAGAGGAAAACACAAGGAACCCAAGTGGAGATACTTACCAAGAAGAAACCACATTCAATCCACCAAGAAACCTCTTCAAAATGGGTAAAAAATGAGTTGGAGAGCACCCTCAACCCCTGAGAAACCAAAATACCATGAGAGGATCAAGTGGGAGATAATTTGGAGATGAATGAGGCAAGAGAAAGTGAACCCGGATTAAAAAAGCTTACTTTTATGTGACCACACGGTTAGCCCGCACGGTTTGGAAAACCATGCGCTAACTGTGCGCACTCTACTACCTCAAGAGCAAGGGTCTGCATGATTGAATCTCATGGTTTGGAAAACTTTGCGCAGGTCGCGAGAAGCCTACTGACTCCCCCTCCACGGTTTCCTGGAGAACCCACATCGTTTCCCCTAACCTTGCTCAAATCATGCTTCCTAAGAAAATCCTCCAAGCTTATTCAAAACCATTCCAAACTCTCCCAACCTCTTCTCAAATCAACACATGCACTTTAAAAACATAAAAATGCATAAAAAAGAGAAAATACCTCAAACCGGGGGTGCTACACATGGAATGTGATCATCATACTATTTTATGTTTTTACTTCAAACTCATCATCTAATCATTAAGGTAGAGATATTACACCCTCTAAAATTTATCCGAAAATAAAATTGTGGGTATATTTATAATCAAAAAATAAATTTTCAATTATAGGGTTGATGGTAAGTGTATTTTTCTCCACATTTTTCTGATAACAAACTCCAACAGTTATGATAACTTAAATTTTCTTTTTGTCTACTGGATTTAATGGTTTCTAACACCAATTGTCATCATTAAGCCTCAAATTCATGCACTGATTGATATAATTTCCGTACTCCTTTAAATTAAATCATTGATTTTTGGGTGGTTCATTCAGTTGATATTTATCTCCATATTTATTATTGGTAACATTTTTCACTTGACATTAAAATTCTATTAATAAATAGATTTCTGTTACATACATAAACCATTTACCAAAACCCTTAAGAAAATATCTCCTAAGCTGCCTTCCACACTTTTAATATAAAAAAAGTTATTTTTCTTTCCTTAATGGGTATTATTATTATAATTTATTTTTGGTTGTAACTAATGATTGAAACTAATAATTTTAGTTTCAATATCAAATATCAATAATCAGAGTGAAAGAATCAATTAATCATAAAAATTATTCCAAATATATCCTAAATTATCACTCATTATTATCAACCTATGACACTTTATAGAGATTAAATATCCCTTTTAGTTAATTATTTTTGTTTGATTATACCATCTCATTACTCACAATTTTTTAAAATGGCTATGTGTATTGACCAAAGAATTTTCTTGGTGAGTGTCAAACTCGATCTTTAATTTGGATATTTTTCTTGCACTAGGTAATGATTGGGTTAATACCCAACTAGCCTTTGTGGGGTTATTACCCATTAATGATTTTGTTATAAAACCTAGATTCGCTTGTTTTTAACAAAATAGGGATTTCTTTTTTAGGAAACCCCAAAATCTCTAATTTTTCATAACAGTGTGATATTATTATAAACATAGAATTATCCCAAGGTTTTTCAAAAAATTATTCATATTGTAATATCCAAAAATAACTTAACCTACTCAAATATCAACTAAGGTATCCAAAGAAACACATTCAAAAATATTACAAAATGTAGGATGAATATTAAACATATATTGTAAAAATACATACCCAATAACTAAAATGGTTTAATTTATTTAAAGAATAGATACCTAATAAAAAACTTCTTGAAATATCTTTAACATTCCCCCAAATTTTTTCTCACATAGAAAACTTATCAGACATACCCTACATAAAACTATTATTCATGACCTAGGGAAATGGAAACATAATGATGGATGATCATAGATACTCAGTAAGAATAAATATAGAAGATATCAATTGATGGTCATAAGTGAGTATATGATAATCATAACGGTATGTGAACATGATCAGAACTTATAAAAGTCACGCCGAATGATTCATATATAATTAATCATGATTCATAGAGTTAGGCTAACTATTTAGAAATGCATAAGTCATAAGAGTGGAGAATTTCAAATATTCAATCATGATCTGTGAGGAGATGTAATAAGTATAAGACATAAAATTTTTTCATAAACATAAGAATAGAAAATAATTTTCTTATCCATGTATCGCTACCAAGACTATCATTGTGGATAGAGTCCCATATTAGATTGGATCCACTCTCATTATATCATTTCATTAGTCTAGGATCACTAATAAGACTATCATAGTGGATATGGTCCATTACTAAACTGGGATCACTCCCCATTCCTATTCATCTTATCTCACAAGATATGATTCATTTCCTAATGAATTATAGGAATATAAATTTTTTTCCCACAAGTTAAGAAATGAAAAAAATACATAAGTGTGACACAATATTATAAAAACACACATCATTTCTCCATAACTTAACTAACCCATGGTAAAGAAATAGGTTTTATAAAAAAATCATTATAACATAATCATCACAAACCATCCATATAAAGAATTGGATAGTATCATAAGAGTATATCCCTGGTTAATTATAAAAAACCTTTGATTATATTGATAGAGTTGAAAATAGTAATTTATAAAACCATTTAAATTTTTCTTTGAAAATCAAGATAAAATAACGTTTTTCTATTTGAATCTTTTATAAAACTACAATTTAATGAAAAATAGAGATTTTATTTTCTTTATAAAACCTATGAAACATGAAAATAATTATTCATTTCAAGGGAAGGAAATAAGAGAAGGAATATTTTTTTTATGTCGTTTATATTAAAATAGACCATACTTTTTAAATATTTTAAAAAATTTAAATGTCAGTTATATATAAAAAATGAAAAAAACCATTAATATTTTTTATATAAAGTAAAAGGTAGTAAAACTAATATTTCTCAACCATTTATGTATAGATAAAATATTTTATGAAATTTTTTGAAAAACATGGGAATGAATTAGAAATATTTCTAAACTAAACGAAAGGATAAGAAAATACATGGTGTTTAAAATATAAGGCTTATACAATTCCATTTGTTGGGAATATGATGTAGACAAACCTGGAATGAAATGGGATTATAACATAAACCCTTACCTTAAGTTTTATCTTGTTTCAAAAACATTAAAACCTCTTATATAACAAATATAGATTTATTATACATCTATTATAGAAGCATATTAATATTTATATTACTATTTATCACACCTGTATAATTTCCAATTACCCATTTACTAACAATTCTTTGTTAAAATGATAATTAATGTGTTAACTGTTTTTTCTGATGCATATTTCATTTAAGTGATTTCAGAACATGCATTTTTTATGGATTAAAAATATTTTTCATCTTATTCTTATCATAAATATCATAATTATTCATTATATAAACCTTTATATCCATTTATATATGGTGGTGACAAAAATGAATTACCTAACCTCATAGAGATGGTAGTCCTTAAGTACCCATGACTGATGTTTCCACTTTTCAATTGATGGAAATAAAGAAAGTTAAATAATAATTCAACTTTATATAATCATAATTTTTAATAAGTATCATATATATTAATTTAATCTATCCTTATTACAATCCATGTAAAATGTAAATGAAAAAAAATCACATCACTTCATGGATACGTACGCACAAGTGATGTTAAATTTTTTCTATTAGTGTAAAAGAAGAAAGGTATGTAGTATATCATATTTATTAAATCATTATTATCTAATAATCCACAAATATATCTATTCATGATACATTGAAAAACAAAATACATCTTTTAATAGAGATGATAGATAGTGCATACGTATGAGCGGCGTTTTCATTTTCTAGTTGATGTAATGTAGTAAAAAAAATGGAAATATAATTTATATAAAACAAATTTAGTAAAGTATAGATGATTTTTTAATCACATTAAATTTTTCCTAGAAAATTTGGAGGACATATAAGTATAAGGAAACATGGGACATGTTGATAAGAAGATATATTTATTCTTCGGGTAACTTCCTTTTAAAAACACCTTATGTATCATTTGGTGGGTATTTGGGGAAGAAATATAACTCAAGGTCAAGGATAAATATTTTTAGAGAGCATTTTGATATATAATGTTTGATTTAACTAGCTCATTTGGTGAGGCTAATTGAGAATACAAGGCACCCTTTTGGAAGTAAAGTGGGTGAGAAAGTTGTAAATATGTAAAACATTATTTTCTAATATAATAATTAGTCAAATAAAGTGGCTCAAAATAAGAAATTATTCTATAATAATATGGTTAAGGTATAAATAAATTAAATAAATAAAATTAAGTCATAGGTTTTGTGTTATTTTAAACCTTATCACTTTGGTTGATCCCCTCATTATCCCTTACTATAGCAAGTAATTCTTACCATGGTTACTATTAATTGTGACCAAAAAATAAGTTAAACTTATTCCCAAATATTAATTAATATGACTCCAAATATGGAATCCATTTTACAAGATTAAATATATAAAATTTGAAAATTTTAATTATAAAATAAACACGTAAAATGCAATGTAACGATTTTTTGGAAACATGAATTTTTTAATCATGAAGTAAGTTTCCTTTCATTATATGCCTAGTAACCACCATTAAATGTATATAAATTAATTTAATTGAATAAATGATCTAAAAATTACTTCAAAATCAGTGATTAATAGTGATTAATTTAATTTACTGAGATAAAAAATATATTTTCATAGAAAATAGTTTTCTAAAGAAACAAACAATTTTACCTTCAAATGATTTAATCCTTTTTTCTAACAAATTAATAATCATTATATAAATGACTATTCATTCATTTACATTAAATAAAAATATATATCATAAAACTAATAGTTAATTAGCGATCATGAAGTTAAATATATAAAATAATAATAATTCAAAAAAATGATCATTTAGCATAAAAAGATATTATAATTAATATTTAAAATTGAGTAATTATCTCCTTGGAATTAATAAATACTTTTTCAGGAAGGAAAAAAAATTATTGAAATTTTTTTTAATTTAGTTATTATTATTCATTCCCTAAATTTTAATGGATATGTGATAATAATTGATTTTAAGGGTACTGTATTGTGGTTCGTTCAAGCCTAGTTTTTTGTTTAAAGAAATCACTGGAAATTTATTTAAAGAAATAAATTTTGTAAAATCTTTTGGTGTTACATTTATATATATATTGAGAATAATATTTTGTTTTTAGTATATTTCACCCAATGACCTTCTTTTGAGTTTCATAGGGTGGATATATAGTGCCGCTATGAGTTGATATGATCAAAACCTCTAAGGGTAGAGACGATCCTAATCTGCATATAGAGATATCGAGGAATCCAGAGTAGCTTGATGTACTAGGGTAGTTGTTTGATGATTGGTTGGGGAGAGTATAAATTGGTTAATTCAATTTTCTAACTATGGGACTCATGCAGTTGATCCATATAAGGTTTATCTGAACTAGGAGTTTCTATTTATACATCCTCTTTTGGTTTAGTGAGATTATAAACCCCAGGTAGTTGAATTCGCGATTTAGACATTAAAAATTATATTTGATCAGATAGAGACATATTAAGGATATATGATGAAACTTGTGATGTATATAATTAGGGGACAAGTAAAATTAGGGTGAGACATATATTTATAGGTAATTATATATACTAGGATATATTTAAAGGATTTTTAGTTGAGTTTATTAGATCACATCATTCCTAAGACACTAAGGGTTGACTAGTCCCTTGATTCCATGAAATTGACATAGGTGGATATATCAATCAATGATTATGTTTATAGGTTTATAAACCTATTTAATTTTTAGTTAATACTAGTGGGAGATGTTATTAATGAATTATGGTGATTTAAGGATGATCATTAATATGCTTGTAGGGTATTGGTGAATATATTCTAGATGAAATTATTTCCTTAGGAGTTGAACTAGATGTAGATCATTGGAATTACTTGACCATTGGCATTATCCCTAGACAAATATTTATTCTATATAAGGATGGTATGTGGGTCTCAGTTAGTCATAATTGAGGGATCAAGGAACCTGTGTAGGTGTTCAAATTATTGTATCATATTTTCCACCTCATAGTGGGAATACTTTAGGTAATATTGTTATATACTGATGAAGCACATTTAGATACAATGTGATCAAACACATGAAAGGTGTTTTTCTTGAGGCCATATAAGATATCTGGAGTGTTTTTTAGGTAGTTTTTTTAGTATTTTAGTATTTTAGGATCATGTAAAACTCATGAATCTATGGTAGTTCCATGAATAGTATAATAAGGCAGTAGTTAATATGTGTATACTGGTCATGGAAGAGAATATGGTAATATATATTGGTCTTCAGGGATATTAAAATTTGTAACTCCATACTAAGGTTTCATATTATTAGGTTGGGTATAAGGTCACTTCTACACTAAAGAGAAAATGTATTTTGACCAGCCTAATGTGCTGTATATGGTTATAGATATTTCATAATTAAATTGAATAATTTTTTTCATGTTGGATACTCATTCATTGTGTTTGAATATAAAAATTGGATCTACTGTGTAATGGTTGAGGTATGTATATCGATAATAATTCTTGGTAACAATATTTTTAGTGAAAAGTGACTATACATTTATAATAGTTACATCAAAATTGAAGTATATGGTCAGGTATGCTACTATCATCCTGTTGGGTATCTTGGTTGTGATGTGACTGTGCAGGTGAATCCTATACTTAGGAGTGCCTGATGTTGGAATCATTTCCAATGAGTTTTTTTTTCATTTTTATTTGGTATAGATGGATGTGTTCAATGTCATCTCAGAATCTTGGGAGTACAATGTGTGGGATGCCAAGGTATCTCTCATTGTTGAGTGGTGTAATAGTTGGAGACTGCTTGAGGATGATTTTTTTAAAATTGTAGAGGTTGTAACAGCTAGGGTCTTTAGATAATATAATTTGAGTCAATATTCAACATCATCATGTGTAATTAGGCATGTTTTAGATTTTTTTATGGATTTTTGAAGGCTCATGTGTTAGTTTTTTGAAATATTTTCTAGAAGTTGAAATATCTTTATTGAAGATCGAATGAACAAGAGAGCTAGTATACGAGTATTGGGTACCCGAAAGCCCTATAGGTAGTGGGGTGTCTCTTTGAGATTCAATGGACACCTAGTGGACTTTTAGGGAGTTAAAAATTATTACCAAGAAATATTAAAAGGTGACTTGGTACTTAGTGGGTACAAGGTATGATTCGATTAAATTGTAATTAATTAATTAATTTGGAAAATTTTATTAAATGGGGAGGGGAGTCATTTTCTCTCCCAATTGTAGAGGTATATCCCATAATATTCTCTCTTTATTTTCTTCTCTCAAATGTATTGGACTACTAATGATGATCCAATATATCACATGTAATTTAGATTTTTGATGATCTCAAATACCCAACACACATTTCTGATGATCTTGTTTTTTATGATTGTTCCAAATATTCTATCTTATTATTATGTGTCTGGTGGTTAACTTATTTAAATATGCATTCTGAATGATTTTAGTGAAAAAAATAAATGTTTTTAAAGGACACATAACATTTTTGGCTATATGGTGAAAATGGATACATCGAGAAATCAGCTACGTCAATCGCCTGCGTAAAGGAATAAATTATTTCAATCGGTTACATCATGTAATTTCCAAAGTGGTAATATCCAATGTCAATAAGATCTTCTACATGATTAGTTAGCTACATATATAATTTGGATACCCATAATAGTTATGTGGAGTAATAAGTTACATGAATTAAAATCAGTTATGTTAGTTACGTTAGTTTCAATCAGTTATGTTAGTTTCCATAACATGATTAAAAAACATGGGTGATTCAATTTTTCAACCCAAATCAATATCGACTATATTAATTCAAATCTGCAATCAACTATGTAGATTCCAATATGAAATATTCTATGTGTTTCTACAAGTTAGTATTTATTACCATTAAATAAATCGAGGGAGATTTTTTTGTCGATATACAATCCTTAAATGATTGATTAGCTATTTAAGGTAAAATTGATTAAATCATAAACAAGTTCCAAGATAGAAACAAAGTAAAATGATAGTTTTTAAGAACTTTTTCTGAAGTATTTCTAGGAAAAGGAAATCTCGCTAATCCCTAATTCTATAGATGATGTGATGTGCAGTTAAATATAAATCATTTCATGCATTTGTAAGAACATACTTTTTTCATAATAAGTTTTATCAAGTTACAATAATGTTTTAAAAAAGACAAACTAAAATTAATATTAAATATAGAGAAATATTTCCATAAAAATCACTGAAACAACATACTCTTTTACAAAAATAATGAAGAATAAGTCTCATCTCATCATCTATTCTTATTAACAATACTTACTATGTTTAAAATATTCCCCTATTGTTTCATAACATTCAAATCATATCTCTTTTAGATCTCTCTTTTCGTTTAGTTTTATTTTATATATGTAAGCTAAAATTAGTAAAAAAACCCTTTTATTATCTTTCATCATAACAGTTTTCAATAAAATAACCTTTGAAGGATATTGATTGTAAATCCTTTCTGGATTTTGGTTGAAATCCATTATGATTATATCAAGTGTCAAATACTTACACTCAGTCATGAAGTCCCTAAAAAATGTTTTGAAATCCACATAAAAAGGATTATTCAAGTGAAAATCAGTGAACTCATGGTTAAGTGGTGGTGGAGTGGACTAGGGGACTTCTATTCCCCAAAAAACTATAAATCTATCCATTTTTTTCCATTATTTATGATTTTATTTTATCTATATTCCTTGTTAAATAAAATATCATATTTTAATCATAAATTAATGTGGGTTGTTTTTATAATTGAAGAAATATTTAAAAAAATTGTTTCACCACATTCCCCTCTAAGGTCTTAGTACTGTCAGTGTCTAGGAACAATTGTTCTCATAGGTTTTAATTCAAGAGTTCTCAACTACAAAATGTTTAAATATATAGATCTCTTCAACCATGGATTTTAGGAGTGAAAAAAGAGAAGGGATGTATATGGTTAGCACAACCTTTTTAAATTGAGATAATTATGGATGTTGGAAGGCACTAATGATCAAATATATAAAGAACCATGGTTTGAAGGCTTATATCAATGCCATGAAGCCTTGTGAAATCCCAATTAATCAAATAGTTACTTGGTATGTGCATAATATGGAAATCTATGATATGAATTCAAAATCTATGAATGTTAAAATCTATATATTAGGTTTGAATGATTTCAATAGAGTTTCTAAATGTCAAAAATGCCAACAAAATACGGACTATAATTTTAGTTTCATAAGAGGTAATATATAATGCTCGGGGTCATAGATGTAATAATTCAAAATTGAGGTTTTAAACATTTAAAATACTGTATGGAGAGTGTATCACTCTATTAAATAAAAGTATTATAGAAATTTTAAATAATGTTGTTGGTTTAGGGTCATCGATTTTTAGACCAAATCAGGCTCTATAACTACTCAAAATTTTACCCCCAAGGTAGAGTGTGATTTAGTCTACTTTCAAAAAATCAATAGACGTCAAAAAATTAAAATAAAAAGATATTATCTATATAATGAGATGTTAGAGTAATATATAGAAGTTGAGGAAGGAAAACATAGGTTTTTTGATAAGGATAACACTACATTAAAATTATCAAATTTAAAGGATGAATATAAGAGTAAATAAATTCAAATATCTAAGTCATCCAATGAAAATTATTCCAGTGGTTATAAATCAAATAGTGAGCTTTCTCACTTTTCCTAAACATTCATGTAGTTATTTAAATAGATGAGAGGTTTTAAAAAACCTTTCAACAAGTAAAAGAAGTCATATGAACATTATAAGGAAGTAAGATTTTTTTAATGTAAGAATCTTGGATATATCATGTCGGATTGTCTATAGTTTCAATATAACCAAAATTCAGAAAATAAATAATTTAGTAATTTTGGATGCAATGAGAAGGCTAATAAATACATGAAAGAAACATGGAGTGCCTTGGTGGATTACAGTTGTGTTTCTTTATCTGAATCAGAAGTTATGTATTCTATTAAGAAATCTAACATGTGTTCTATGGAACATAAAAATTATGTATATTATTTCCATTCATATGATCATGAAAACGAATTAGAAAATGGAAATTTATCATTTTAGGAACTGGAGGAATATTATTCAATGTTAAAAACAAAATAAAGGTAATTAGAAAAAAGAATAAAACTCTTAAAAATCTTATGAAATGATTTTTAATGAAAAATATCACTTAATTAAATAAATTTTAAATTTAAAAATCAAAATAGAAAATTATGATGCATCGTGTATTGAACATGGAAATAAAATTAATTTTTTTGGAAATAATTTAAAGAGTTTAAAGATAATTCTAGTGTGTTTAAAAAGGGTGAAAAATATTTAAATCAAATTATTGAAAATAATAAAAATCAAAAAAATAAATTTTTAATAGGAATTCAAGGTGAAAACCAATGTTTTACAAAAACTATTTTGTATCTAGTAACTAGAATTGAAAACAGCCCTAAATTACGTGTTTTAATTTTGGTGATCATGGAAACAATGTAAAAAAATTAGTTTCAGAATTTGGTAGTTCTATGGAGCTCAAAATGATTTCTTTAAGAATTTTTTCCCAAAGTTTAGTGCTATTTTTTTTAGAAAACATAAATAGATTTTGGTTTCTAAATACTTATTTTATAACATTGTTGAACCCAAGGAAATATGGTAATTAAAAAAAATCTTGTTCAATTTGTCCTTACTGGTAAAAAGTTTCAAGTTATCCAATGAGAGATGGTATATTGATAGCGGATCCTATAGAAAAATGAGTGCATGTAACATCAAATAAATTATAAATAATTAATTAATGAAATGTTTTATAATTTATATAAAATAATTTATAAAATATACCTTATAAATTTTAGTAATTTTAATTAGTCAAATATAATTTAATTATGAGTTTTTTAGAAATTTTAAAATTATAATAATTGAAAAGAATATTATAAATAATATTACAAAATATTATTTTATTTCAAATTTATAAATGTGGCTTTATTAAAAAAAATTATCCATTATACCTTTAAGAAAAATATTATTTTCAAATATTATATTACAATATTTTAAATAATGTAATATTTTTTAAAAAGTAATTTCTAACTTAGTAACTATTTTTTATAAATATGGTATCCATTTGTTTAAGAGTATTTTAATATTAACATATTTATTCAATTATTTTAATGTAAGGAAATAATTTTAAATGACATATAATATTTATTTCATATATGATATTAAATAAAGAATAATATCACAAAAATAATTTAATATATAACTTATTTTAATTTTTATATTATTATTATTTTGGAATAAAAAAACATTATTAATTTATTTTTATAAGTTATAAAATATTAAAAAATAATAACAGGTAAATATTTTATGAACTTATTAATAAATATACAAACTAAATAATTATAAGTATTAATATATTAATAAAAACCAAATTATGAATATATTTTAAAATAAAAGTATTTTAAATTAAAAAATTGATGAAATGAAATGATAGAAAATGAATTAAAAAAAGGTGAGATGATAAATTGGGATAAGGGAGGTCACATTAGGGATTGAGAAGAACGGGTTACGTCGAGCAATGGAGCAGTGAGGTCGAGCATAGGTCTAAGAAAGGTGGAAGTCGAAGCCGAGAGATTCATTTCAGGAGGTCAACATCGGTCAAAGACTCGGATCGAGTGAACTTTAGGAGGCATCGACCAAGAGTACCATCTTGTTATGAGAGTCCATGAATGGGTGGATCGATCGTCGAAATGGGGTTTTAGAATCAGATCAGGTGAGGATAATTGATTTTGATCCCAAATCTAAATACTTAAGGAGATGAAGAGGTCTTCTTCATTTTCGTCATCTTCTTCCAGCTACACATTTTACAAATATGCAAGTGAGCATATTTTTTATTTGATTTAGGTGTCTGAATCATAGTAAATACATATTTATCTTGTTTTTGTATTTTCTCTTCGATCATTTTTTAATCAGTTGCATATATTTTTTTCTTTAATTTATACATAGTCTTTGTTTTCTTATTCTAGTTCTGAATCGTTCAATGTATTCTCCATGTTTTTCAACAATTCCAATATGTTTTGAATTGTTTAATATACAGAAACATTATGAAGAATATTTATTATTCCCAGTCAACATATGATTTTCCCTTTGGATTTTTCATTGACAAATTCCATCATGTAACTATCAAATATATATATATATATATATATATATATATAATTGAATTAATAGAACCTATTTGTTACTCAAGTTATATTTTTCATATCTTCAGTAAGAGTTTCTGGAACTTTGAATATTTCCCTCTAATTCCATGGTCCCTATGTTTTGTGAGTTGTGTATAAAATATATACATTTTAATCATTTGAAAAAAAAGTGTCCTTGAATCGTAAGATAATATGAATATTCAATATCTATGGAACAATTCTATATAAAATATACTGATAAACAGTCTAAATACAAGTATAAAATATGAGGAATCTGTTTATATAAAAGGATATTTTATACTCTCTTTAAAATAGAATACAAACTCTCTTCGACTATCCAGAAAACTCTTATGTTCCCAGGTATTTCCCAAATACTAGCCACTACCTTCATTTTTTCATCTCTGCATACAATATAAGGTAATGGAAATATATTTATTTTTAATCATTTATTTAAAATGTTATTTATAAATGGGATTGTTTGATTTTATTCATTAAAATTTTATTTTTATGGAAAATATTTATATTCAAATTTATATATGAAGTTTTATTTTTGTAAGAGAAATTATTTTACATTTCTTTCAAATATTTAATTATTTGTAAATATTAAATTATTTCAATACCTTTTAAGTGTTTTATTTTCAAAAATTACTAAGTTTGTATATTTAATAAATGTTTCCCAACTTATTATTATTATGTTCAATTTCATTTGATAAAAGATATTTATTCAAATGATTTTTAATTATTATGTAAAGGATAGTTTGTTTATTCATTTTATGAATATCCATATTTGAAATAGATTCATAAAAATCATTATTTTTATTTAAAGGATATCATTTTATGTGTATTTTCTAAAGTATAGTCATAAAGACTATCATTTTATGTATGAAAATCATTAATACATTCTTGAATGTCATTTACAATTTAAAATATTTCCATCATCTATATTTTTGTGGCATTTCATGAAAGTACCAATTTAATATTTATTAATTATTTTAATTTATGTATATATACAGTATAAATTTTACTCCTCTATAAGATATTATTTTTCAAAGTGAATTTAATGAGTTTTAATGTATATGTGAATGTTAATTACATTTCATGTATTTAATAAATGTATGATAGATATTAGATTCAGTTGCATCAAGAATTATTATGATAGTATAAAATATATATATATATCGACACACACACACACAGATATATATATATATATATTAATGAATGTAAATGTATTGTATAGTTTTTAATGTCAAAAACTCCATTGAAAGTATATATAATTAAGAAATCTTAAACTTTTTTTATAAAATCTCGTATTTGAGCTTTGTAAATATGGTGGTGAATTGGGGAGTAAACTCATCCCTTATCAAGTGGGTAGTCCCAAGAAAGCCATCAGTGTTTCAAGTGGATTCATTTTTTTATTTTCAAAAGCTTCCACATTGTTGTTATGAAAATTACTAGATTATTTTTAAGCAATTTTGTGTGTAAGTATTTTTAAAGTGTATATTATTTTCATGGTGTAAATAATTTCAATATTATTTTCACATGGTATTTCTAAAAGTATTTTAAAAAGTATTATCTAAAGAATGTTCAAAATTATATTTTAAAGTTATTTTCAAAGAATATTTCATAAAACTTTTACAAATGTCTTAAACACTCTTAATAGGAAAATTAATGCTCATTTTGTTATTTTGAAATATTTTCATACATATCTTAGAAGTTCTAATTTAGAAATATTTGCTTTTAGATTCAGTTCCCAACATAAGGGGTATGCCTATTGATTTATTTTATTCCAACTCTGATAAATTGCATGTTATTTCTAATTCTACAGAACCTAGACTAGAAACGGTACTCAATTATAAAAAGTGTTGTATATGTTTTAAGTTTCTTTAAATAAAAAAGTCATAGTAATTTAAGCATTGAATCTGGAAACATGGGTTCTAGAAATCATAATTGGTATTGGTGGAATATTTTAAACAACTTTGGTTATTATATTTTGTCTTTTGAGGAAAATAAAATCTACTTCATATAATTTTCCTTTGATAGTTATGTTTTCTTAGAAGTTTTCATTTTCTAGTTCTAAAGTTGGAAATTATGAATTTTCTTAATTCTTACTAAAGATTTGTGAGCGCACAATTTATTTAATGGGGGAGAATGTGAAGTACCATAATTTTTAAATAATTATTAAATAATAAAATTGAATCCTTACCACATGAGGATGAAATTCTAGGGGTTATGAAAATCCTCAACCTGGACAATTCCCCAGGACAAAACAGGTTTCTTGGATCCTTTTATAGAGCTTAATGGAGTATTTTTAAGGAGAACATGATGTTTTTTATGTATGATTTCATCCATGGAGGTCCCCTCCCTTGTTTTTCTAGTGCTTCCACCATGTTTCTTATCCTTAAGATCAAATATCCCTCTATTATTCAGCACTATAGTCCTATGAGTATGTGAATCTTTACATATATGGTCCTTGCCACCATCCTCAACAGAATATTAAGTACTTATCTTCCCCACTCGATCCCCCTAGATTATCATGGCTTTGTTAAACCAAGATCCATATAAGGGGATATCACTTTACGCCGAGAGGTTATAGATGATCTTTGCACCAAATTCCATGGCTCTAATGTGGCGATCAAGTTGGACATGGAAAAGTCCTGTGGCATGATTGATTGTTCCTTCATCATTAAAGTCTTGATAGGTATGGGAGTATCCTATTGTGTTATTGACTTACTTTTAAAGAGTTTCATCTCCTCATGGTTGGCTATTCATATTATGGGAAGGAATTATGGTTTCTTCAGAGCTATCTTTGGGTTGAGGCAAGGGTGTCCCTTATCCCCATGCCTTTTTTAATTTGGACCAGGATGTGCTTAGATACCTCATTAATAAGGGTATCAATCATGGAACCATTCTTACCTATTAAAGAAAATCCAAATCATGTGGTATCTCACATCTCATGATCGCTGATGATAAATTCATTTTCAATAATTTTGGCATGTGGTCTGTTCATGGGATTATTAAAATTATTATTGATTATTTCCTCTGGAGTTTCCATATGATTAATAGGAACTAGATCCACGTTTATATCCCAAAACTTTTCGTAGATAGAAGGATTGCTTCTCTTACTAGAAGGCATTAAATGCATCACAATTCCTTTCCATAGAGTATCATGGTGCTCATGTATCTCCTGTAAGGATGAAAATACATCATTTCAATAACATTATTTGGAAAATAATTGACTGAGTTCACAAATGGAAAAATCGATTCTTATCTTGATCACATTTTCTAACAGTGTGTTGTCTTTCATCCCTTTCCATGCTCTTTCAGCCACCAAAGATATGAAGGGGTGATCAACAATATTGACTCCAATCTCTCATCCTTCATATGGGATGCTCATTCAGAGGGAAGTAAACACTTGGAATCATGGAATAGGCTTGAGAGACCCTTTAAAGAGGTTGGTATTAATGTGAAGAGTATCTCTGGTAACCTGCATGGAATGTGGGTGAAGCTGTAAAGGGAGTCTATAGGGGTTCGTACCTTGTGGGGTAGATTCATGACCAATAAAATCAACAGAATCATAAGTGGACAAAATGAGGGTCGGGCTTTACTGGTATCTATGGTTGATTCCTATGTCCACTCCCTTCAGCCCCTTGCCAGATGGATTGTGTTGAATGGTCAAATTCCCTTTTGGAATCAGAACAGGGATGGTGTTTTCCTAGGGTTTCATGGTTTCATAGTCACCAACATCACATTCAAGCAAGCTTGTAGGATTCCAAATTTTTCAGTGTTGTGTAAGATAGTGATCGACACATGCTATTTGATACTATTAATCTTTTAGAAGATCTGGATAGAAGTCTTTTCACAGCTTCTACAACAGTATCTTTTTCAAATAATGATTACCAAAGGGTGATAAGCAGTTCAACTCAACAGGAATCCTGGTAATCGACCGTGTGGGTTATGGAAATTCCTTTTAAGATTAATTTCCTAGTGTTCCATATAAGGAACCATACTCTTCCTGTAGATGAAAATGTTAAAAATATTATTGTTAGCCTGGTTTTAATATGTATGTGAAATAGAGATTCTAGAGAGGAGAGCTCTGATCATCTATTTTTCTACAGTGACTAGGCATATCACGTGTGGTGAGCCTTTGGGGACTTCACATGTTTCTCTATTCTATATTTTTACATACTATTTTTTCTTGTATAATTGGTTTCATGGGAAGGTAAATGCATGTTCATAGAGGAAATATATTGTCGTCATTCTTGATGAATGGCTTTGGTGTATCGGCATAGAAAGGTACAAGTCCAGGCATGATGGAATTCAGTGATCTAGTAAAAAATTCGTGGCTATGACTAAATTCATTTTGTTTGATATGGTATGTTTCTATAAAAATGGCTCGAAGATCCCTATCTGAGACCCCTTCAGGTGGCTGCCTTCGATAGTTGTCTAAATACTATTGTACATTGGGTTATATGGTTCCCACATCTCCTTTTCCTGAAGCTTAATATGGACGGTCGATGCTTCATGAATGAAATGAAAGGTGACAGTGTGGTTCGGGACTCTAGGGGCAATGTTACTTTCTTCTTCACTAATCGCTTCAGTATATGACATTATCTTATGAATGTGGTTCTGGAAATGCTTACAAGTATTCAGATATGAAGGAATATAAATATTGGCCTAGCTGAGGTTGAAACTTGCTATATCATATTCTTGGATTCCATGCACGATAAAGAAAACACCCCCTAGTATATATCTTATATTTTGATAAGGTGTCTGACTCTTATCCGTGATGGAACATATATTATTCATGCATGGATGGAGTTAAATAAGGTTTCTGATCATATATCCTCTTTGGATTCATAGGGTCTTATTATTTTTCTCCCCTCATACTTGCATCTGTTCTCTATTATAGGGAAGAACCTTATTATAGGGGATGCACTTGGGCTTCACTATTTTAGGACTTTGTATACTCCTGCCTTTTTTCATGTTCTTTGTGTTTCTGTTGTTTTGTACTCTCCTTGATAAAATAAAAAATATTTATGATGATGAATATAATTTGAAACAAAAAATTGTAAAAGTATAAATATTTTTTATTATAAAAAATAACGATGAAATGAAAAAATAAAAAAACAAATTAAAAAAGTGGAAATGGTAAATAGGGATAAGGGAGGTCGCATTAGGGATCGATCGTAATGGGTTTCTTCAAGTAGTAGAGGGGTGAGGTCAAGCGAAGTTTTGAGAAAAGAGGAAGTCAAAACTGAGGGATTTGTTTCAGGAGGTCAACCTCAGACAAAGACTCAGATCAACCATGCTTTGGGGGGCTTTGAAAGAGGGTGTTGTCTTGTTCCGAGAGGCTGGGTATGGGTAGATCGATCACTTAAATGGGGATTCAAAACCATATCTCATGTGGAAAATAGGTTTTGATCCCAAATATGAACTAAAAAGGAGATCAAGATGTCTTATTCATTACTAATGTCTACTTCCTTCTACTTATTTAACATATCTACATGTAGGTTTGATTTTTATTTGATCTATGTTTTTTAATCATATTAAATATAGATTTGTCTTATTTCTGGATTTCCTCTTCTATTGTTTTTGAGTTAATAGCATATATATCTTTTATTCAATTTATTCATAGTCGTCATTTTTTTATTCTAGTTGTGACTCATTCAATCTAATTCACCTATTTTTTAACAATTCCAATCTGTTTTGATGTTTTTTAATGTATTTCAATGGGTTGATGCTTCAGGAACAAGCTTTACTATTCATAATCAACATTTTATTTTTCATTTTAATTTTTATTTGACAAATTCCATCCTATAAGTATAAATGACATATAAAAATATGTCACCTCTCTATCTGAATGAATTTAAAGATCCAATTTATAGTTTGAGTTTTATTTTTCAAATTTTAGTTGGATTTTATTGCACCGGGTATATTTCCCATGAATTATATTGTCCCTGTGTTTTCTTTTGGTTTTTTAAAGGATGAGGTTGAAGCCTCATTTTATTATTAAAGCAAATAAAAGTCCTCTTTTAACTGGGTAAAGGGAGACCCATTACATAGCCTGACGGCCCAGTGGGCTTGTAGCCCATTACATTGCTTGTAGGCCCAATCATTAATGGTCTTCATTCATCTTTGCTTACAATATATGGTAAGGGAAAATATTCATTTTAAAAAAATTATTTAAAATTTTATTTCTCTAAGGGATTGTTTAATTTTATTCTTTCAAATTTTATTTGTTAGGGAAATATTTTTGTTCAAATATTTATATGAATTTTTTTTTGAAAGAGAAGTTATTTTACATTTTTTTCAAATATTTATTTATTTTTTAATCTAAACTTATATCAATACCATTTAAATGTTTTATTTTCAAATATTATTAAGATTTTATTTTTAATAAATGTTTAAAAAACTATAATAATTATTATTAAATTAATTTGAAAAAGATTATTTAACCAAAAAATATTTAATTTTTATGTAAAGTATGGTTTTTTATTCATTACAAAAAATTTCATATTTGAAACTGATTTTATAAAAATATTTATTTTTATTTAAAAGATATCATTTTATGTGTATTTTCTAATTTTTAGTCATAAAGACTATCATTTTATATATGAAAAGAATTCATACATTCTTAAATGCCTTTTAAAATATAAGATACAGTCATTATCAGTAATTTTTTTAAATTTAATCCAAGTATCAGTTTAGTATTTATTAATTATTATAACTTCTGTAAATATGTAGTTAAATAATTATTCCTTTATAGGATATTATTTTTTCAAGTGAATTTTATGAGTTTTAATGAATACATGAATGTTAATTATATTTCATGAATTTTATCAATATCTGATAGATATGAGATCCAGTAACATCAATAATTCTTATGATAGTATATGAAATACATATATAATTATAAATGAATGTAAATGTATTTTTAAGTTTTTAAAGTACAAAAATCAAGTGAAAGTATATATAAGTAATCGAGATTAAACCTTTTTTATAAAAATTTTCATTGGAATGTTGTAAATATAGTAAAGAGTTGGGGAATGAACTCGTCCCTTATCAAGTGGGTAAGCACAAGATAGCCTCCAATGTTTCAAGTGGCTACAATGTTTTATTTTCGGAAAACATTCGTATTGTTTTTAGAAAAATCACTAGCTTATTTTAAAACAAATTTGTGCATATGTATTTTCAAAGTGTATATTATTTTCATGCCATAACTAATTTCAATATTATTTTTTCATGGTATTTCTAAAGGTATTTTAAAAAGAATTATCTAAATAATGTTCACAATTACTTTTCAAAATTATTTTCAATGAATATATCAAAAAATATGTACACTGGTTTTAAAACCCATTATTGGGCAATTTAATTCTCCTTCGGCTATTGTAAAATATTTTACAGATATCTTTGAAATTATAATTTAGATGTATTCTCTTTTTGAGTTAGCGCACATTGGAAGCGCAGTATGCATATTATTTTATTTTATTCCAACTATGATAAATTTTAAGTTTTTTTCTAATTCTTTAGAACCTAGATCCAAAAATTTCCTCTACTGTCTAAAGTGTTTTGTAATTTTTCATTTTCTTTAAATAAAAAATTATATATAATTTTAAGTTCAAAATCTGGAATAATGGGTTTAGGGTGTTATAGTGTGTTTTTCTCTAATATTTACTCCTTATCTAAGATAGGTGGAGGTCATGTCACTTTTGGTGATAATTCTAAAGTGAAAATCTTGGTAGTTTCATATATTATAAATATAAACTCGTTCCTTATCAAAAAAGTTCTCCATATTGAATGTGTAAACCATAATATAGTAAGCATCCCTCATCTTTTTTATTAATTTATTTTTTTATTTATAAAATAATTCTTTCTCTATTTTTAAAGATAAAATTATTAAATTTATGGAACCACAAATAGAGAATTTATATACCCTATGTATTAATTATTTGATTATAAAAAAGGTGAATTGTTTATATGTTGAAAAAATAATTCACAAATATGGCATGGATGATTGGGACATTGTAATGTTTATTCATTGAGAAAATTTTATAAAAGGTATTTAGTTTCATATATACCTCAACTTAAATTTAACAAAAATAAGCAATGTGATTCTTTCCAAAATGGAAAGCAACACATGTAAAATTTTAAACCAATTTAAACGGTTTATAATTCTGGACCACTATAACTTATTCATATGGATTTATTTGGGTTATTTATAGTTTCTAGCCAAAGAGAAAAGTTTTTTTATGTTTTAGTAAATGATTCCTCAATATTTAATTAGGTTTTCTTTTTTAAGTGTTAAATGTGATGCTTGTCCTATTTTTATATAATTTTTAATGTAGTTCAAAAAGTGAAAGATTCCGAATTTATTACTTTAAGAAGTGAACAAGGAGGAAAATTTAACCCCGGCGCCTTACGCGGTTTCGCGTTTTCACCTCAACCGTCCTCGACTCTTATAAACTAAGGGTTATCCATGGTTTCTCTTTTCTCGATCGTGGCTTTTCACAAACAGCTTCTGGGGCATCGGGCGCGCCGCATCGTTATCCGTAAAGTTCCGCGCCCCCAGCCTAAACGCCGATCATCTATCAATAAGTAAGGAATTTCTCCTTCGCCTCTCTCTTTTGTGTATCATGCGGGGTGGGCGTGCTTTTGTTTCTGTAGAACTGGTTGGACCGAACTTAATGAAGATAATGAAATAATTCAATAAAGAAAGATAGGGGGTTGTGTTTGTTGATGATGTCTTATATTTTGATGTTGTTTCTTCTGTGACCATCTTGTTGAGTTGTGCTGGCTTATGCCTCCTGAAAATCGAGGTCGTTGGTGGTCGTTGTTTGTGCACTAATGAACCCTGCTTATGTTTTAAATGACTCGTTTGTGGTTGTAAACTCCTGCTGTGAAAAGTGAATTGGTTAATCATGTATATCCGGATGAATAAATTGAAAGCACCAGGATCAACCCTTCTGTGATAACTCCCGGTTAGAACACACGGAATTTGAAATCATGGAGTGTGTTAAGTCGTTTAAATCTAAAAATCCCTGACTTGTGTTGGTGGTGGTAGTTGGTTGTTTCCCTTTCGGGCCGATTGTTGGAGATGTGAGAGGGGATGGGATATCCTGTTCTTTTATACCCTCGGTGGTTGTGTGAATTTGGGGGATGGGATCTCCTGTTGGTATGGATTCGGTGGTTGTGAGTTTTAAGACTGGGTGGATACTTGTTTATATCATGAATTGGGGTGGAATCCTCTGTTGTTGAGAACCGGGTGTGAGCGTTTTGGTTTATGTTTGACTGTTTACTTTCCTGGACTTATGTCTATGCCTACTAGTTGCCCAGTAGTGCTTAAACATAAACATTATTACTGAACGCGAAATAAGAAAGGGGACAAATGGGTTGTTAGTGTGAGTCATGACTCGGACTTGAGTGATGTTGTGATCTATAGGTTGTCTGAAGAAAAACCTAGCTTGGGTGAGTGCTTGTTAACTATATATACAAAATTGTAGCTTTGTGTTTCTTATTCGCGCCCCACCCAAGTTGAGCACTTAGTGCCGAACACCCCCATTTCATGGGGGAGGGTGTTTTTCCCAACACTATTTATAGTGTTTGGTTATTTTCTCCTTTTCTTCTCCCTTTCCCGGATATCCCAAGTATCTTCAGGTAGGATGTGATGGCATTAGGTCCATTATTAGCCCAAGAACCTTCGGGTGGGGTAGTGTGGTGGTAGTCCAGGTGTGTGCGGCAGGTGGTTTCCCAAGTGTCTTCGGGATGAGGCACAGGTGTCTTCGGGCGTGGTGGTGGTTGCTCAGGGCTAGGTGTTTGCAGGCATGGTTACATGTGACAGTTGTGGCCCAGGTGTGTGCAGGTGGGATTTCAGTAGTGGGACTGCGTGTGGTTGTGGCCCAGGTGTGTGCGGGCGGGTGTGGCAGTGGGACTGCGGTGAGAATGGCAGGATTGGTCCGATGCGTAGGATGTCTCATTAACCAGTGGGAAAGTGGCGTGGGGTACCCAAACATCGATGTGCTCTTAATATATATATTACATGACTTGCGTTATTTGGGGAGTGTGCCTTGGTGAGGCCTGGGGTGGATAGTTTTCCTTGTTAGGTGTTTGGTTTACTCTTTTTCTCACGGGAAATTAGTACGTTCCCCCACTTGTGTATGAGAGTCTTTGGTTTTCCCTACTGAGTGTACTCGTATGCTCACCCTACGTATATAAAACTGCTTTCAGGTTTCCAGGACGACTTCGGGGATCATGCAGGAACTTACTAGATCGGACCTTTGGAACAGTTGCAGTTGTTGTTTTTCTTTTCCTCTTTGGTACTTACCTTGTTGTCAACTTTTGTACTTGTGGCTTTACTTTTGGAACATGCATGTGGGAATGGTTTATTTTTTGGCTTTACTTTTCTTTTACCTTGTTGTTTTTGAGTTTCATCATCTCATCTCTCGATCTTATAAAACAAAAAGGGGTAATGCCTTCCATTTGTGAAAACTTTCTATACCCTTGGTGTTAGTCGCCACTCCGGGACCTATTGAAGGCGGGTCTCAGGGTTCATTATCTCTCCTTCAACTTAAAGAAGGAAGGGCTGGGGAATCTGCTGACCCTTCCCTCCTTTTGGTGAAGGCGTGTCATGACAGAATGGTATCAGAGGTGATAGTTGAGAGATAGGATGGAGTCTGGAGTTAGGCACAGTGAGGATTGCATGGGATGGTAAGGAAACCGTGTTGGGTGACCTTGGTGCATGAATTAGGCCAGGGAAGACCGGATAGGACACATGATTTTAGGGCCCCCCGTGATCCGATGCAAGGACTCTGGGCCTACCGAACGACCAAGTGAGGCCACACTGATTGTAGGGTAGAGACCCTAGGAAAGGTACATGCATCATAATGACTTGTGTTCATGTGTTTCTGGGATGTCTTGGGGATTAAGAATAAATTAAATTTTAAGAAGTTTTAAGAACGATATACTGCACTACTTGGGCTTAGGCATTCCTTGTTTACCTTGCAGCTATGGCACTTGGAAGGCGACCACGTGTGGTACAGGCGATCGAGGCCCCAGAGACTACTTTGGCCGATCGGCAGAGAGCTAATTGAGAGGAAGAGGACGACCAGTGGCAGAAGACTCTTCAAGCCTTCCAGCGACAGGCCCTTGAGAAGTATGAGGGCAGCACCTCCGATATGAAGATCGATGGCTGGCTAGAGGAGCTAGTTATAGCCTCCAGCCTGATTCGGGCCCTGACCGAGTACTGGGTTCCTCTGGCCGTCAGCCGGATGCGGGGAGCAGCACGTCAGTGGTGGATGCTTTACCTGGGGGAGAGGAGAGAGTCTAAGGTGGCTTGGGTGGATTTCAAGAGGGAGTTCCGGGCGTAATTTCTCTCCTCGACGATGAAGGCAGAAAAGAGGCAGGAACTACTCTACCTCCAGCAGGGGAGTATGTCCATGAGGGAGCTAGGGATCAAGTTCAAGGACCTCCTACATTTTTCTCTGGACCTCTTTCCGGACGATGATTCTCATGCAAGACGTTTAGAGGAGGCACTCCGACCCTCCCTCCAGTATGTTGTTACCCCCTTTACCCTGCCGACGTACTTGGAGGTCTAGAAGAAGGCCGAAGTGGTGGAGAGGATGCATGCTCTAGGGGGAGTGTCGCGAGAGGGGATCCAGTTGGGACCATCGAAGGGGAAGGCCATCAGCACCAGGCCTCCAGCGTCAGGACCCTCCAGGTTCCGACCAGCAAGGAGCAGACCCCAGCAGTTTCAGTTTTGATCCCCTGGCCCTCGCCCTTTCCCTTCGGGCCCGGGACCGCGGTGCTTCGTCGGTGGGAGCCCTGGACATCTCCGGAGTCAGTGCCCCGACCGGGTGCAGTACAACAGTGGCAGTCAGCCCCAGCACCCGCCCCAGCAGCAGCTTCCAGCCAGACCTTACCAGCAGCAGCAGCAGGGACAGCAAGCTCCCACTCCTCCGAGAGTAGACGTAGGAGGAGGCCTACCTTAGGGCACTCCATAGGGACCTCGAACAGGGCGTGGTCGGGGAGGTGGCCGATAGCCGAGGGGTAGGGGAGCTGGGTGTGGCCAGTTACACGCCACAGAGGCAGTAGATCCAGCAGGGCCAAAGGTTGTTCGAGGTACGATCAGTCTGTTTAGCACTCTTTCTTATTCCTTGTTTGATACAGGAGCTTCTCACTTCTTTTGTAGCACCCAGCCTAGCTCGTTCCTTGGGTTTAGATGCAGAGAGACTTCCAGTTCCCCTGGTGTTGAGCACACCAGTCGGAGGTCAGACCAACTTGTTGTTTGTTTGTTAGGGATGTAGACTGATGATAGGGCCACATCAGTCGATTAAGGATCTTCTTCTGCTACAGATTCATCCATAAGATGTCATCCTAGGCATCAACTGACTATTTTCGGTGTGTGCCATCATCGACTGTTTTCGAAGAAGGGTGGTGTTCTAAGACTTGGACAGCTGGCGTGTTACCTTCACCGGCGAGCGGAGCAGTCCGAAGGGAAACAAGAGAGAGGAACCTCTCCTATCCTTGTTGACCGATCTGACAGTGGAATCAGTAGATGATGAAATGATGGAAGTGCCAGAGATCGTCCGTGAGTTTATGGACATCTTTCCTGAGGATGTGACGACTCTACCCCCTCGACGTGATATTGAGTTCAGGATAGACCTACAGCCTGGCGCTCGTCCAATCTCGATGGCTCCGTACCGGATGGAACCTTCGGAGCTACGGGAGTTGCGGATACAGATTGAAGATCTGAAGAATAGGGGTTATGTTCGTCCGAGTGCGTAACAGTGGGGTGCTCCAGTCTTGTTTTCAAAGAAGGAAGATGGTGGTCTTAGGTTGTGCATAGACTATAGGAGGCTGAATCAGGTGATGATCAAGAATCGCTACCCTCTTCAAAGGATAGATGATCTTTTCAACCAGATGAAATAGGCAGGATGGTTCTCAAAGATCGACCTGCGGTCTGGGTACCACCAGCTAAGGGTGAAAGAGAGCGACATCCCGAAGACAGCGTTCAGGTGCAGTTATGGGCACTTCGAGTTCGTAGTCATGCCCTTTGGTGTTACGAACGTCGCGGCTGTGTTCATGGGGCTTATGAACTCCATCTTCCGGGAGTACCTGGATCGGTTTGTCGTTGTGTTCATCGACGACATCCTAGTCTACTCAAGATCAGAGGAGGACCATGCAGAGCACCTGAGGACAGTTTTGGAGGTCCTCCGACAGCACCATCTCTATGGGAAGTTTTCAAAATGCATGTTCTGGACACGGGAAGTGCACTTCCTCGGGCACGTGGTGTCCGAGCAGGGGGTAGTGGTGGACCCATCAAATGTTGAGGCGGTTGTTTCTTGGGAAGCACCCAATAATGTGGCGGAAGTCCGAAGTTTCCTCGAGCTGGCAGGTTACTACCGGATATTCGTACCCATCTTCTCCCGAGTAGCATCCCCTTTGACGGCTCTGACCAAGAAGGACCAGGCTTTCATATGGAGTGAGCAGTGCCAGTCATCCTTCAGCTATCTGAAGGAGAAGTTGGTCAGTGCCCCAGTGCTGAGATTACCAGAAGAAGGGGTGGCCTATGAGGTATTATGTGATGCTTCGGGACAGGGCCTGGGCTTCATTTTGATGCAGCGATAAGGGTTGATCTCTTATGGGTCCAGGAAACTGCGTTCCCATGAGTGTAATTATGCCACCCATGACCTGGAGCTTGCAGCGGTCGCTTTTGCGCTAAAGTTATGGTGGCACTACCTCATCGGGGAACGCTTTGTGGTCTTCACGGATCACAAAAGCTTGAGGTATATATTCTCCCAGCGGGACTTAAACGTGAGATAGTGGAGATGGGTGGAGTTCCTCCAGGATTACGACTTAGAGATCTCTTATACTGAGGGCAAGGGCAATGTGGTGGCGGATGCCTTGAGCAGGAGGACGCAGAAGGATGCGGTCCGAGAGTCGGAGGACGCCTGGAAGACAATGGAAGAGTTGGCTGCCTTACACCTGGATGCGAAGATGGATAGCGGCAGAGGCTGCCTATATCAGATGACAGTGCAGTCATCCCTGTTTCATCAAGTGGAGGAGTCTCAGTGGGGAGACCTAGAGTGTGAAGTGATGCGTGACCAAGTTGACCAGGGCAATGCTCCGGAAGGATGGACAAAGGATGGTCAGAACTGGATGCTTTTCCAGAAAAGGTTGTCTGTCCCGGAGGCAATGCGCAGAAAGGTTCTCAGTGAATTCCACAACTCACCCCTGGCGGTACACCCAGGAGTTTACAAGATGTACCAGGGTTTGAAGAGGCAGTTTTGGTGGCCCGGAGTTAAGCGAGCAGTGGCAGAGTTTGTGGCCAAGTGCTTAGTGTGTCAGCAAGTGAAGGCTAAACACCGAGTTCCAGGCGGCCTACTACAGCCCCTAGATGTCCCCGAGTGGAAGTGGGATGACATCTCAATGGATTTCGTCACAGGACGACCCAAGGCCCAAAGGGGATACGATGCCATCTGGGTGGTGGTGGATAGGTTGATGAAATCGGCTCACTTTCTGGAGATCAGGGAGTCGAGTACTGTGGACGCTTTGGCATGAAAGTACGTGGATGAGATGGTGAGGTTGCATGGAGTTCCGAGGTCTATAGTCTCAGATAGGGATGCATGGTTTACCTCGCGAGTCTGTAGAGGATTGTAGCATGCGTTTGGCACCCAGTTACGCCTTAGCACTGCTTTCCATCCCCAGACAGATGGACAAATAGAGTTCACCATCCAGACCTTGGAGGATATGCTTCGAGCATGTGTTCTGGACACAGGAGGATCATGGGTGCAATACTTGACTCTGGTAGAGTTTTCCTAAAATAATAGCTACCACTCTACCATTGGCATGGCCCCTTTTGAAGCTTTGTACGGGAGGCCATGTCATTCACCTGTGTGTTGGACCGAAGTTGGAGAGGCAGACATCCTTGGTCCGGAGGTGGTGCAGAACACGACAGAGAAGGTTCAGCTCATACAGGAAAGGATGAAGGCGGCCCAGGACCGACAGAAGTCGTATGCTCATACCAGGAGGAGGCCCTTGGAGTTTGAGGTTGGGGACCACGTGTTCTTAAAGGTCTCCCCTCGGTGTGGGTAGCGGAGGTTCGGCAAAGGGAGTAAGCTTTCTCCCATATTCATCGGACCCTTCCAAGTGTGGCGGCGGGTCGGCGAAGTGGCTTACCAGCTAGCATTTCCACCGCCGCTACTAAGGATACATGATGTCTTTCATGTGTCCCAACTCTGTCGGTATCTGCACGACGATTCACACGTCCTTGATTGGGGTGAGATGGACATCGAGGATGACGTGACCTTTGTGGAGAGACCAGTGGTGATCGAGGATCGCAAGGAAAAGGTGCTTCGCGGGTGAACCATTCCCTTGGTTCGCGTGTTGTGGAGACATGGTGGGCTTGAGGAGAGTACATTGGAGAGGGAATCACATATGCGTACCCAGTACCCAGAGTTGTTTTAAGTTTTGTTCCTTATTATACCTATTGTGATAGAACGTTTTGTGTTTTGTCTATGAAATGTACTGGTTTTCTTCTTCTGCTTGTGTCTGAAAAGCCCCGGCTATGGGGAAGGAGAGAACCCGACCCCTAGTCAAGACGCATTAAGGTAGATGCGATTTAACTCGTGCGGGCGAGTCAGTGCCACCTATAGTGGATAGTATCTCGACATGGGGGAGGAGACTCCCCAACCCACATGCCCGGGCAGTTTGGCATTGTATTTTTCTTGGTTCGTGATAGGAAGGTGTTCTTAGTTAACGATGAGGTTTACTCTTGAGAGGTATCTTTCGGGGTGGTTGTTCGGACCCGCCCTTTCCTTCTGGGTTGTTTAAATTCTCAGGGACGAGAATAGTTTGAGAGGTATCTGATGTGATGACCCAGACTCTCTTGGTCCTTCCCTTTTCCAAAATCTGGGTCCTAAATGAGTGGCGTCTCGGTGAGACCGATCGGCGAGACCGATCGACGCAACCGATCGGCGCGACCGATTAGTGAGACCGATCGGCGAGACCGATCGGGGAGACCGACCGATGACACTGATCGGTGAGACCAATAGGCACGACCGATCGGTGAGACCGATTGGCGCAACCGATTAGTGAGACCGATCGGCGTGACTGATCGGTGAGACCGATCGGCGTCAACCGGCCTTGTCAAGTTGTTTCCAGTAGCGCTCCCTTTTGCGCAAATAGGGTTTTAAACCCTATTTTGACCTGTTTGAGCATGTTTTAAAGACCTGTAACGTGCATAAGGGTTTTAATTAAATACGTAATCAATTCATGAGTCGGATTAAACCACCCAACCCCCCTTTTAATGACGAGTGGAGCCGCGTGGTCAACCCACGACCCCCGCGCCTTACGCGGTTTCACGTTTTTACCTCAACCGTCTTCGGCTCTTATAAACTAAGGGTTAGTAGTGGTTTGTCTTTTCTCGATCATGGCTTTTCACAAATAGCTTCTGGTGCATCGGCCGCACCGCATTGTTATTCGTAAAGTTCCTCTCCCCCGGCCTAAACGTCGATCATCTATCAACAAGTAGGTAATTTCTCCTTCGCCTCTCTCTTTTCTGTATCATGCGGGGTGGGCGTGCTTTTGTTTCTGTAGAACTGGTTGGACCGAACTTAATGAAGATAATGAACGAATTATATAAAGAAAGATAGGGGCTGTTTTTGTTGATGTTGTCTTATATTTTGATGTTGTTTCTTCTGTGACTATCTTGTTGAGTTGTGTTGGCTTATGCCTCTTGAAAATCGAGGTCGTTGGTGGTTGTTGTTTGTGAACTAATGAACCCTGCTGATGTTTTAAATGGCTCGTTTGTGGTTGAAAACTCCTTCTATGAAAAGTGAATTGGTTAATCACGTATATCCAGATGAATAAATTGAAAGCACCAGGATCAACCCTTCTGTGATAACTCCCGGTTAGAACACATGGAATTTGAAATCATGGAGTTTGTTAAGTCGTTTAAATCTGAAAATCCCTGACTTGTGTTGGTGGTGGTAGTTGGTTGTTTCCCTTTTGGGCCAATTGCTGGAGATGTGAGATGGGATGGGATCTCCTGTTCCTTTATACCCTCGGTGGTTGTGTGAGTTTTGGGGATGGGATCTCCTGTTGGTATGGATTTGGTGGTTGTGATTTTTAAGACCAGGTGGATAATTGTTTATATCACGAATTGGGGTGGAATCCTCTGTTGTTGAGAACCGGTTGTGGGCGTTTTGGTTGATGTTTGACTGTTTACTTTCCTGGACATATGCCTATGCCTACTAGTTTCCCAGTAGTGCTCAAACATAAACATTATTACTGAACGTGAAATAAGAAAGGGGACAAATGGGTTGTTAGTGTGAGTCGTGACTCAAACTTGAGTGCTCTTGTGATCTGTAGGCTGTCTGAAGAAAAACCTAGTGTGGTTTAGTTCCTGTTACCTATATATATATACTTGTAGCTTTGTGTTTCTTATTC